>JBAJMU010000003.1:16266082-16285232 GCA_037952995.1 Hyposoter didymator
AATTTACATGCGTTTAGATGGGAAAAATATAAAATTGGAAATGAAATATCTCAAATTCTAGACGGCAGAAAATGTTTCGTCTCATAGGAAAGTTGTTCGTTTTAATGTCAAGAATATTTACACTAAATTTCAAGAAAATCCTAAATCAACCCATTCTGCGATAGTTATACCTTAAAAGATTCTATTGAAATCGTCTAAAGTTTTCAGTATTTCGACAACATTTGTCAAGTCTCATTTATATCGAATGTTGAATATTTTTTAATAGAGAAAAATAATAGACTTTGAATATTTTTATGGTTACAGCAAATTCCTGCGATATTCAGAGCTCCTGGAAATTCCGTTAGAGTGACTTATTACTCGAGCATTAACAACGCCGGTACCGGCTGGATGATTCGTTTCGTTTCTGTACGGAGCAGTGAGTAAACGATTGAACAATATTTTTTCCTACTGTGAACGATCGATTGAAATGCGCCTGATGAAAATACTATTTTAATGCTATTTTCCAGCGGACTCGATCGATCCCCCATCCAGTTATAGCGGGCCGGGTATCGGGTATATGGCTCCATCCTTGATGCGCCGAACGCGTTAATTCGAATTATCAGTTGGTTCCATAGAAGTATGTATTAAATTAATTGACTACGTAAAGTGGAAACTCCTCAATATTGGGCCTTCGTTTATGATTTCGGGAAGGAAGAGTGATTTTTTAAAATGATTACGACGCGATTTACACAATCCCACAATCCTTGTTCGAATAAAACCAAAATTTGGACAGTTTGAAAAAATACGATTACATTTATTTCGACATTAATTTTGAGTTGTTTTTACAAAATTTCAAAACTGAGAAAATGAACTTTTTTTTTTTTGTGATGACGAAATTTTTGATTCGATGATCAATCATCGTTATAATTATATTTGGGAGTTTATTTTTTTTGTCTAAAGTCTTGGAATTTTTGTTTGCATTCATTCATCGAAATATATTTACATTGATGGTCCCTTGGTTTTTACTATTGATCTTCGTCACCATCTTCAGCTGCGTTTTTGGGACAAGATTCCACGGGGGTTTCCGCTTGCTCTGGATTTTCTTGGACATCTTCTTTATTTTCTTGTTCGTCTCCCAGTTTTTCTTCTTGTTTTTCGTTTTCTTCCAGGGTATTCATAGAATCTCCTGAGTCTTGAGAGTCCTCGGCGACGTCTAAACGTTTTTCTTCGTTTTCTTCGAATTCGAAAGAACTTGGTTGCTTTTTTTCAGCGTGATCAATTGGATCTTTTGATTTTTTTGAAGAGCTTTCGTCATTACGCTTATCGCTTGTACATTCTTGGTGTTTTTTTGCTTTTTTACTTTTCTGAGGTTCAACGACGGTCTCATCGTTCACTTGCCTCTTTTCTCTCTTTGAATTTTTATTACTCTTCTCGACTTTTTTCTCCTTCTTTTCGTTCGACAATTCTTCTCCTTCCTGTACAATTTCTTTTGCAGGTTTTCCCTGTTTTTCCACATTTTTTCTACGTTTCGCGTCCTTCGGACTGGATTTCGAAGTCGCAACTTTCTCACTCTGATCAATTTTCTTTTCCTCACCATTCACGGATACGTCCACTCCTGATTGTTTCTCGTCGACAGACGAATTTCTTGATTTTTTTATAGATTCCACCGGCGTATCCAACTTTTTATCGTGCTTCACGTGTTTCTGGTTATTCAAGCCTTCCTCCTGTGCTTTTCGATTTTTATTTTTGTGCTCGAACGAACTCAATTTCTTTTCATTCTTTTCTTCACTGACCTCACGCTTTGTCCTCGATCTTTCTTTGCCTGCGATTTCTGGTCTCGTTCCCTCTACTTCGTGGGACTTTTTCTCATGGGATTTTTCATGGTTTTTCACGGTTTTCGACTTCTTCCGATAATCCGTTGAATGATTCCTGCAAAAGTCAGAATCAATTATTGACAATTCGTAGAATCGACCTCCTCGAGGTAGACTCGTCGACACACTTGTGCATGGCCACTGGGTCGATTTGACCCGGCGTCAACTTTATACACTCGTCATCGACAACCCCGTCGTCTGCTTTTTTCGGTAGAAAAACGATGAAAAACACTTTGAGGACTGGGTCCATAGGACCCAGTGTTTCAATGGAAAGTGAAGGATCGTTCGGTCTATTTCATCAGCAAACAAAAAGGTCTACGAAGTGCGTCGCGAGAATTTCTGCGCATATTAATTTTTTACCACATTGATAGACACTCACGAGAGTCTGAATAACAAATTGTCCATCGATTCGTAAATTATTTCAACATTGTCGAAAGAGCCAGTAAAAAAAATTGTATATTCACTTTTCTCGATTGTCGGTTTCCTCGCGTTGCAAGCCTCGTTTGTTTTTTCCGGATTTTTTGGCCGAAACGTCATTGGTGACGATAAGCACGACGAGAGCGAACAAAGTGATTGCGACGAAAATGCTGGAGAATAAATAAAGTAAATTGAATAGTGAAATAAGAACGATGCAGAAAAATCGGTTGGAAAATAGAATTCAACCGAATTTCCAATCGACATTTTCACGTTTTTCACGTTAAGGTATAACTATCGCAGAATGGGTTGATTTAGGATTTTCTTGAAATTTAGTGTAAATATTCTTGACATTAAAACGAACAACTTTTCTATGAGACGAAACATTTTCTGCCGTCTAGAATTTGAGATATTTCATTTCCAATTTTATATTTTTCCCATCTAAACGCATGTAAATTGAAGTCGCGTTTCTTTTGTTTTTTCTTGCAACTTTTTTAACGAAACGTCACTTCAATTTACATGCGTTTAGATGGGAAAAATATAAAATTGGAAATGAAATATCTCAAATTCTAGACGGCAGAAAATGTTTCGTCTCATAGAAAAGTTGTTCGTTTTAATGTCAAGAATATTTACACTAAATTTCAAGAAAATCCTAAATCAACCCATTCTGCGATAGTTATACCTTAATAAAACTCACCGCATTTTGGATTTTCGCCTTTCCAAACACTATAATTTCAGGTCTGACAAAATTCTAATATCCAAGAATTTCTAATGACTCGAATTCGGAGAGCACCTCAACGAATGCTAAACAGTTCGGATGCTCGTTATCAAATAAGGCGATGGCCCTTTATACACTCTCATGTGATTCCGAGGAAAATCCTTGAACAATCATTGTGCGATAATTACGTCTATGTGAACGAATAATACTGATACCGTCGTACGTAAACGATGTGCTACTCGCATATCTTTCTGATTATGCGATATTATTGAGAAAAAAATTGATTATCCGATAAATGGAAAATAAAACGATTCGCTTAGATTTCTTCTATAAAGTTAAACGATGTCGTTCATTACGCACGACCAACTTATCAATTTTATCAATGAGAAATATTCTACAGTCAGACTTTTTTTTAATCGTACATCAACGGTTATTCTAATATCAATTTTTAACCAAATGACTTTGATTTTTTTTTGACTGTTGGGAATATTACCAACAGTTCGAGTCTCCTTTTTATTAGGCGAGAAAAAAACTCTATTTTATGAGAATACTCAAACTTCTACATCGTGAAGTTAAGAAATGACATGAATTTTATATGAACGTTTGTATTTTTGCAATAGAAATAAACCTGCCTGGCTGATACTGAACATTTTTTATTCTGACAGTTGTTAATTCTTCTTGTTACTCATTGTTATTAATTTCTGTATTCAGATTCCATGCTAAATCTTGACTTACAGTTTGGAACGTCGACGACTCGTATTCGATAAGATAACGACCTCTGACAATATTGTTTGCTCATTTACGTTGTTATATTCGGAACTACCAGGTATTCTGCGCAATGAAATCGTGACTGGGATCTTCAATTACTACGTCAGCACCGCGATCAAGATTGTCGTTGGCAAAGCGACGGCGCACCTTCGCTTCTCGAAAATGGATATAAACATAATAGACACAGATGCTACAGTAAATATTGGCCAATTTTTGCCTCTCATCAATCTTTTGAAATTTATCAACTTCGGGAGCAATAGACCGAACGATGAAAACAAGATTTTATTTTCGTCCCAGTCAACTTTTCTATTTGTCTCTCGAGATTCATCCTCAATTTTTTGCAAACCAAACAAATACTTTTCAACGCATTTACTAATGGAAACCTGATCATTGCGACGGTTTTTAACTTTCCAAAACAAATTTTTCCCGCAGGATTCAGTTTTTACGTTTTTCTTTGGAAGAGAACAATCAATAACTTTTTATTATTCCGCTAAAATTTCTAGTTTTTAACCGTCAACTCCGAACGCGACTGAAATCGAAAAAAGAAACGAACCGGAAGGTTTTCCGGAAGGAGGAATTTCTGGTTACCGATCCGAGAACGAACGGAGCGAGAAATGAATAATTCGTTTTTTTATGAAAATTATATTCGTGTATTGACTTCTCATCTTGAGTAGCTATACAGTGTAATCACTACACGTAGAATTCATATTTGTATACGTATATAAGTACATCCTTAAAGTACATAATGTTTTTATCGTAAGATCGTGATGTTGAATTATTTACGCGGACATACGTGTCGAGTCTTGAATCGTGAATTTTGTACGATATCATCGTGAATGATTATATCGATATTGCAAAATATTATCGGTATCATCGTTTAGCATATAAAATTTAAAAACGAGAACTCGCGGCGCAGACGTCAATGGTTATCAGAGTTTGAGAATTTCTCACTCGTTTTACTTTTTATTTGTTCCAAATAACTAAAGTTTTTTTTTTCCACAGCTTGAACGAGCTGGAATTGGTGGCATTGAGAATGCTTCTGATTTCATGTCTTTGTCGACTATGCGAACGTCGGTTCAACCCGTCGATCAGTCATTGGGGGAAGTAATTTTTTCACTCGTAACAGCATTCATGTATATATCTCTATATATATTTGACGTATATATCTATATATATATTTAAAAAAAACAATATTCTTGAAATGTCAGCATTTTAAATATACAATAATTAAATGTGACATTTGCGTTTGAATTTTCGAGCCGATTAAAATTTCATTCCCACTGACGATCGAAGGATAACGAGAGCATCCACGAATGCAAAAGTTTTTCATTACGTCGTTATTTATACTTAAGAGAACAGAGAGATGCATCTTTGCCGTTTTTTTTTGTCTGTTATTGGTACTAATTAGTATCGGGATAAGTATAAAAATATTTAAAATTACAATACTCGCAGGCCCGTACTCTTTCGTGACCGCAACTTAAAGAACTTGGATTTGTTCCCTTATGGAAAAATACTAATGAGTACTCATGGACACTATTACTAATTGAGTATTGCTCGTACAGTATTTTCGGTCGCCAAAGTTTTTTAACAAGTGATAATTAGTGATTATTTCTGGTGCTTGTAATCATCACTAGTGGAAACTTGTTTCGGAGCACAAACAGTGCTCCCACGTGCTGTTGTCACTGACGTATCGCTTTTGTTACACGCCATCACCGAAAACTATTGCCCACAAGAATAATTAAGACAAGTTGGAAAAATTCACACGATTAAGAGTTCCACACACAGTTTTCTCACAACCGTCAAAACTTTGAGACAAGTTCAGCAAGATGTTAATTGTAAAGGTAATTAGTTAACGAAATCACCAGTCAGATTACTGAACAAATCTAGTGACATGACTAATTAACTGACTGAAATTAATAATCGTACTAATCCATTGGTACACGCAATCACATCCTCATAAATATCGTTATTGTTTGGGGATTTGTGTTCTTACATATTTTTCCATAAGGGTTGTCGATTTTTTCTGTCTTAGCTACAGTAATACGCCAAGCCCAACAAGTGCCGAATGTTCGCAATCATTTTACGTCTCGTTTAATTTACAAGTTGAACGCAGTAGCAATAAATTATTCGTACGATAGATCGATGGGTCCGCAATGCCTTGTTATTAATTCTGTTGTACGTTATTACGACACGCTGTGAAGCTCATTAATCTTCACAACTTATTTTCATTCGTGTGTTAAACTCGGCGCAGAATTACCATGAAAATTGATCACTCATTATTATTTTGTGATCGTGACAATGAGTGTTGAGTATCATTTTGCGGACATATACAAAAATTATTCTCATACTTTGAAATTATTGAAACGCAATTTATTTTCGTAATGAATTTCTTATTTTTGGAAATGATGAAAACATTATCGTATTGACAGTTGGTTGTTGAAAAATAAGAATACAATACCGATCCAACGAATTGCATAATGGATCGTAGATTTCGTGTTTTTAGTACGTTTTGCCTCGATTTTTTCCGTTCAAACGTTTGACCATCGTGAACGCATCGTAACTACTCGATTTTTTTAGCAGAGGAATATAAGACAGTGAAAAAAAACTGTAGTTTGTGAATTTTATTTGTTTTCTCTTTTTTTTTTCTTTCCATTTTGATGAATCGACTCATTGAAATTTGAAACATATAGCAAGGCACTGACGAGAATAGTTTTTTTTTTTCACTATACTGCCTATTCGTAAATAATGAAAGTAAAATTCCCTTGTATACAAAGGTCCTCTCCTCTTGGCCTAGTTCCCAGGAAGAAACGAATAAAAAAACGATAGTTCGACATTGAACGAGTAAAAAAGAAGATTATCAAAGGCTGATTACATAAAGTTACGTCGCCGATATATTTCAGTTTTTCTGCAACGTTGCAAGTTTTTTCGATTCTCATTGTGATTGATTAAGTCGGAATATGCGATGACGAAAGTTTCAATCGGCTACTTCGAATGAGATTCATGTTTGCATCAATTAAGTAGGTCAGAATTCATTAATCTTGACAATGGTATCGCGTATAAAAAAAATGTGGTTCAAACTTCGGAATATCCTCGTGAAAATTCATAACTTATATAATTACATGATTCGAAGATGAGAAACGACGTACGTATGAAAATAAAAACGTGAGTGTCAAAAGCCCAAGAGAGCATTATTCCAACAACGAATTATTCCAACATATTTTTTTTTTAATTATCTCCATTGGGCACGATCGATGTTTTTATGAATAGAAAGTAAAATTTGATCACAGAAAATTGCAGATAATTAAAATCAGTGACGTTTCGCTAATCGAGGACTTGTGCACTATATTTTTTCTTCTCCCTTTGTTAACCATCTTGTAAATAATTTGTTTTGTTTTCTGCTCCGCCACGACAGTGGCTTGTAAGAGTATGTTCGCTAAAAAATGGCGATATATATTTTCAAGCGATAATCAACGGTTTCCTGAGATGCCCATTTTCACAAAAATACTCTTTTTTTTTTTTACAATAAACTATCAATGTACCCTGAAGTCTAATGTTGGATCTTTACATGATATTACTGTCTTTTTACATTTTTCTTCATGGGATTTTTTTCAATATTTGTTTAAACTATGAAATTTCCTTATCGTAGCTTATAATAATTACACACACATTCAGTATTATATACATGTACGTAAATGAATGCACATATACATATATAATACTCATCACCAACGACTCTTAATTTCAAGGTTTAATCGTAATGTTACGCTTGTTCAGATTGGCTCAATTTTCTTGCAACAATTTTGCCATTTTTGTGGGACGACTCGTTCAACGGCGTTGAATCCTCGTCCATCGATTGGGGATACTTTTGATCTGGATAATTCCATTCTTGAATGTCTGCTGTACCAAATATTTGATAAACTACGTATGTTCCACATGCTATACAAGCTGTCAGACCAAATACAGTTCTCCAAGCGTCCAGCGTTTGCTGTTGTAAACAAACAAAAAAAAAAGAAACAAAAAACAAATCATTAGAAACTTTGAAAAATCGCTGCAGCAAAAATTGTGGCATATTTGGCATACAACCGCTTGATCGCAAATTCTGGTCGAACTTTTTGAAATTTCAGACCTGATTACGTGATAGTCTCTTTGAGCGCTTTTGAAAATGTTTGGAAATTCTAGGGTAGACGGCTTTGGAGTGCCTCCAACCACGATTAACGATTATGTGTGTAAAAATTTAGTACTCACGCTGTTTTGAGTGAGGAAACCAGCTGCAATTGGCGAAAGAAAGCTCGCGGTCATGTGGATTGTCTGAGCAAAGGCTAATACAGGACCTGCGATGATAAAGTCACATTGCATTGTTATTTAGATTTTGAGCAAGTGGTTGTTTGGTTGTTCTTTTAAATGGAACTTAGAACCTCGAGATTGGGCAATTTATGACCAAACGATTCGTTTCGCATCTGTCAGTTAAAAGTTGAACGGAATCTCGCGATTTTATCATTTTTTATGATTTTCTGAACTGTAACTTTAGGGTTTCGTGGTTAATCTTGGTTTCGAATGTTAAAGATCGCAATGAAAGGTTACCAGCAAAGTTGGGCGCAATATCAACGATATTGGCCATTGCACCTGCATAAGCAGCTGTTATCAGTGTGACAGCTATAAACCAAACGATGAGTGACGCCACGATGCTGCATCCCAAATAACCAATAAGTACAACGAGAATGCCTGGTACAACTTGGGCTGCAAGCAAATAGATCACACGATATTCCTCAGACGATGAAGCACTTGGCAATAACTTACGTATCTGTATTTCCTTGAATTTTAATTGCTAGATCGATGGAAACTTACAGAGAGCGGTAAAGAGTTTTCGGACATTCGTTAGTGTCATAATTCTTCGAGTTACGAGCACATCAGCCACGTAGCAAAATACTACCGAACTGAGATAGCTGCAGATGAATGGTGCCCCTGACAAGAGACCGTTCTGAAAATACGAAATTGCGTCGAAACATTGAGATCCATGTGTTTTGTAAATATAATTGGTACATAAATGAAAACTGTTCGAACGATGTCTCTATGCTTACAGTTTGAATGCTAAATCCGAGCACAGTTTTCATGTACGTGGGACCGGGAATGATAAAGACATAGTGAACCCATATCCTGCCAAATGTCGTTATACCGATGGCCCATGCAGGCCATGAGGTCAGTATCGATCTCCATGGCACGGGCATGGCCTGGGAAATGAAATTTATTACATTGACGTTTTGTGAGAAATATATTTGATTGATTGATTTATTATTTCTGAGCCAATATTTACCTCGTTACCGGCAACCTGATTAATAACGCTTCCTTGAATGTATCGCAGTTCCTGCTGCGATATCCTTGGATGAGAGGCCGGCGTGTCGAAGGCGAGCAGGTACCAAATGAGACACCAAAAAACTCCGATGCTTCCGGTCGTGTAGAAGACATACCGCCAGCCGCAGTGAGCGATGATAAATCCACACAGGAAGTAGGTTATCCCGATGCCGAAACTGAACCCTTGAATATAGATAATCTAGACGTTAGGCGCGGTAGCTCACCCACACATTTTGAGCCGGTAGTAGATGAAACATGATGAACTTGACGAGAAGCATCGGGGCTCTCTCTCTCTCTGTCTCGCATGTCGACAACACTGCTCTTGCGTCATCGCCGCTTTTTTTTTTGCTCCTTGCAACTCCGTTTTTTTGTCTCTTTCAGGGGGTTTCTGCAATGCGATTCAAATGAATATTTAGTAATGAGATGACGAGGACTACCAAAACGATGACGTTGCGGTGCGTTGCTGTGTGTTGTGTCGCATGTGTTTCCTCCGCCTTTATTTTACATCTCATTTTATTTTATTCCAATTTCTCTATTCTGTTCTTTTTGTTTTCATCTATTTTACTGTGTTGGAAAAAAACCAAAACGAGATCGATTGAATTTCCTTAAACGTGTCCCTGGGAAACTTCCCTTTTCCAAAATCTCCACAACAATATCTCGATCCTCAAGCCTCAGGCTCTACAAGTTGCCCGGAAGAAAAAATCGACTGTTATACAAAAAGTTGTTTACAATTCCAAAAGTGAAAAAAATGTTCTCCATCAAATGTTGCGCGAATTTTTTTTACTGGTACGTTTAAAAATTTTTGACAATTATCGTAATTGACTCGAAATTCGTTTAGAACAAATGTTGCGTGTTTAAGTGTGTTTAACGAGAAAGAGCGAGAGAGAGAGGAGTGATAGTAAGAGAATAAGTAGTTCATATGTTTATATATATAGATATATATACACAAGGCGATCTCGGCAGATTCAACCAGCCTGGAAGTATACTCTTGCCGTTCTCATGCTGTTGAGCGGTCGCTGATCGAGTATACCCCGAGATCCGGCGAATTCAACCAGTAACACGTGTGGAGAGCTAAATTAACGAAAAATCAGTGTAAACATTCATTATCATTCGCATCGGATTATGTACACATGTTTATAGAAATATTTCGATGCATATATAATTGGCTGTAACAGCTATATATACACATACGATTAAATATAACGATATTGTGGAATATATGAGACGAATAAATAAATAAACCAATAGATATTAATGCATATATATTTATAGGCATATATATATGTGGATATATACGGATATAAATATGATAATGGAGATTGGCAGAGCAGAGAAATTTAGAACTGAAAAAGAGACTGAAAAATGAATTTCAATGGATATTATTATGGTATTTCCGGGGCCACCAACGTAATATCCATTTCGCATTTTGTCATTGTACTGAAAGAAATTCGCATTAGTCATTTTGCCAATCGAAAATATTTAGCACGTATTTTATTTTGATTTTTAATTGTTTTTTTTTGTAATTCTCATATGTGCGGGTTAGATATAAGCGACGAAATTCGAGCTCGATAATTCGTTCGATCACAAATCAACAAACAAAAGCATAATATACACGGTGATAAATAATTTGCGGGTATTGTCATTGTTATATCGCATGTTATACATAGTCTTAGGCGAGCGTTTCGAAGTTTCACTGTAACACATAAAACATTCTTTAGTCTCTTTCAATTATTCGCCCAAGTTGCCTGGAGACGCTTTAAACAAAGAAACAAAATGTTTGCGGAATTTATTACGAGTTTTTTTGTTGTTTTATTTTATTTTTCATATCGCTGACTCACCTTGGAAGGAAGACATGAATCGTGACCGTTCGACAGGCGGGATCCAATGTCCCACTATTGCGTACATCGCTGGCCACGTTAAACCCTGAAACAAATTAATCAACGTAACGATGTACACAAATAATTACCAACTGATTCGCTTCAAATTACTTTTTACTTGCTTTTTTATCAAATTTTTCCATTTTTCATTTTCATCTCTACCAATTATTCAGCCCGCACTGGAAATAAAATTTTGTCAAAAATCGTCGATATTTTGTTGAATACGGCCAACCAAATATTTTTTCTTAATTTCAAAATTTTCGTTATTTTGGCAATATATTTGGTTTCTAACGGAATTGTCAGCGAAATTTACGAGTAGAACGACAAAAATTTGTTTCCGAAGAGATTTTCTAAAATTTTTTTTGCTGCATTGACATTATTTTTGGGATTTTTCAAAAAAACGTTTAGTCGAACGTATCGAACAAAATTTCCATCTTTTTCAACAAAATTTTGTTTTTAGTGCGAGGACGGAGGTTTGTCTGATACTATGACAGGTGAGTTGACGTAAAATTCATGTAAAAACTAGAGAATTGAGGAAATCGACAATAGAAACAATTTTCTCGACAATTACTCAGGGCTTTTTTTTTTTTACGTCTCACGATATTTACTCAAGGCCCTGTTACTTTTCATGAAATTAAAATTGACTGCGAATATTTGCAAATAAATTTGTTGTGTTTACTTCTCAATATTTCAAGATATGAAAATGGAAATATTTACAATAAATAATCATATTTTTTCACTGACACTGGCTATTCCTTGAATACTCCGAAGAGCGATCATCGCACCGTAATGCAGTTCAGCTGCACTTGGCATAAGAAGGCTGCAGATTGCGGTGAGTAATTGTGAGCCTCCAAAGACAGTTTTCGTTCCAAAATATTGGGTCAGTACACCACCGACGATTTGAGAAAGTATGTAACACCAGTAGAACGAGCCGAGAATGGCTGATTGGACAGCTGGACTCCAATCGAATTCGCCCATTTCCTGAGTAATAAACAAAAAGACGCAATTATTGTCGAATGATCGTGACAAATTAGTGTATTTTCGATTAATCAGTTTCCGCAAAATATGTTAACCACCGACGCGATTCACACGTTTTTTCCATTTTCTTTAAACAAAACACTTTCGTACACTGAGGATAAAAGTCGAAATATCATTTTCACCATGTTCTGTTTATCGTAAATGACGTCAATACTTTAAATACGTAATTGTGTGGAAAGACATATTTCTATGCAAGCGATAACTAACTAGTTCATACATATATGTATAAACGATATTAATCCCTTTGGTGGCAGGGAAATATAATGATTAATGCTTCTCTGGTAACTATCACGAAGATATAATTACGTAATGTGAGTATGGTTTGTGGTAGCAATTTGTCGATTCGTAACATTGTGCAACGAACCGAACTATTCGCGGAAACACAATCATGCAACAAGTTTCGTTGGGAAATTCTGTCATTGCTGAGTTGGCTCTATATGGCACGTATCTCGCCAATTTTCGATAAGTAGAGTTTTGGAAATGCTGCTGAGCAATTGAAATGATGAATATGTTGAAAAAGTGCAGTGACGATTTATTATGAGACGCACCTCTTCTGGTTGCATGGTCAAATTGTCCAGACGAATGGACGAATTTGCATAACAGTGTGTCGACATGGCAATTGCCGAGTCGTTCCCCGACGGTGCTTGAAGCTTTGCCATCGCGACCATCGCCAGATTTATGTCCGTTCTCATCATAAACGAGACGAGGAATCCGGAGAACGAGAGCATGTACAGTACGACTCGTGCAGGCACCATGTCTGGATAGAATGTCAAGTTATAAAATAACCAAATGACGAACGTCATGGATTTTTTATTTTTTACAAACTGACATTGATTCCGGGTGCATCAATGTCACTTTTTCTCGCAGGACTCAATTTTCATAACAAATAAAAAATATTCTTTTTATTTGTATGAAATTGCAACCACTACGGAGATTTATTTTTCAATGCGACGCCATAAACCAAACATTCTAAACAATATTCTCTTGCTCACCACAGAGCCTTCGTAAACTGTAAGTCGAGGGTTGTTTGTACATGGTCTGCTCCTCGTATCTGCGACAGAAAAATTGCATCGTTGATTTTCCGAATTTTTCAAGAATTTCGATACGTAATTATTTTATTCTCAAAATTAATAAATTGATCGAAAGTCAATCTGACAGGGCGTAAGCCCGTGTAAACAAATTATTTCATCAGGTTATGGTATCGAAACCCAGGCATTGAACTGTCACAAGATCCGTCGTTGAGTACGGATCGTTCTTTTTGTATCAAGCGTTTTCTTTTAAACCTCTTACCTTTGTGTATCCTCCATTGTTTCGATTGAGTTGAGACCTGCCACTGGCGTATCGATTGAATTTTTGACTTCCTGTACTGGCAGAATTGCACGTTTCAGCCACAATCACCTTGGATTCTAGGAACGAACATAAATAATGAATTTTCATAATAAAAAAGAAATGAGATTAAAAGTTATCAAAGCACGTGGCATGATTTTTTTCGCAAACTTGTATATTCCGACTCAATCATTTCCACTGTGCGGAATCACAAGCGGAGGAATAAAAAGTCATTCAGAAAAAAATTTAAAAAAAAAAAAGAAACGGAACACCACAATTTTTTTTTCTTCGTCCAATTTGTGAGACTGGAAGATTATTATATAATAATTATTACTCGATCGCGATCGGGTCGTGCAAAAAACGTAAATTTTCGGTATTTTTGCTTGCCTCGAGTGTCCACAAAATGTTGGGCCAAAGCCAATGGGATCAAATTATTCAGTCTGTCTCACGCAGAAATCATATTCACGAAAGCGCTTTTTTTTTTTTAATTCCATAATAGATCTTGTGTGGTGCATTGCAGATTCTAACCAGGAGTACGAAAAAAAAAAATGACAGTGAAAATGGAAAAAAAACTGAAAAGTGCAATCCATCTATGGCCTGTGCAACTTCAGAGTGATTATTAAGGTATAACTATCGCAGAATGGGTTGATTTAGGATTTTCTTGAAATTTAGTGTAAATATTCTTGACATTAAAACGAACAACTTTCCTATGAGACGAAACATTTTCTGCCGTCTAGAATTTGAGATATTTCATTTCCAATTTTATATTTTTCCCATCTAAACGCATGTAAATTGAAGTCGCGTTTCTTTTGTTTTTTCTTGCAACTTTTTTAACGAAACGTCACTTCAATTTACATGCGTTTAGATGGGAAAAATATAAAATTGGAAATGAAATATCTCAAATTCTAGACGGCAGAAAATGTTTCGTCTCATAGGAAAGTTGTTCGTTTTAATGTCAAGAATATTTACACTAAATTTCAAGAAAATCCTAAATCAACCCATTCTGCGATAGTTATACCTTAAGACCATGGAACGATCTTTCGATCCTTTTACGTAACTTTTTTTTACAGGTGGATACAAATCGCAGATTGCTTATAAATTGCACTTCGTTCGCAACTGCACTCATTTGCACGGAACTCGTGTTCGTTACGCGGCAGAGTTTCCTCTGCCGTGACTTCGTACGATATCCCGTGGACGAATGTTTTTGGGATCTGTTCGTGAGACACTGTCATTTTATAACTTGCGGTTACGTTATTATACGCGGAATTCTTCATTGATAAGTTATTCGCAAATAATTCACATCGAAATGTCGTTTACTCGAAATAAATCGGAATCTAAATCTATTCACTTCCTCCCCCGGCCTTCTTACAATATTATGTAAGCCCTCCTGTCACAATATTGTTCACCTGGAACTCGACGATGGAGAATCCAGCAGAAAGCTACGTCCTCCCGGGCTCTTGCCCAAAAACCTGAATCACGGTTCAGCCAAAATCGTCATTCCGCGACCAAAGCTTGCACGTTTATTTAAATGAATTCGCCTTTGACTCGATTATCCTTTCAAGATCGTTGCGGCCAGGAATTCTGCAATGACATCCGAGCCTTGGCATTCTTCGTCGATAAGGGCAAAGAAAAGAAAAAAAAGCCAGAGAACCGGATTCCTTCACCAGTTGATATAGATCTTTATATAGAACGAGAGCCCCACATAATAGTCGCTATCTTCACCAACGTTCCATTCCAGGGAAAGAGGTATGCATCTTGACGATGCATACCTCCATCAGCTTTCCCATTTTTCATACTTTTTTTCCATCGCTGAATAATTAAATGAATAAATTCCTGCGCGATCCTTATGAAGGAGCGATTCCATGAATTTCTACGTGCTTCTGCTACTGAGTGCGTAACCCATATAATTCAATTTTACCAAATATTTAATTCCCCCATAACGCCTGAGGCGATAATACCCACGTTTATGTTTTTTTTTTATTTTTTATTTCAAACTTTTTCAATGTTTTGTTCCTTGCAATCTAAAAAATATACAATTTCGCTAGTTTTATGATTTTGAATGTTTTATGATCGCAGAATGGGTTGATTTAGAATTTTTTTGAAATTTAGTGTAAATATTCTTGACATTAAAACGAACAACTTTCCTATGAGACGAAACATTTTCTGCCGTCTAGAATTTGAGATATTTCATTTCCAATTTTCTATTTTTCCCATCTAAACGCATGTAAATTGAAGTGACGTTTCGTTAAAAAAGTTGCAAGAAAAAACAAAAGAAACGCGACTTCAATTTACATGCATTTAGATGGGAAAAATATAAAATTGGAAATGAAATATCTCAAATTCTAGACGGCAGAAAATGTTTCGTCTCATAGGAAAGTTGTTCGCTTTAATGTCAAGAATATTTACACTAAATTTCAAGAAAATCCTAAATCAACCCATTCTGCGATAGTTATACCTTAACGACCAAGTTCGGATAATCTGGCTCTTCTGATCTTCCCAAGTTATTTATTTGCCGACACCAGTTTCCGATAATGAATAATTTACTTTGTCACACATTACGAATCCTCCAAAATCTTCGTCTTTACGAGCCGTGTGAAAAGTCATGTTCAGTCTTTTGTTTCAAGCTTTAGTGAGTGTACATAGATAAATTTGTATGTATACGCAAAATGGCCGGAATTGTCGTTACCACATTTGAAATTTGACGATGAACAATGGCTTGGCCAGCCGTACGTGACATACGTATTATCGAGAGCTCACGTTATTTTATTTTATTTTATTCTTTCCAGAAACGCGAACCGATTGAAACGTTGACAGGATGGTATGTAAATTGTGGCGGATCAGTTTACGTCGATGAGTAAACCGCGATGAACGTGAAACAGTAATAATAAGCGAACTGACTATTCATTCTAATTTCGCTCAAAAAAGGTGCAAAATTTTATCGTAAATTTCCGTGAAAGAGATTTGTAAACGTGAAATTCTTTGCAGCTTATTTATTCACTTGACCTAAAGTGTAGTTAATTATTTTATCACAGTACCAAACGTTCTCGTTTCATTTATTTTTGTCTATTCGTTTATCGGTAGAGCCTGTCGAATGTCACGGGCAGCTTTGTGGCGTTTAAGGAGCGAGCACCGAAAAACAAAACAATTGGACGATCGTGACACATTTTTTCTCTATTAATTCGAATGATTCGAGAATCACAGCACTTTGTAAATTATTTTCATTGGATTCTAGATCGAAACTTTACCTTCGCAGATACCTCTGAATTCAACGATAAATTTCATCCCCAGGTAACAAGTTTCATGAACGATGGATTAAAATTTTCGAATAATTCGTTTTTGATTTTTTTTTTATTGAGGCTGAAACAGCTTTTTTTGCAAAATAATAAACCGGACCACGAGGATGATGTACAAGTGGAGAAATAGACATTTTAATCCACAAGCATTCACTCACTGTTCAACGTGACACGCGTCACAATGGGAAGAAGTATGGTTTGCCGAAAGAACCAAACAGACAGAAGTATCGACACTGAAAGCCGGTCTCGAACCACGAGGCGTTCACTATCCTCGCGACGAGCTCTCTCAAACCCCACCATCGTTTCTTTCCCTTCATGTGTATGTTACAAGCGTGTATATATACTTGAAACCGCAGATTTCGAACTAATGCGCACACGTGACACTTTTTTCATTTTCTTAACACGACGAATTAGTAATTTCATGATTGCGCAGATGTAGTCGTGAGCAAGAGAATGTAAATACAAGGAACACGTATATGTGCAAAATAAGGTCATTGAAATAAATCATGTGTATTTTTTTTTCGTGGGAACGGCAAATATTTCTAGCGCATAAAAATCAAAAATTATTTTCGAAATTTCCAAAATTGGGCCTTCACATTTTCGATAGATACAAAAATTTTGACTGTACTCTCCAATCCCCTGTATGCTGGCAGAAGGTCAAGGATCAACATAATGCGTTCGCAAAATAAATATAATATTTTTGCCCGGAAAAAAATAAAATAACGTCATTTTTTTCAAAGTTTTTACAATTACAAAAACCTATAATTATCGTCATTTTGTTTTATTTTGGAAGCTCTTTCCAGATCCCATGCTACATAGTTCCTTCACCAATTCTTGCCCCTTTTGGAGGAAAAAGAAAGAATTTTAATTGCAATGATGATTTTCTAAATTTTCTAAATTGAGCGACTGCTTTTGAAATTTTTAATACACTCCGTGTCCAAACGCTCAATTTCTCCAACATTTCGGAATATATCTTATAGTTGTGATTGCACAATATGGAGTAGTAATTCGGACGTATGCGACACCAAGCGATAAATAACGTTGCGCGTGAGTGTAAGTTCAACGAAACTTTTGGTCATGTGTTGACGGATAATTATCAATTAATCGTTTCGACCAGACTGCGCACGAGTCGAATCTACACTCGTTTATAATGGATGTACACACGCAAAAGTATACGCATATGAATCTTATCCATACGCATGGTCGGTTCCGAAGCGCGTAACATCCATTACAATTACGTGAATATATAGACATACAGAATCATAAATGCTCCACCGAACAAAACAGTCCGAGGATAAACGAGGTTCATCGATCACGAGACGTCGCGTTGTTGTCTCGAACCAATTGATTTGACGTTTAAAAGCGCCTGACGATATCGAGATGATCATCAAATCATGAATAAAAAATCCACGTTAGAGCGAAAACAAAAAGAATCGCAAATTTGCATAAGGCGAATTAACGATCGATTCCTCAGACGTCACGTTTGTAGACTTATCCATCGTCTTCTCAAATTTCTATCACGGTTATTCGATACTGACACGTGGCTTTAAACGTTTACTCTCATAGTAAATACACCTTTGAGGAAACGTGATAAGATTAAAAGCAGAAAGTGTGGTTTACCAATTGGAAAACTTGATATTTTTATTTTTTGGATAATACAGCCTGATAGACCTAAGAATAGTTTATAGAAATATGAGTTTACGATTAAAAAACGAATCGATGCGAGGGTCGATGTAAAAAGTCATCACATACAAAGAGAATACTGAGAGTTTTTTCTCTGCATACGTCGACGTTGTTTCTTTAAGGGTTTTATGTTATAAAACTTTTCACAGTCTCCTCGAGATCTCTGAACAGTATATACGTTCCTTCCTAGCACATGCATTAATAGAGAGATTAATTAAAGTTAATCCACCGCTTCTATAATATTATCTCACAACCCATGTCCAACAGTATTGATTCGAGTCTTGAGAGTATCTCATGGAAATTTATAGATAAATGAATTCATTACCAGAGAAATAAGTGTCAACATTCGAAACATTCGTTCAATCATGCACTCCAAATTGAACAATGCATCGTTGACAGTTTTTTCATCACTGAAAAATGGGGTGGGGGTTAATATTACGAATAACCAAATTGTCGAACAGCTAATAATTCGGAATTTTGGTATTCATAAAATTAAATAAAAGAAAAGTAAGAAAGAAGAAATCAAATTTTTCAAGTGACTAAAAATTCGAAATACAAAATAGCGAACGTCAAAAATGGCGAACGTCAAAACGGCGAGCGCCAAAATAACGAACGCTAGAATAGAATAGAATAGAATGGAATAGAATAGAATTCATTATTTTGGCGCTCGCCGTTTCGACGTTCGCCATTTTTGACGTTCGCTATTTTGTATTTCGAATTTTTAGTCATTTGAAAAATTTGATTTCGACTTTCTTACTTTTCTTTTATTTAATTTTATGAATACCAAAATTCCGAATTATTAGCTGTTCGACAATTTGGTTATTCGTAATATTA
>JBAJMU010000003.1:16285987-16301407 GCA_037952995.1 Hyposoter didymator
AATTCACAACAAATGAAGGAAATTAAAAAAAAAAAAATCGTCACAACGAAAAAGATTTCATGAAAGATGACTCGCGGAATCATGCGATTACGTATAAGTGTACGTTGAAAAAGATCCCGAGGTTTTTGGTGTCCGGCCAATGATGAGGACCGTTCACCTCGGGCGTTTTGTTTCTCTAAATAATATCCATTTACATAATTCGAATGATGGCAATAAAAGGCGGAAAGTAATGGCAGGATTGAAAAAGATAAATCATGGGATAAATGTCATTTTTAGTATAAAATTCCAATCGATAAAGCCGTGCGGCTTATTTTCAAGCAGATTCAGTTTCAAGGTTGTTCGAAGCAACCGCGGGCGGTTGCTTCTTTGTTTTTAGTCACGCGCTTCTTTCGCACTGCATATGTCGTTTTGGTTACATTATAGCATGAAATATATGTCTATATATGTGGATATATGAGCATGAATACGCGTATTCATAAATAATTCCGAGCCACGTGCTTGGTGTGATTTGCCTGAGGCATTTCACGTTACGTGTGCATCTCAAAAATTCGCCCTTCCGATTGCTGTGATTTTTCTACAAGTTCCCCTTGTGCGGCAGCAAGTTTATAACTTTTTCATTATTTTTCCAAACTTTCCGCATTCAGGCTGCGATAACTCAGCACGCACCGTCACACAAATGACTCATAAAAATGTTCTGTTCTTTTTATGCACTTTTAGATTAAAAAATGCACGAGAAAGAACGAGAGTGTGTTTTCTAGGAAAAGTCAAAATCGATTTTTGCTTTTCGATCTATTTTCAAAATTCGGGCATATTTACAGAGTTTTTCCAATGATAGAAAAATGCAAGTGGTGCGAAAGTGCATACTCATACACGTTTTACGATTCTTGTGTATTTATATTTGATTAAAAATTCATACACGCCGATGTATCGGCTCGCTCATTGATTTTCTCTATCGATGTGTACAGTTTTGACATTTCTGCATGTTCCTATTAATTTCTGCATATCGTAATTATAGCGAGGACTGAGCGAGGATCGTGACCATTATTGCTAGTTCGCGTGCACGTTTTCTTCGTCGTGAGATTTTTGACCAAGTGTCTACGAGGCACATATACCATGGCGAAATATACTAATTCATGTATGCACATCGTTTCAAAGCCTCGGGAGTCTTAACGTATACTTAATAATTCAAACAGCCTGGGAAAACATTCATAAGATATAATGCGCGATGAAAAATGTGCTGACTTTACAATCTAGAGTGCAAATAAAATTGCGATAAAAAATGTTGGAGCTTGAAAATTTGAGGAGAAAACCTTCGAAATCGCTTTTTATGCAAATGACTCATTATTTCCTCGATTGCATCATATCGTTACATTATTTTGTGCAACTTTTAAAAGAAATAAATGACTATATGACATTTGTCATAAGCATGAAATTGTATGATATTGAAGTTTGCATCGTTGCAATGCAACGAAAAATATTTTTTTTATTTATTATTTCGATAATTAATTGACTCGTTCCAATTTTTCTAGTAAATTTACTTTTCGAATGGCGAAAAAGACTTTCTCGTTATTGTCGACAAAGACTGAATGAAAATTTGGTGCGATGCTATAACAAAATAATGACTTTTCGTTGCATTTCATCGATGCAAACTTCACAACGTCATGAAATTGTTCGTACAATATTTATGCATTGATGTTTTGTTTGTTTGTTTGTTTTTTAATGAGAAAACGAGCCACGATTATCTACGTGGATGGTTATCACTGATTTTATTATTCATAAACATATTATTTAAATAATAATGCATTCGTTCGATTGAACGAATGACCCAATCCATAGACCGAAAGTGGAACGCGAAAAAAAAAGAAGTGAACGTTCAGTGGCTCACCTTGACGCCGAGACTGCTAAACGCCAGTTGATGATATCCGAAAGGCTCTCGCTTTTCTTCCGTCATTTTTGTTGCACGACAATCGCTTCGATTTTGCGGCACACGAGTGCCCTGCTCGCTCAATCGATCACCGACATTTACGCTTACGGCATCCACGCGTAGTGAGCGAAATAAAGGAAAAAAAAAAAACAGAAAAATGTAAGATTGCCGGTACCGTAACTGAACGCGAGGCTTTCGGCGTCGTCGCGAGTCAACTCCGAAATATTTTTCGTTGAAAATTGGTCTTTTTTTTTATTGATTTACTTTTTCAAGTTAATTATTAAGGAGTAGAAGGAAAGTACGTGAAAAAGAAGCGTTGACGTGGCCGATTTAAGGGCGTCAAGTGTGCATACGTGCAGTCGCGCGAGGGGTCGCCTCTCGGTTTAATGCTTCTCGCCGCTCAATGTAGCCTCGACCTCGGGTTCAATGCGGTATGACGTCACACATTTTGCGTCACGTGATCGCGTTTCCGTACGTCGGCGCGTCACACCAGTAGACGATCAATTTTTCGACCCCAGAGAGCACCAGGTTCGAGAACTCCGGCGGCAATTCAAAACGCGAATGAAATACTTCAGACCTCATTGTATATCCGCGACTCTCTGCTCTACGTGCCAAAAGTCAAAATTCATGTAAGAGATCGATTTTTATTATCGAGCAGATTTTGCGAGGCCGCGCGGTTATCGTTTCAACTTTTCGATATCAGCACACACATTTTTTCTCTCGCTTTTCCGTCTCAACATTCTTTCTCCTCTGAATATATTTTTAGCAGAATCCATTATGAATCTGTTTGAAATTGGAAATTTTGAGCTCCGTGAGATCGTTGCTCGTTGTCGACAACCTCGCGTCGCGAGACCGACAAGAGACACGAAGACGCAGTGATTCGAATTGTACTGAAAATTATTTTTAGAGTCTGGCGAAGATCCGGAACTTAAAATTCGACTCACGTCGAGCGTACATACGAGTCATTCCATTTATTCGCAATGATGGCAAACGGTATGGCATTTTTTGTACATTTATATTTTTACCACAATGCCAAAGAATCATTGAATTCGAAATCGTGCAATTTCATCGTGCGTCGTTTCGATTAAATTCACAGTTTTATTCGCAAGTACAGGAAATATGAATTCTGTAAAAAAAAGTCTCTCGTTATCGTCTTAGGGAAAGAAAGTTATCGCAGCCTGCACCCAAAGGAGCAGTTGAAAGATGGCCCTGATTGAAACAGCAGCTGGAGAAATGGACGTGACAGCGACATCATGTGGAATACGCTCATTTCTCTTAAAAAGACATCCATGAATTCTCGAGGATGTAAAAGTGACGGGAAATGGCCAATATGTGTGTGTATGTATAATTCAAGTGAGGATGACATAACTTTTGTTCTACGCAGTCATGCACACGAGATGTAACGACAGACTCGCGTTGTTGGGACATTTAAAATTCGAAATATTCTAACGAAGACTTACAGGTAGAAAATCTGTAATATTCAAGAGCAGAAAATTCAAACAACGAAAACACGAGGAGACTCGATGTATTAATGGATTTAGAATTTTTTTCGATCGTCCCGGAACACACAAAAAGTGATAAACGATTTTGGCAAAAGTTGAAGCTCGCAGATTTATTTTCAATAAATGAAATTCGTATTTCAATGAATGGAATTTAAACGTGTAGGAAATTAATGAACGTTTTAATTAATCGTTCCGTGACCTCAATACTTTTGTGAATCATCAGCACGTGCCAAACGATTCACATACTTGTTTTTTTTTTTTTCACTTAACATCATTCATCCGATAATAATGCCGTTTCATAGATTCCTGCATTTCCAGATGAAATATCGCTTATCGAGCTTTGCAAACATTATTAACACTCGATGACAAACTGATTGTGTATTACAAGGTCCGAATGATTCTTGAGGAAAAAAACTGTTAATTTGTATTGTGGACGTGCACTCTCGAGCAATTTTTTATCGCTTCCCCTTTCCTCTAGAGAGGAAGTATTGTGGAGATTGTGGAGAGGCCATTAAATAAGTCAGACGGTATAATTGATTATTAAGGTCGTTGCAAGAAACGTTTAAATTATTCATTACCTTTCCGATTGAGTCACAATAAGTTGTTAAGGTATAACTATCGCAGAATGGGTTGATTTAGGATTTTCTTGAAATTTAGTGTAAATATTCTTGACATTAAAACGAACAACTTTCCTATGAGACGATACATTTTCTGCCGTCTAGAATTTGAGATATTTCATTTCCAATTTTATATTTTTCCCATCTAAACGCATGTAAATTGAAGTGACTTTTCGTTAAAAAAGTTGCAAGAAAAAACAAAAGAAACGCGACTTCAATTTACATGCGTTTAGATGGGAAAAATATAAAATTGGAAATTAAATATCTCAAATTCTAGACGGCAGAAAATGTATCGTCTCATAGAAAAGTTGTTCGTTTTAATGTCAAGAATATTTACACTAAATTTCAAGAAAATCCTAAATCAACCCATTCTGCGATAGTTATACCTTAATTCATTTCTTGCTTCGTACAAATATTATAAAAGCGGTTAATTTTGTTATCGACACTATAAAATCGTTATAAAAAAGTTTTCATCCGTGAAATTTTTTTTCAAGTAACTATCGAACGAATGTCCGATACTTTCAAATCTGGAGAACCTCTTGCCAATTCATTGATTGAGCGAGATCCTTTACGGATCGCGAGAATTGTTAGCGTAAGATCGAAGAGTTCGATGATTCCTACGATCTACATTTTTATTCATTTATTTTTTATCTCATCTGGAATGAAAGAAACAAGACCGAATTGGAGTGAAAAGGACAAGAAACACTCCATAGATGACACGCCTCACTCGTGCCTACATTCCCGTTGCCATCTCGCACGAAGCGAGCAACAAAAAGTAGTGTCGATTTTAACCGAAAATTTAACTCGAAATTTGTATTTTGGATCGCAACATCTCAGCAGACAGTCATATATTAATTTTGGCTAACCTACTCATTGATCGCGTTAACTTACATGTCCGATTAACCACGTGTTTAATTTATTTTAGTGACGAAATGTCTCGCACAAATTGAAAATGAGCAAAGAAAAATTGTACCGTGAATGTTTTCAAGTTTGTTGATTAATTTAGCCTCTTGCACCATGAGCCACCGGGGGATCTCATCACCATCGAGAAAAAAAATCCACAAATCTCGTCAAAATTCTGTGCCTTCCTCGCCTGACAGTGCTGACAGGTTATTCGTCCTCAATTACTCGGAAATCTGACTTTTTTTTTCAATACGGAAAATATGATGGATTTGTGGTTTATTGTTGAAAACTTTCGTGATGACTTTGACGGAAAAATAGTAATGAGCACTAACAGCCACCGTTGAAAATTGATCAATGCTCGTTAGGTATTCCCGCGTCCTACACGTGCTTCTTGTTTCCAGACTCTACGATCAGTGTCATTAGTATTTCTGCAGATAGTGCTCATCGTTATTTTTTTTTTTATAAAGCCAATGAAACTGGTAATCACAGTGTAATGACTTTTTTTTTTAATAACTTGCTAATTGTTTACAATAATTTAAATTCATTTTTACACGATTTGTATCCATCGGAAATCCTGGTTACGAGATATGCTTTCGTTTGTCCTAATTAATATTAATTTTCTAAACCTCAATACTTAAGGTATAACTATCGCAAAATGGGTTGATTTAGGATTTTCTTGAAATTTGGTGTAAATATTCTTGACATTAAAACGAACAACTTTCCTATGAGACGAAACATTTTCTGCCGTCTAGAATTTGAGATATTTCATTTCCAATTTTCTATTTTTCCCATCTGAACGCATGTAAATTGAATCGACGTTTCGTTAAAAAAGTTGCAAGAAAAAACAAAAGAAACGCGACTTCAATTTACATGCGTTTAGATGGGAAAAATATAAAATTGGAAATGAAATATCTCAAATTCTAGACGGCAGAAAATGTTTCGTCTCATAGGAAAGTTGTTCGTTTTAATGTCAAGAATATTTACACTAAATTTCAAGAAAATCCTAAATCAACCCATTCTGCGATAGTTATACCTTAAATATTTCGTGTCTGTTTAGATTGAGAAGAGGTTCTTCAACCTCGCTATGTACATCGATATCCGAAATAGTACAGAATCATTCGAAAGGCGAATTTTCAAGTAATACGAGGATAGAGTCATCCGTTAATTCTAATAGAACAGAGTCAGCGATCGATGCCTCACAGGTAGTTTCCTTTGTGCGTGAAATATTGAATACGCGATCAAGGGCTAGAACGGTCATATGTGTAATCAATATTTCTGTTTTAGTATTATTAAATAATTCAAACGCATTGTTTGCATAAAAATAGAAGCAATAAACTGCGCATCTAAATGGATTTTAACACTCAAAGTTTTCAATCCGTCAAATCGTTTTTTTTTTCACAACGATTAAAATTTTCGAAATGGTGGTAACTTAAAAGTCATTGTTTTTTTTCTTCGATCGATCGTTTTGATTCGTAATAATCTCATGACGTTCGCAATCAGTCAGCATTCATCAAAACTCCCGAAAAATCTTCATCCCCGGACAGATTGGACGTCTTCGAAAACGGTAAATGGATTGAAATGTTTTTCTTTCTTTTTTTTTTTATTTCGAAAGAATTGGTCAATAAAATGTCAAGTAATCAGCTGATCTGGGAAATTGATACGAGCTTCCGATCGTCACGTAACATCGTTCGCGATATTTATTGCTACGGCGACAATGTAAATCTTTTGTCATGGAGTGATGAAAAAGAATTGAATCATTATTGTTATACAAATTTACCTCCTCGGAAAAAAATGAGAAAAATGAATGGCCTGATGTAGAATGCTGTAACCGGTCGAACAAGTCAATTTCATGTATCCTAGTAATATGTGATCATCCGTCTAATTGTCTTATAATCATTTAAGTGGACTCTCGATATCATGTTTTTTTTCTCCTCGTAATGATTGCGTTGTAGGCTTCGAGTGAAAAGACATTTTTTGTTGTTGCAGAAGACGAACTCGTTGATGTTTTAACGAGGCAAATATATCTAGCTGAGAATCAAATGCAAAAGATGCAATCGGTTTTGAAGAGAGCTGAGGAGCGTTTAAAAATGAAAGATCAAGAGATAACACGACTCAAACGAAAAGTGAGTCGAAAAATCTTGCACGTATCCTCTTGCGTCAATAATATGATTAAAACGAGAAAACAATATAATTTAACTTTCCGAACAGATTAAAGATTGGGAAGCCAAGAGTAAGAATCAAGACACGATTCACAAGACTGTTCTGCAAAAGAAAAAAAAGGAAATAGAAAATTCGGCATATCTGTACAAAAGATGCTTGGGTCTCGAACACAAAATTTTCGAAATGGAGGTCTCGAAATTTCGTCCGAGTAGAAAAACAAATTTAATTTCACGATTTATCATTTTTATCGTTATTCGGACACGGTGAAATTTATCCCACAATACAATCTTTCATTTTTCATAGAAATTTCTTTCCGAATATGGCCTCGTGTGGATCGGTGATTCGAAGACGGATCCAGGCAAGCGTCAGAGTAACGCACCCAAGTAATTTTAGTAGATTGATGCAAAACATCTTACGAGCAATCGATTCACATCACCTTCCCAGTTATCGTTACGTTTCAGTGATCTTATCAAGAATTGTTATGCCCAACTAACGGCTAATATCGAGGAACTGAATCTAGCGGTTGGTAAGGACGAAGTTTACGTCGAGCTTAAGCAAAATGGCGCCGGTGCTTCTTTCAAGGTAAATAATTAAAAAAAAAAAAACTGTCGATGATTAGTTTGAATCCTTGCGTGTGACTGATAACTCGTTTATAACTTTTAATGATTTCTACGCATCAAAGACTCCAGCCTGCATGTGCCTAAGATTTTACAAGAACGGGATGGTAATCGAAGATGGGAAATTACGCCCTTACAGTGATCCAAACACTGTCTCATTCATTCGCGATATTCTTGATGGATACTTCCCATCAGAATTACAGAAATCTTATCCCAACGGAGTGCCGTTCAAAGTGAGCGAAACACATGAATTTTAAATAAACAGGAAAATCAGGCATTTGCGGGAATCTATTTATTTCTATCGTCTTGGGTTAACGTCAACTTCGTAGGTTGAAGATCATAGGACAGAGACTTATCTGTTGGGTGCTATGGGCTTCCCAGGACATGGTTATCGTTTGGGAAAGCAAGGCTTAATGGGGAAACGACCTTCTTCGTCGACTGTCAAATCGCCTACCACCACGAGTCTCCATCCATCCAAATCGCCTTATTTTTCAATTGACTGTCAAAAGAAATATAGTCACAACTGCAAAACAGGATCTTCGAGTGCCAGGCATGAATTTTTTTTTTTTATTTCGTAATGTGTTTATTTTTTTCTTTAGCTCTTGAGTGCGTTCCTTTGATTTGTTGAAAAGTGTGATGCGAATCAGTGAATTCGGGGATGTGAATTAATCCTCAACTGCTTTTCCTCGACATCAATGAATCGCATTCTATTGGAAGACTTCTTGACCACTCGACATATGGCTTTGAAATATCTTTGCTTACGAATCTAGATCTTCGAAGCAAAGAATCTGTCCACCACCAAGGTCGGTCGAGCTCCTCGATCTACGATCACAGATTCTCGCTTCTCACAACAACAATTGTTCCCATTCGCATCTTCAGTCTCACGTCAACGCGGAACTCGGTCTTGGCAATCGTCCTGAACGAGTAAGAGAAATTTTCNAGGAAAAAGCCACCAGCCCAGCGATGCTGTTTTTGTTCGTCCTTAGAAACGGATCCCTGCAGCCAAGACGACGGAGTATCACATGTCGGTAAAGGACAAATCTCCAACTACGCGGGGCAGTCGTACAGATTCGGTTTCTCTGTCGAGTAGAAGAGGGAAAATGAGTCAACACGGTTCGGTCGATCGCTCGTCGTCAGGCTTTTCATCAAGGTTTTCAAAAATATCAGCTACATCCTTTACTTTTTATCGTTCGTCCGACTGTTTTCTTTTATGCAAACAATCAACGACTCATCAAAAAACAAGAGTATAGATTTTTGGAAATTCTTTTGCCCTCATTTTTCACATTATTGCGGAAACCACGAGAATAATCGTGAAGAAAATCCTGAAACTTGTGATGCCAACGACGCAATGAACTTGCCGACAGTTCGATGAGAACTTTCCACCGTCATGTTTATATTTTCCTCCATGTAAAGACTTACTTTCCATAGACGTGCTGACAGGCACTAACAATTACCACCCACCAGGGCGAGGTGGTAAAAAGAAAAAAAAAACAATTACACATTCGAATTTGCATTGAATTTCAATGAGCAAAACTGAAAGGAAAAAAAATGATTATTATGCGAACGAATGTTTGCAGAATAATCTGATAAAGTTTTCCCCGCGTTACGGAATATTTTTTCTCGCTATTATTCATTCGCGTGTCTTGATTATATACAGATAAATATTTCAGTCTATATCCTGGGCAATTATAATCAACGAGATTTACAATTCTAATTAAGTGATTCGAGAGGTGAACTTGCATATTTTTGTACTACCTTTCAGCCGGATGGAAAAATCATTTGCTCGCGTTAAGTCACGTCCTCGATCGGCGAGTTTGAACAGTGCTCGTCTTCCGATTCGTTCGTGCTCAAGATTTTTGTCACCGACCAGTGTCGAAGGAACTCCGAGAAATGTTAACCATGGCGCGATCGCGACGACGGCTAAACCAAGAATTTCTCGATCAGCGACTCTCGACAGAAAAACCGAAGTAATTGCAATTGAAAACATGTTATCTTGAGGTCGAAAACGCTTCAATTCCGAGTCAGCTCACAGCAACAATCCGTCTGGCACACATGCAAAGGAATATTCATTAACCACGTGCAGTTAGAGAAACCGGGTATCGCTTCAAATAATGACTGAGCGAAATGTAAACTCACATGAAAGTGAAAGGAAATCTCTTGATCAACATGAAGAATTTTACTCAATTTTCATCACGTTTTTTTATTTTTTGTTATTTCAATCATTAAACGCCAAATCGAGACGAATGATGAAACCATGCAGTGGACATGAGATCTCTAGTGTGCCGACGGAGACAAAATATGATCGCTGGACATATTTTCATATTTTTCATGATTTTCGTTATTTTTTTCTTTTTTTTTTTCAAATTTGCTTTCCATTGCTGCGCGATACTTTATCAATTTCGATTTTCGTTTCGAGGGAGTTAATGTCGGTATTTGTAATTAAAGTTACCAACAGTTCGCGAAATCAACAAATCAACCGGAAAACCTGGTGGTTTTCGGTTGAAGGTAAGGTCGATGAATGGTAGCACGGTTTATCTGGTGCACGTATCCGCCGATGACACAGTCGCCAAGTTGTATCAACTGTTGGATAAATCACTGACGAAGGGTCGTCAGAGAAGTTACAAAATTATCATCAGTGGGTAAGCAAAAATGGAGTTTTTCAAAATCATTTTTTCATGGCCTTTTGCTTATTCTTTTCGAGCGGAGTGATTTTTTTTTTTTTTAGTTTAAAAATAATTTTCGAAGAATATTGATTGGAACAACAACGATGTCAAAAAATTATCGATGCATTCAATCGTTATAATTGAAAGACATTAGAAAATGTGGGACAACTTTGGAGAAGATATAAATTTGAAAAACCGCCAATTTCATGCTCGATAAAAATTGAAGTAAATTCATTTGTTCCACTTTCAGATATGAGCGAAAAAGACTTGATCAATTTGGAATGCCATTGAGAGAGTATGGAATCTCTCGAGACAGCGTGCTCCATCTCGTCAATGATTGAATCCTTCCCTCAAAGAACAGAAAAAACGCGTATGTTTATATATATTTTAGACGGAAGGATATATTTATCGTCGTACGCGGTAAATGGTTGAGCTTATCGAGTCAAAGAACGTCAACCTAAAGTTTTCACAATATCGTCATCCGTCGTGTGTAAAGTGAAAGCAATAAATACGTAAAGGAAACATGAATACTTGGTTTTCTCTAAAACTTGGCGTAAAAAATGATTTCTATTCTTTAAAACGTTTTTTTTTCTTCGAAGCGAACGCGAAGAATTGTGCTAGCGAAGCCTTTACCTCGTCTAAGACTTGTTTTGCTTCTCGATGGAATTTTCAGTAGAGTTTAGGGCTAAGCTGTCACCCAACCGGGTATTGACCCCACCCGAAGCTGCTCAAACTCTGCACGGAGAAAAAGAAACAGATTATAACACAGTGGTACACAGTTCGCATTGGACTCGAAGCGATTGCACTGCGATATTCACTGAAACACAGTGCTCAAATTACAGTGCAGTCCAAAGTAAATTTTAACCGATTTTAACAATTCAAACACTGTATTTTCAATTTATCAAAACTCGAAATTTGACAGTTGGGGAATGCGCCAGTAATACCTGCATGAATTGTGTCAATTCATGCAGGTATTACTGAGAACACTGATTTTTGCACAGTACCAAAATGTAAATAAACTAGAGTAAACTGTAAAAATCTCAAAGTGTACAGGTAACGTCACAAACTGTCGAAAGAAAAGTAAAACTACCATGTGCCACACAGTAAAATTAAATCAATCAGCCTGTACTCAATACAGTGTACACTGTAACTTTTGCAGCTGCGTACAGTATGAAAATCAGTGATCTTGTGTTAATTTTACATCGGAGCAATTTTACTGGGTACAATGGCATATTGACAGTACTAAACTGTGAACAAGCCAGTGTAACTGTGAAAATCACAGTTTTCACAGGGAAATTCATCATTTTTGGATACATTACTCTGTTTTACTGTAAAATGAAATGTGGTTCCCGGTTTTTTAAGCTATTTATACTGTGATATTAACTCTTTCTTTTTCTCCGTGTGTAATCCTACGAAACCCCTCGCCAATCACGCATAAGCCATCGATGGCCGTTGATAAAAATGATGTGTAGAAAAAATGGATTTTAATAGAAAATTGGGAGAATGGATGATACGAAATTAATAGTAAACATTTGTTAGAGCTTCGTTATCACGTAACCAGCTTTGGAATTCACGTTCCACAGTATCGGTCAGCAGCAGCAAATTATTGATGTATATAGGTGAACTGGTAGCAAGTACCGTGCCGCATAAATCTGTTATAGGCGATTAACTCGGTTCAGATCAAGCATATCGTAACATGGCATACGAGGATGTCCACGGAAAGAGCCTCGATATTAATTGCCTCGAATGGAAATAGATGTGTGACAGTTGGTGGGGATACGGGGATTAAAATGCTGCAGTGTAAACAAGTGGCGATATCGGTATTTTTTATTTTTCGATAAGCAATGAAACGTTGATTGCGATGAAGGGCTGCGATGAGTTGGCCAAAAATCGTGATGATACGGATGCAGTATTTTTTTTCAAGATCAACGATATTCCACTACGAATTATTTTTGCACATTTTGCTGTGAAAATAAAATTGAATTGATTGCGTTTTTCAGTAGCAATCACACATTCCGAAATGTCGTTAATTTTTTCATTACGCAAAATCAGCCAAGCGCACATGACTCTTTCTCAAAAGAGCAACCGAGACGTGAATATCATGCTCGTATGGTTTTTTTCTTTTACTGCGGATTTTCCAATGGGATAAAAAAAAACGTACTAATGTGTTTATCGAAATTTACATTTTTTTCTCGTCAACGTTAGAACGATATGTGCATATTACTTTATGTGTTCTATCTGCAAAAAAGTGTATGCATCGTGATACCGTGACAATCATCACTGAACCGATTCGACGATTCGTCGGTTGTACGAGAGTTTCACGTCGATCCAGTATTACGAGAGAAACGAGGGTGTGGGTTTTGTATGTTTGTCAATCAATATGTAAATGTGAACTGTGGTCGGCGATGTATCCTCGCCCTTTTTCGCATCTCCATTCTATGTGTGTATAAAGTTCTAGTACCAAATGACCATCTATATTCAATCTATCTATATAAATGGCGTAGTCTGTGCAGGAATTGGTGATTCTCGAGGTATATTTGAGAATGTATGGGGCTGATGAGAAAAGCATTGGATGGAACGAAACTGTCATTGACGAGAATCGTACAAAGTAGCCAAAGAACTTTGTATTTTCTTCACTCATGCACGACGGAATATCGAAAGCAAATCGATCGATCGATGAATTTATGCTGTCATGGAAATTATCTCGTTAAATTCGTTTTCTTATCTTATGCAAATTCGTTCAGAGTTGAAATTGTTTAGAAAATTTATTTCTAAGAATCGTTCCAACAGTCTAAAGGGTTTTGAGAATTCAATTACGTAATCATGACATTAAGCTCACTGTAAATAAAACAAGTTACTAACTCCGTTTGCGAATGTTGCCCAATGAATAGATTAAAAGTCCAATCTCCAATATGATCGCGACACGACCATCGAGTCTCTTCAACATTTTCCTCCGTTGCAAGAGAGAAATGTTCTTCCCCTACAGTTTTAACATCGCTTTTTTTCTCGACTTCATTAGCCGTAGATCGGGCGAATTTTTCGATACGAAATCGTTGCCATTTTTCCATTCGAGATAGTGTGTTCCTCCTCTTACCGCCGCTCCTCTTTCCAGCGATAAATGACGCAGATGTACTTTTCGAGTGGTGGACTCCGACCGAATGCAATTGGCGAATGGAAGCGAAAATAAAACGAGATAAAAAGATAAAATATATAAAGATAGTAGAGTAAAAAAAAGGGATAGCATCCCGTTGTAACGATTTAGAATCGGAGCAAGATGAGGGCTTCGGCCCTGCATGTTGGTATCATCAATTCGCTTGCCCCAATGAGGACCACATTAAAGTTAAAAATCCCAGCTACCGAAAGTCTTCTTCACGCTACGATAAAAATGCTATTTTCATCGTACAAAAGGGAATTGCAACAAAAATGAGTTTTTCGTTTGCATTTGTGAAAAACATCGTTACCGACTCTTTTCACGTTTTGAATATATTTCTTGTTTTCTAGCAAATATTCATATTACTACACGGACAGAAATGTGGGGAAATTTATATCACAAATTACTATGCTCCATAGTTTTCTGGTGACAGTTTCGTACGCTCTGAGAAATTTGAGGAAAAACATAGTAATTTTTCATCTAAAATTGGGCGAAAAATGTCAAATTTCCGCTATTTCGCGATAGAATTTTAATAAAAATTACTATGTTTTTGCTAAAATTTCTCAGAGGGTACGACACTGTCACCAGAAAACTATGCTGGCATAGTAACATGTGATATAAATATCCCGGCATTTCTCTCCGTGTATATAGTGCCACTGTTCTCTTGCAAGGGATTCGTTACAATTTATTGAAAATCCTCATTCATTGAGCTCGGTTACTGAATTATCACGAGGAAGTGAAAAATCGTAGACCATTAAAATTTCACGGTACTCTGAACTAATGATGGGTATTGTGTGAAAGCTGGTGGATTGCGTGGAATACTGTATATCGTAGGAGCATTTCCATCAACATATTTATTTGAGCTAAAACATTCTCATGCATTCCCTATTTTCGTATCCCATTTCTGGACGTTGCGTGAGGATGCAGTTATCGAGAATCCTGATGATGGTTGCCAATGAGAGGCCATATAAAAAATGTACACAGAACATTCGGACTTGAATGTGAAAATGATGGAATATTCCAATCAGGCTCGGTTCTTTTTCCAAAACGTGGCAGCGTTTTTGTGGTCTCGTAGTTGGTTTCTATGATTCAACGACTTTTCGTCGAAAAGCGAGACTGCGATGTGGAAAAAAAAAAAAAATACAGCTCGGTACTTTAATCAGGTAAAAAATAAATTTCCTCCAGTTCCTAGCGAAGCTCGAAAATACTGAAGAAAATGTAGTTACGGGAAAGTCATGTTAAAGGAAAAATTGTCCCATGAAGAGTGTGAGTTCGTTCTCGCACCAGCTTACAGCCTTAAGCTACTTGCACACCAAACCGTTTTTCCGTGCTGAATAGCATGCGTACGTCTTACGAAAGTCTCGTTAAGGTACATCTCGCATGCCATTTGGCACAGAGTATACGATCGTGTGGAACGGGCTTTATAGTAGAGGCAAATCTGTCACTTATGGCTAAGGGTGTACGACGTGCTGCTTGCTTGAGAACGACTTGAGGGTGTGAAAGCGACGAGTTCAGCCGGCGAATGATTCAGAATTCGCTTTCGAGATGCAAATATACATTCAGTGTTCGTGTGTGTGTGTGTGTGTGCACACAGAACGTCTGGATCCTACGTGTTTTGTGTTAAGCAAACACTGAAGCACAAAATAAATACCAATGTGTATTCATCAGAAAATTATGATGAAATCTTGGCATGAAAATTATTCGGGAGATTACAAACGGGTGGGGGTTAATATTACGAATAACCAAATTGTCGAACAGCTAATAATTCGGAATTTTGGTATTCATAAAATTAAATAAAAGAAAAGTAAGAAAGTCGAAATCAAATTTTTCAAATGACTAAAAATTCGAAATCCAAAATAGCGAACGTCAAAAATGGCGAACGT
>JBAJMU010000003.1:16301487-16327143 GCA_037952995.1 Hyposoter didymator
TATTCTATTCTATTCTATTCTAGCGTTCGTTATTTTGGCGCTCGCCGTTTTGACGTTCGCCATTTTTGACGTTCGCTATTTTGTATTTCGAATTTTTAGTCACTTGAAAAATTTGATTTCAACTTTCTTACTTTTCTTTTATTTAATTTTATGAATACCCAAATTCCGAATTATTAGCTGTTCGACAATTTGGTTATTCGTAATATTAACCCCCACCCTTACAAACAATCGCGAGGTTCTATAGAAATACTTTCTATGCTGAGATAAAGTTTTTGTTCAATCATGTGGCTGCAGAGTGAATTGGATAAAAATAGTTGGATAATCAATAATGAGTTGGGATTGAATTGAAGATTTTTAAGAATCAGCAATTCAAATGTTTATCTTTCGGGTTTTTCTGGATGTTCTACAATTTTCTCTTCTTTCTGTAATTATTCGGCATCGTATATTTGTGCTGCATACATAAACATAGCAAATTTAATTCCAAGTTTCCATAAGAATGATAATAACATGAATATATGAATTCTTCCCATCGAACGTCAGAATTCTTTTCGTCAAGATTATATGAAAATGAGATTTGCATGAAGAATATAATAAAATAGCATGCCGAGACTCGGTTGCGGCGGAATCGCGGAGAAACTCTGAAATTCTATCCCCTAAGGGGTATTAAGGAATTAGCAATGTGATTGATGAGGTTACGATAGTTCGTATACGTACGAAGAGTTCCCTGCCGAATTTAATCAACATCGGATATTGAACAGCTCAAATTTCCTTTCCACCATTTTACACCGTTCGTCGATTTTTCAAGAGCACTCCATTTTACCATTCTTTTTTCTTCCCATATATTAAGATGAGATTTTTCATCCTGAACAATCAAGTTCGTTCGCATCCATACTGCAATTTTATTGATTTTTTGGTTAAACGTTATTTGTTCGTTCGTCCGGAACGTTCATTGTGAAGAGGGTGGAAACAAATATCAATTCCTCTCACAAACATGTAGGATTGGGATAGAAATTAGCAGAAAGAAATCAAATTGGTTTTCGTGCTGAAAAAAATTTATTATGATCCAAATTCTTTCCTTTCAAACTCAATTTTAATTGGAACAACTCGTCGCTATGTTTTTTTTATCTTTCGTAAACCGATTACGTGTTTCCCATTACGTTTGGATTAGCTCGTGAGTGTGCCCGCATACTTCGTCTTATCAAAGACCAGATTCTTTTTTTTTCACGAGTTGATTCATCGATTATCACATGTTTATCTTTTAATTCCTGGATGAAGCAATTCACGTGGTCGGGGTGTCGTTCTATGTGCCTGTTACGAAACGAAAAGGCGAAGAATGGTTGTGAGGAGAGAACAAGATTTGAAAGGGGGTGAAAAAAGGATGAAGGAAGTGAAAAGTCTCTCGTCTTGGGGAGATGGTTGGGAAGAGACGTTTGGAGAGTGACTCCGTGGGGATCGACAAAAGATTCAGGCTTTTGGACCCGTTGAATTAATCAACGTGATGACAAAGGAGAATCGCTATGCTTCATCTGTCATTGGCCGTTAACTCCCCTAGGGAAGAAGTCATTCGAGAACCAGGAAAAAAAAAACACCCAATGTTTCCACCTGCTTCTTTTTACTTAATTTCTCTTCCGTCTCTCCGTTGATGAGGGTATCACGAAGGAATTAAATGAGAGGGACAGAAACCTGAGAGATAAGCCAATGTCATCATATTTCGTACATGTCAAATGATTCGTAACGACTTGCGAGTAATTCATTTAAAACAACGAGAATATTTACGCCCTCCGCCAGCATCATGTTCTTTAGACTTTCCCTCGACACACCGAGGAATTTTCCTCACTAACGATTATTCGGCTCAAGTTATAAGTGTGTGTCACGAGTAAGTTTTCTCCCAAACGCAAAACTGTCAAAAATTATAAACTCGATTCAAAAATGTTGCCAATTTAATTTCAATGAATTTTTTTTTATTCCTACGAAAAATGAACAGCCTCGAGTTTTTTGGTTCTCGTGCTATCAACGTATTTGTCGACCCCAATGACACCAGAGCACTGAACGTTAAGGGTACGTAATATCCTCCCCAAAATTCGTAGTCTCTCTCGTTCCGGAGCATGACGATTAAGAATCGAATTATAATAATTCAGGAATGAGATCCGAGAGACTCGCGTACGAGCCGTGTAACGAGGAGAAGTCTCTCTGTCCGGAGGGGTGTAATAACGAAGACTGTGGAGCAAACGAGCCTTAAAAAGTAAAAGTCCGTCCAAGACCATCTCACGGGGTCGTGGAAAACCGTTAAACAAACAGACCGCGTTCGCGTCCTGCTTCTGTCCGTCTCGTAAAAGATATTGTCCGTAAATGTCTGTTCGAGCAACCCGCGCTAGCTCGGCGATTACTCTCTTGTAAATTTATCGAGTTCGATTCATTTAAGGTATAACTATCGCAGAATGGGTTGATTTAGGATTTTCTTGAAATTTATTGTAAATATTCTTGACATTAAAACGAACAACTTTCCTATGAGACGAAACATTTTCTGCCGTCTAGAATTTGAGATATTTCATTTCCAATTTTATATTTTTCCCATCTAAACGCATGTAAATTGAATCGACGTTTCGTTAAAAAAGTTGCAAGAAAAAACAAAAGAAACGCGACTTCAATTTACATGCGTTTAGATGGGAAAAATATAAAATTGGAAATGAAATATCTCAAATTCTAGACGGCAGAAAATGTTTCGTCTCATAGGAAAATTGTTCGTTTTAATGTCAAGAATATTTACACTAAATTTCAAGAAAATCCTAAATCAACCCATTCTGCGATAGTTATACCTTAACATTAGGTTCACTGTCCAATATTGCGCCTGGTCCATTCCAAGACTTTTCGCCACAAATTCCATCAAGATCCAGAAAGACTTTTGCACATTGCGTCATGCTACACGAGCATTTATTACTTGAAGCTTTGAACATGATAATTCAAAGCCTTTTACTTGTTTCCTCATGATCCGTTCAGTCGCACCTTCTCCTACGAAAATGATAGCAAAAATCTTAATGTTTGTAGGATGAATCTTTATGGGTTAGAAATAATTTTTTCATGGTTTGTTTTCGAATTTTTAAAATGACGAAATGACTTATTTGGAATTTGTTGCTTCGATCGATTAATAATTGCATTATTACGATTCCATGATGCATAAAAAAGGGGAAATTACGATTATCGGCATTGCCTTACCTTGATTGGTCACATATCGATCGAAACCTGAAAGAAAATTTTTAAACATTAAAACGGTGTAGAAAAATGATCGACAAAGAAGCGACTGTTGTTTTTTGAAATACATTTTTTAATTTTATTTTCGTTCCATTCATTTTCTCGACATAAAGTTCCCAGGGTTTTGCATTCGGCGAACATTTGTATTCCGACACACTTTAGCGCAGTCGCACTTCGAGCATATACACCAGACAAATGGATATTTTAATTATTCTTCGTTATTATCGATGCATCAATGAAAAATCGAACGAAACAATGAGCTTGATGAAAAACTTTGGTTGGCACGTGAGTAATGTTTTATGGAACAACTGTTTTTCGAATCGACATATCAGGAATTTTTCAAGAGCGTAAAAATGAGAGAAAATATGCTGAAGCGATCGGGTTATTTGCTTTTATCAATGCATTTCGAATGCAGTGGCAACGTGGTTTTTTTTCTTCATTTTTTTGTTTTATTTCGTTGGCATTGCTTACAATTGGCAAATTCCACACTTCCCTCTCTCTCTTTGATTTTTTCACACATACACGGATTCAAACACACCCGTTCCTGTGTTTCGATCCAATATAGTTTCGTTACCCTCCATTTAACGTTGGAACTTATAATTTAATAACGTATCACGTTCACGCGTATTGGCTCCTCAGAGACGACAGAAATTTATCAAATGTTGAACGAGTGGGTCTAACTTTTTCAATAATCCGCATTGACAAAACGACTCAATACCGTCTGGGTGACAAATTCGATATAATATGTACACATGTACTATCTAAGCTGTCACTGAATATATATACATATATATATAGCAGATCCATATGTATAAGGGGACATTAACCCTCTGAGCCACATTGTGGTACTTACGACCTCCCACGCACTTTTCCTCAGTATATTTATTATTAATCTACTCTTTTGAAAGGAATACCAGATTTTTGGGTTCTTTATGGTCCCTGGGACATTATTAATGTGAGAAACTTGACAACGCTAGAGCCCGTTTTTTCGTAACAGTATCGAGACCGCCATGGCATTCGTTACTGGGCCCCCAACTTTTGTTCACTCAGCGCCAACCGATGGATTTTCTAGGCATCGTGAAAGAAAGTACGGAATCGTTACGGAAACGGAGGTAAATTTCAAGTGAACTGTAAGGAACGAAGGTGGATGACTCAAAGGGCCAAATGTGATGAAGAAATTGGGGATATTTTTTGAAATATCAATTTGAAAATATTGCGATTAGAACAGAACATCAAATGATTGACTCCTGGGTATTTTTTTATGTGTATACATATATGTATATATATTGTGTAATAGCATAACAAACGAATGAAAAAACAGAGCGCGAAAGAATTTTTTTGTTACGTTTCCGGAACCGTATCGTCGAAAAATATAAAATGGCAAAGTGGGGAAAACTCTTTTTTCCATTCACGTTCCGAAGCACTTTCGTAACAAGTGAGCAATGTTTACAACTATAAATCGTTGAAAACTTCGATCTTCTATCGCTGTTGTTACTTGTCAATTCGAGAGTGAACTTTGCGTTTCATGTTGCGTGGTAATAAAAATCGAAAACCTGAGCCAGCGAACAATGCAGGAATTGGAACAAGTTGCAGAAATCAGAAATTTTTATCTGGCACCCTTGGGCGCAATGATTTGTAAAGTTCGCTCAAATATTCATTAACAATAATTGTAAAATTTATCATTCCGCGTAAACGATGATGATGGAAAAATTACCAAGTGCCAACGAACCTGAAAATCCTTCGAACAGTTGTGTAAAGTTATCGGAAGAATTCAGAGTCAAAATGCTGAGTGGTCTATCCTTTCAACGAATGTTTGTCATTCGATGATAACGATGATAATGAGAATTAAAACGCGTGCTCCTTTCTCTCGTGTGTCAAAATATGACTAGGGGCTTTCTTAATAAGTATAAATAACCTAATTTTCGTGAAATAATTATGATTAAACAACTACATCGATTCTCATATGTATACAACGTACAGACCCTTATTTCCTGATTTCCTTAATGATTTTTTCCGTATCTATATGTACACGCAGTTACACGATCATTTCTTTTTCCTATATTTATTTTAACAAATACACACACACACACACATGCGTACATTATTTCATTAACAATCGTTATATAATTTAGCACACATCCGCGTACGTTAAGGTAAATACTGTGCTGCATACTAGTCAAATGAGTGCTAAATTTTCAAAATGCTTTTAGACCAAGTTTAATGTAACAATTAAATGTATTGTTAGTGGATTTGTATTACAGCATGTCTTAGTAACACGGAAAAATATTAAAAACGATAGTTTTGCAAAAACATTAACTGATAAATCCAAATTTCCATGGTGACACATTTTCACTAGGTTTTTTCAAAGAATTATCTTCATTTTTCAACCGATTTTTATGCACCACGGCTCATTTTGTTCCTCAACTGACCCTCTACGAATCCACCACGTAGATTTTTTTTAAGCTCAACCGTTTCACTATTCCAGCTTATTGTTTATTAAGCGAAAAAACTTTTTCATAACTAATTTCTAAACGAATGAATTTTAAAAAAATCTACGCGGTGGATTCGTAGATGATCAGTTGAGGAACAAAATGAGCCGTGGTGCATAAAAATCGGTTGAAAAATGAAGATAATTCTTTGAAAAAACCTAGTGAAAATGTGTCACCATGGAAATTTGGATTTATCAGTTAATGTTTTTGCAAAACTATCGTTTTTAATATTTTTCCATGTTACTAAGACATGCTGTAATACAAATCCACTAACAATACATTTAATTGTTACATTAAACTTGGTCTAAAAGCATTTTGAAAATTTAGCACTCATTTGACTAGTATGCAGCACAGTATTTACCTTAAGTATTCCGACATGTATCGTGAGCACGATAAATAATTATAATTTGTAGTTGTTTGTTATTTTTTCGTAGGCCGTGATATATACACATCGATTTTCTTTTTTTTTTTTTGTTATCGTGGCCTTCGGTAAATCGGGCATCCCGATATCACTTTATGTTCTTTCCTCTTTGAGGTCGGGCTCCTGTCGTTCAATCGGTTATGTGATACTCTATCGTCGAACTATATATACGCGCTTTGTCCTGGGTAGTTTGTGTCCGGACAAGCCATAATCCATGCTATGGTATCAAATTGACTTTCGGTCTAGAGATAAGAGCGCAGATATTGCATCGCGTGGCAGTACGATCAGGGAATAACCCGAATGAAAAATAAACACGATGAAACAAAAACTGAATGAGAATTCAACTTACCAATTGGCCTCTTCTCGTATAAAATAATCAGACAGAAATGATAAGCTTGGTCGGACCGGTTATTACAATGCTTTTTTCTTTGCTTTTGTAACAGTACACGCGTTACTCTTGTCACGTGTCTCTCTCTCTCTCTCTCTCTCTCTCTCTCTCTCTTTCTATATGGACACGTGTGTGTTTAGGATCGAAGAATGAATTTGTACCAGGTTTTTACTTCACATTTGTTATAAAAATCTCTCGTCTATCTAAACTTAATAATTCGATATACAAACTTACCGTCATCACCGAAATTGTGAACTCAATTTTACGCACATGTATATTTATTTATTCGTTTATAATACATTCAAAGGCAGTCGGACAACAATATTCTTCGTTTCTCTATTCTCATGTAACGCCAGTGTCAATTTACATTCCGAGATCTCAACAACAACTCTATGGATAAATAAACTTTATTCGCCATTGATCTCGTTGCTGAGAATGTCTTTAAGATTTGGATGTTCACTCCAAGACGTAGTCGTGTTTTAATGAGATCAGAGTGCTCCAGTTGTGTCAGCCACGAGATGGAACCTTTTTTTGAAAGAATTGAGATAATAATTTTGTGTTGCGTCGCTCCAATCTTCGTGAACCACGAATTACGATAATTTGACATGCAGATCTTCAGAAGAATACGAATGTTTGCGAATAGAGTTGAAGGTCCGACGAGGTTGAGTGGAAATAGAGAAATTAAGAATGCGATTGTCCTACTGCATGGATAGAAGGTTGCACGATCAATCGCTTTGTTTTAATCAACGGAGCGCTAAGAATGCCGAAGATAATTGCAGCCCATAGCGAGAAATTCACAAATTTTTTGCATTAGCCGGCATTTCTGGTAATGATTATTGTGATAATGTCGATGGAGTTTGTCAGTACACGAAAAACATAGCAATTGATCGTGCACAAGTCTCTCCGAGTGACCAATTCGTTTATAACTTGGTATACGCGATTCGCACATTTTTGTAGCGCATTTATGAAACGTTCGTACATGTCCATCCTCTTCAAATATTTTCATTAATGACTTAACTCTGGACTACGTAACTACAAATTTACACAATATACAATGGCAAAAAGTCACAATTGGGTTTCCTTTCTTACTGAATCGTCGAGGTTTATCGCGAAAAAGATCCACAGTGGTCACGCGCATAGAGGAATTGTTATTGTACATTCTCTTGCAGTGTTTCGCATACGCAGATATTTTGGCTTTTTGTTTCTGTTGTGTTTTGTTATTTGGAGCGTGGCAGTGACGAAATATGAGAATTTTTTGGTCCGGAAATTGGGCGCCTGCGCGACAGAGACAGCATAAATAAATCGCGAGATTTCGGCTGCAACGAACGGTCGAATACCGTATTTTTAATCCTCCTTAGAATTGTTGCAATTATGATGAACATTAATATCGGTTCTCGATGCTTTTACTTGTGAATCTGAATTTTTATTCTGGTCGAAATGTTTGGAGATTCCTCGCGAAAAATCCGTCGATGAATTCTTCTTCTTCAAATGCCTCGCGTGTGCTTTTACACAATATATATATTTTCTCTTTATCCTTGACGTGTGTCTCAATAGTTTTGGGATACGACGATAGCATCGACACCGGCATCACTCCGCGCCGGGGATCACGTGTGCTATAAGCACGTTTCCTTCGGATCGACATTTACGATCACGGTCTCCTGATTCGGGAGTTCCTTCTGGGCTGTGATACCCGTGGGAATCTCCTCGAGTATCGGTCAAAGGGTCGTCGTCCTTGATACCGCCGCCGAGGGCGGAGGCGGAGGTGGAGGCGGTGAAATAACTACGTCAGGTTCATCCGCGAGATCGCAGTCGAACCTCCATAAAATACTCTCAGGGTGGTCACCTCCTGATGAAGAGAACAATCATTCGTGGCAAACAACGGAAAAGCTTATTTCCTTTTACATCGAAAAAAAACGCTTGTTCCGATGATTTGTGGTTTGAATTTGTTGGAGCGAAATAAAACCGCGTGAAATGGATGAAAATTCCCAATTTAAATGAAAGCCACGTCCAGAAACGAACGAGTAGGGGAGTATGGGGCAAAGTGGCCTACTTAAGGAATTAATCGAATTTTATGGGCGAGCACAGGACCATTTACTTATTTTGAAGTCCCAAAATTGATTCCGGCTGCTTGTTTCCCGAATTTTGGCAAGAAAAAAAATCGGGGCAAAGTGGCCACCCCCTCGAGTCGGTGAAAATCCATAATTGTCAATTCTACGACCAAAAAAGTAGTTGAAAATCATCGTGCAATTAACACGATGATTTTCATCCTTCTAGGCCTAGACTGCCTTAAGTTTCTCGGAAAACAACCATTTTTTTCGGCGCCAGTTTGTCTCAGATATCAAAATTTTCGAGTGGCCACTTTGCCCCATAAATCGCATTTTAGTGAGTGGCCACTTTGCCCCATGTGGCCACTTTGCCCCATATTCCCCTAATTAAATGATGAAATAACGCTACGTCAGATTAATCGATGGAACACGATCTCAAGTTGTGCGATTCATGTGTTTGTGCCACGTGACTGTATCGTAAAAAAAATATAAGCCTTGGTTATTTGTTCATACCAGAAATTCCGAATATCAATAAATAATGGAATCGCCCACTTTTTTAAAATGAAAATTATGATATTCCGTTAAACATGACCCCCGGAATGTCATTTTTTCCGGAAACTCGGAACAACTTCAAGTTCTGACGCAAAGAGTCGAGGAGGATTTCCATTTGAATGGAAGAATTCGATAATTAATTGCACTTAGGAAAAAGTAGTAAGTCCTGTGATTTCAAGTAACACAACGAGACGTCGTATCGACTGACCTTGACCCAGAGTAATGCCCGAAGAACCCCGTCTCGTCCTCGGGGGTGGTTGTTGATGTTTGTGCGTGTGACTGTGACTGTGGGAATGGGAGTGGCAATGTGTGTGACGTGTGTGCGTGGGTGTAACCCGACACGCCGATGGTGGTGGCGGCGGCGGCGCTTGCTGCAATTGCTGTTGCGGCTGCTGTTGCTGTTGACGATGATGCTGAGCAGGAGGCCTGTGCTAGGTGTTCCCTCCACGGCACGGAGCCACTTGATCGAAGCTCAATGATTTCTTCATCTCCGTCATCGGCAATGCACCAGCCTCCTGCTAAGATAATCATTCGACCCGAGGCCCCAATGTTAGCAACATCGAACATTCTACATTTACCAACATTTGTCCCCTTTTTGTTCTATTTTTTGTTATTTTTTTAAATGTTTTAAATACGCAATCATCCGGAAAATAGTTAATCAGTTTTTTCCGAATCAAATATTTACAAAAATGGAAGAGAACACATGATGAAAAATAATTTTTCGAGAGGCGTTGTTTGATTTTAATTTTGCACAATCAATTTTAACGCTCCCGCCTTTATTTAGCTCTACATTCATCGCAATTAGCTTTCATTACTTTTGTTTGTGCCTGTAATATTTATCTGAACGAAATTAAAATCAACTCCGAATATTTGTTTCATCATATTATAAAAAATGTAATACAACACGCCGAAATGATGGTGTTAAACGTGTGGCTGCATTTTCATGTCGTAATTCTGTGCTTTCAATCAACAAATGATCGTGAATTTCCGGGCCAACAAAAGGAGCATAGTGGAGCATAGTTTGCACACTTTATGAGGGAAATTGTATTTAAAGTGTGTAAACATTTTTTGTAGCCATTGTACATGATTGAAATGAAATTTTATAATAAAAGGTCCGGAAATTGAACGAAATTTAGGAAGGACCGGGGCAAAGCGGGTGAACTACAATAATGTTGAATTTTTCTGATGATTTATCAACTTTGTCAGGATCCATTTGATCTGTGAATCGGTGCGTTTACCATGAAAGATTCAGCACTTAATTAATATTTATTTAAATTACGAATTTCTGCGAAACCAAGAAATTTTGGTGAAAACAACACAAAGGTCTGGTCTGGAACAAGTTTTCTGTGGTAAATGAGAGAATAAACGGCATTTCAATATTTCGAGAAAGTGAAAAATATTGATTTTCTTCTCAAACTTTTTCCTAATGTGAAACCTGGAAAGAGGGTAAAAATAGATTTTGTAAAAACTGATAAAAGACGGAGAGAATCGAATTTTCGTTTGCCTGATTTTTAAGCTAACTCATTATGCTTCGCTCATCCCGAAATTAAGCACTGGCAGTTTTTTTAAACGAATTATTAAATGCCCCGGGAAATAGGAACCGAAAAATTATGGAATTTCTCCGGTTGGTACGAAACAAAAGATCGAACGTCCAATTTTTGCGATGCAAAGACTACAAGAGGCTACTTTTTGCAATGAAAAAGGTTCTCGTTGGAGCCAGTGCGACTGGAATGTTCTCCGGCCAGCAGTGCGGCCGTATAATCGTGCAAAAAACGTTTCATACGCCTCAGGGGAAAATATGATTGGCCACGAGACCTTGCCTGCTCGGACCACAATGCATATTCAGCTGGATTCCGTTAGATTGGATATAAACTTTGGTGACTTATCATGGTCGTGCCTCATAGAATTTCCCTAGCATTTTTTTCTCCTACAAATAAAAGGCATGCTCTACTGGTGATTGCACATCGAAGTGACATCAACAAATGTGAGATATTTCGTCACAGAGGTTTCTCACACTTCTTATTCTTCTCCAAACGATAATATTTGATAAAAAGACAATAATACGAATATATACACGAGAAAATTGTCATCAGACCATTTAGACGGTTATATTTTTGTTGGTCCTTACCCATCTCAGATGCAATTCATCAAATTCATTTCCTCCCTTCAACTAACCATTCCAATATTATTTGAAAATTGGAAGAAAAAATGTACGTCCAGTGTGTACGAATTTTTTGTCATTTCATTACACTTGCAATGTTATACGAACCATGCAAATCAATTTGACAGATGAAACGGAGAGCCATAACGCACAGAAACACAACTAGCTAACTATTTGGATATTGATGCTCCGTAGGTGGGATTTCCGATTGGGAGTAATCTACTGAACTACTGGTTAGTGTGTTTGCCTGTAATTCTCCTGAATATCGATGCACCAAGAACTGTACCACTCTTCGGGAACATTCGTATTTTAAATTGAATCGTCGTTCGCGTCGTGTAAATAAATATTTGACGAGGTGTAAAAGAAAGTAATTATGCAGTTAAGTCGTTTAACGTGACGTACCTTGTCAAAATTCTAAAAGAATTACGAACATGGAAAAAAAGTCTTGATAATAAAAAATATTTGAACGTAAAGTACGTAAGAAATGTTTTGGAAATGAGAAAAGGATTAATAAATTCTCCAACGCATACATGACGTTAATCTTTCTTCCAATTAAGCATAATTAATACGTGGATTGGAGAGAATTCAATGAAGCCTCGAAGCTGCGATACGTCGGAAGAAAAATCCGCAATTATTGCATGCAGCGACAAGCTCAACTCATTATTGGTCGAGCAAACAACGTCGTTCAGGGAACAGCGTGTAATAAAGCCCAACGTGTTAAATGTATACGTGTTTACACGCATAAATCGGTTTTGTGCAAACCGGTAATTACGAAAGCACACTCGCTATCAATAACTAATAAATTATCGAGCCACTTGGAGATCGAACTCTCGCAGAGCGGCAATTCCTCTCGCCTCGTATTCGCCAACCATTGTGGATATATAAGTTATGGGAAATCTAGTCATGCGTTGAGAGGCAACAAATCGTGTCGCGTTTCTCTATTTTCAGGCATATACTAAATACAGAGAGAACATTTCGATACAACACACATCGCATAAATCGTTAACGAGTTTCGCGTGACACGTACGAGGGAATTTATGCGCTTTGACAAGAGTTCGACTCCGGGATCTGTCGACGATTCTTCCAAGACAATTTTTGCTATTTCGTTTTACCAGCAATAGAATTTGCTAAACCTGAGCCGACCATAGCGTGTCCACACTCGTTTCTGCCCATATTCAGAAATATTTGAAATAAATAAATAAATGAATAATCATTTAAAAGAAAAGCATTGAAAAATGCAGTCGAGAAAGTCGTTAGGAAGTGTTTTTCGTCGATAGATCCACGGGCTCGTCATGCAGGACAGGACTTACACCATTTAGCCGAGGTATCTCGATGCTCGGTATATATGTCGTTTCCTCATTTAGGCTGCCGCTGCAATAGCGACTTCTTCGTAATGACGAGTGGGGACTGCAGCGACTGCAGTGTGTCACCGCAGACCGTGATCGGGCTTTAGCCGACGGTTTTTGACGTGAGCCACAACGCACCGCAAAACGTAATTCCGAGGCCATTTCGGCACACAATGACTGTTGTTGATATGTCCACCAATGTCAGGTTATTGTCAGTCGTTTGGATGTGATTTGTTCATGATCGATCATGTGAAGTTTTTTAAACGAATAAATTTCGATTTTCCCGTTCGCGAATTATTACATTATTTTTGAGTATCAAATATTATTGTATTAATTACGGAACAGTATAATGATAAATGTGAATTTTACGTTTGAGCATTAATCATTTGTCCAGTTCAATCAATTGTTAGTTTTTACGATTTACCGGTGGAGTCCAAATTTTGTAATGAAAATTGTAAATTTATGGAAATTCATTAAGAATTTATTATCATTGTCGAGCGGAAATTGGATAAAGGAATCGGAATTCGAAATGCACGACGAAAGATGACGATTTTATAATGAAAATGAACAATTATGAAAGTCCATTCAGGATTTATTTTCATCATTGTAAAGGGATCCGGCAAGCGGAGCAGAGTTTGAATTGCATGCCAAAAGAGCGAAACGGATGAGGAAGTGAATAAAAAGCGAAGGTGGAATTCACAGGAGAATTGAGCAATTTCATTGCGAAATCGATTATACGGTTGGCGAATAGTTGAAAGCGTCGTAGGTAGGTTTAGGAGGAATAGAGGAAAGAGGCAAGCGGAGGAGGTATCGGATTGGGGATGTTCGAAAGGGTGAAAGTTGCGTGACCACGGTGATAGTCGTCGTCACGGGAATGATTGTCCAGGCGAAAAGCGAAAAGCGGAGCATGGTACAAAGCGGTTTGTACGATGATAAAGGTACGATAGTAAGGGGCGTTGTAGGCAAGTTTCGGTTGAATTCGAGGATGGACGGTGATTGAACAATTTCGTCAAGTGGCCACGATAATTAGGAAAGCCCAGAGTGGTTATTGACGGAGCGAGTTTCAAGGTAGACGTCACGTTTATAAATACATGATGGCCGAGGCGTCGGTTGAGATTGATAGAGAACGAGCGTGACAGTTAGAGCGACAGAGACGGCCGGACGAGTAGTCACGAACGGGCGGAGCAGCACAGCCAATACACATATACAAAAATATTACAATAAGATAATAATAACAAACATTTATGAAAATATATTAAGAAATTTAAATACGAAATACAAGACAAATGAATGATAAACCGCATGTGTCAGTTTCATGCAAAATGGCCGAAATAAACAAAAGTACCGCGGAGTCGTTTACCCATAGCGAATCAAAGCAACCGTTCAGACTTTTTAAGGTATAACCATCGCAGAATGGGTTGATTTAGGATTTTCTTGAAATTTAGTGTAAATATTCTTGACATTAAAACGAACAACTTTCCTATGAGACGAAACATTTTCTGCCGTCTAGAATTTGAGATATTTCATTTCCAATTTTCTATTTTTCCCATCTAAACGCATGTAAATTCAAGTGACGTTTCGTTAAAAAAGTTGCAAGAAAAAACAAAAGAAACGCGCCTTCAATTTACATGCGTTTAGATGGGAGAAATATAAAATTGGAAATGAAATATCTCAAATTCTAGACGGGAGAGAATGTTTCGTCTCATAGGAAAGTTGTTCGTTTTAATGTCAAGAATATTTACACTAAATTTCAAGAAAATCCTAAATCAACCCATTCTGCGATAGTTATACCTGAAATACATATTCGTCAAAAGTGTAGCCAAAAGTTACTTCCAAACCAGAAAGAGAGCATAATGCAACTTTTGCAGGAACCAACAGAAAATTTTGCTGTTGGTTTGCTATCGTTTTTGTAGGAATTACATGTTCCGCGGAGTGGCTTTGAAAAGTGGTTACTTTTTATTTCTTTGCGGTTGCACTGATTCAGGGTCACTCCACAACTATTGCAATGACCGTAAAATCCTCTAATTAAGAGTTTCATTCATTCGAGTATAACGATTGGATTTTGTGTTGTAATCGGTAGTAGTCATGATGGTTTTTCACGTTTCGTTAATTCAATGCGAATCAACACTCGATGTTTTTTGCACGGAAGATATGATTCCATCTCGCTCACTGCCTTTTTAGTTTTCTATTACTATTCGCCGATCGGTCGAAAGGAAGATTAGTGCATAATAGAAAACTAATATTCCCGTTGGTAAATTTTTCAAAAAATAATTTATCAAGGGTCAACGTGCAGAAAGAATATTTTTCAAAGTCTCCTTCGAGGTCAGTGTCACGGAGGTTCGACCAGAAAATCCGGAGGAGATTTTGATGGGGGATTTCGAGTATGCATGGCACTTGGGCTTTTGTTTGTTTGTATTTGTGCCTCGGTGTGTAGATGCTTACGTGTACGTCTGTGCGTGTGTGTGTCTGTGTGCGGATTCAACGATAAAGATAAGAAATTATTCTCACCCTGCTGGACTGGGCGTTCTTTTTGGAGTTCCAGCAAAACTCGAGTATGGCGACGACAATTGCGAGGGCGAGTCCGCACAGCAGAACGACGAAGACTCCTCCTGGATAAAAAGACATAAAAAAAATGAGGAGAAATAAGAGAACGAGTCCGAAGGCATGAAGGAAGACGGAAGTAGCTCATTAGTTCTGTGCCGGGGGTGTTTCTTCTTTTAATTTCTTTCGGAATCGCTCGGGCTTGAAGCACGTTCTAGCAGTGTAATTTCCTTTTGTGAGTTTATTTAAAAAAAAGGTTCTCCGAAAAGATCTATGAGCGAAAAATCTTGAAGTCATAGTCGAAAGACCGTTTCGTTTAGCTATTTGTACTTTTCGAACTTTCTTTTATTTTATAACCAAAAGTTCTTTTCGGGCTTCTACCAAGAATTACTGGAACCTTGCACAGAATAAAATTTGAGCCCCTCGCAGGACAAGCGAGATTGACACAACCGATTTTCTGTCTTGTGAAGTTTCCTCTACCGCGTTTTCCGGCATTATGTTTGCTCGATGTAAAAGAAGAAGAGAATCAAGACTCACGACTGGAAAATCGTGAGCGCAATATCTAACCACCGAGGTTAAGCAAGGGACCATGTTTTACTATACAGCGATGCTATAAACATGTCTGTCTATACGTACGGTGGGGAAGCCCAAAGGCGCTCAAACTTTTTCCATGAAATCCTTCGAGACTGCGTTGGAAATCTTTTGCAAGATCATCGTTGGTTATGTTCCTTTTCCTATATAAATATATGCATCTCATAGCCGCAAAGCTTTCGTTCAAGTTTTCCAATTAAATTGCGATTCATGAGAATCGATGTCGTAGCAGAGCTCGTAATCGACGAGATTAGCCAATGATAAATGGAATTCGTGATAGCTGGACATCCACATATAAACATGGCCGATAATATTAAATCGAAGATCGTGTTCTTATCGTTAAACATTCATTAGACTGCAACAGAAAATTTTCATTTTCTACAGCAGTTTCCAAATCCTTGCTTGGAGATTAGCAATTCAGAGAGAACGAGCTGTTTTCTCTGTGGGTTTTGGGTGATTAAGGTATAACTATCGCAGAATGGGTTGATTTAGGATTTTCTTGAAATTTAGTGTAAATATTCTTGACATTAAAACGAACAACTTTCCTATGAGACGAAACATTTTCTGCCGTCTAGAATTTGAGATATTTCATTTCCAATTTTNTTTCTGCCGTCTAGAATTTGTGATATTTCATTTCCAATTTTATATTTTTCCCATCTAAACGCATGTAAATTGAAGTCGCGTTTCTTTTCTTTTTTCTTGCAACTTTTTTAACGAAACGTCACTTCGATTTACATGCGTTTAGATGGGAAAAATAGAAAATTGGAAATGAAATATCTCAAATTCTAGACGGCAGAAAATGTTTCGTCTCATAGGAAAGTTGTTCGTTTTAATGTCAAGAATATTTACACTAAATTTCAAGAAAATCCTAAATCAACCCATTCTGCGATAGTTATACCTTAAATCTCACAGCTTTTCAAAATTATTAAGGATTGTAGTCTGCTGCCTCATCCAGCGAGAAAATTCACAAGACTCTAGCAAGCCCCAGTAAATCCACGACGAACTGAGTTCCAATTAATAATTTATAATAATCCTCCTGTGTGCGAAATCGTATCAACTATTAAGAGATTTTAATCATTCTGTACGATTATTTTATTTCGTTTTTGTTTATGAAAACATCACGTACATTTATCGTTCTTGTTATTTCTTTATATTCGTTATTTTTATTGTTCAGAGGCGAGAGGAACGATTTTCCTTCGTTCTATTTCGTGTTGCAATGTGTGAATTGCATTTTCATCATATGAAAACTGAGGTCGTGATTTTTCCCATGCATCCATACAGACATGACGCATAAATGTGTAAGCCCCAAGAGAAAAAATTTCAAGCCTTTGTCCGCCCGGTTTAGCAAGCAGAATAGTATTGACTCCGGAGCTCGGGTCACAAGACCATCTCCCATACAACTCTTTCAAATCTCTTGGAAAGTCTCGAGTCACGGACGACGGGATGCATACAAGTTGCATTCAAAGTGCATCGGCTTCCCACAGTGACAAGGTATGAGACAATCTCCAGTTATGCCGCGTGCTCCCATCCGGCCTCGAGCAAGATGAAATTAATTTTTTGTTTTGCGAGCTGACTGAGAGAATCTCTATTGGAAAATACGTGGGATCTTGAGCGTTAATTCAATTTGTCGAAACTTGTTAGATTTTCTGTTAAAAATTCATGAAATCTGCGCAGTCTCCAAATAAACGATACCTGAGAATGTTGTCCAGCGTGTAAACAACATTTTCAACACCGGAAACAAAAAATGACAGTCCTCTCGCGACTCGCCAAAGAGTGCTGCGAAACTTTTTCAATCAAGTGTCCAGGGATCATATAGATTTTCGTTTCAAACATATTCGATGATAAAGTTTTTTCTTGAATGAATTTCATAACATGTTTGAAGGAATACTGAACGCATTTTCCTGCATATCATTCATTCTATATCCAACTGTTATGTAGCTAAGATTCATGTACAAGTTTCCTTGGTCCTCTCGTTGATCTGGCTTAAGTTAGTTTTTTCGTCTCCTCTCGAGTACCTTCATTTTCCTTACCACAGCAAGGAAATGTTCTTCACGTTGTCCCACTGCACAAAATATCCTACCACGTAGGGAGGCAACCGAAAAACGAAGAAGAAAGCCCACTATGTATTCATGGGAGCGGACGCTGTTCCCGCTACTTTATCAAAACTTGGTCATCTCTCTGTCCGAGAACTATGCCATCATCCCTTTTCCCTCTCTCTCTCGCTCTCTTTACCATTCTCTCTCTTGATCCACTCTCGAAATCCAACGGAACATTTCCGTGGTTCGCTCGTTTTGATAGACAGAAATCCTCGGCTACCCTTCGTCCGTTTCGTGCTTCGAATGTTCGAGAAAAAGAATTTTTCCCTTCATCTCCCTTGAACGCTGCATGTTCTCAATGGCAAATTCGCATTTTTCCCCTCAAGAACGTCTTTTTAAACAGTCGGCAGTTAAATATCATTGTGCCAGTTGCACGAAATGTCTCAACGACTCGTATTTTTTTTCGCGACTAATTAGATGGAGGGAGAAGATTTTCATTCAAGTCAAGTTTGTCGAGAAAGCTGCAGAATTACTACGTGGTGATGGGAAAAACGAAGAGTCACTGAATTCTGAACTTCTCTCTTGCGAAAACTACGATTACGATCATCGCCTCAAAAAATTTTATCAACCAGTTGAAAATCATATTAAACACACGTGTTCGTGACAATTCAATTGACGAATCTCGACAGACAACAAAGTATCAGAATACACATGTTTCCCACTCGGGTTAGAGTTTGAAATTCTATCAATTTATAAGTCCGTCACGATTAATCGCTCAAAATAAAAATGACAAAGATCAAATGAGTCAATGTCAAGACGTTGAATAGGGAGCAGCTATTTCGTGACCTCCCTTAACAAATCGATAATTCGAACCTCAAATACCGTCACTTAAGGCTTAACATATTTTTGTTATATCCTTCGAAGGAAATAAAAAAGTATTATGTGTCCCCGAGGAATATCTTTAGTGGTTCTTGATCGAATTCCCTGAGAAGAGCCCATACATCAATTTTATAGGTTACACAGGTTTTCGAACAACGCTTTACGATACATTTTTGATATCTTGAAACGTGTATTCTGATCTTTTATGTAAGATCTTGTGGAAGTAACGTTCATTTTTGTTAATAAAAAACCGAATAAGATAAGGTTATTGCCGAGCTTTGGTGCGGCGGTATATCTGTTGAGGAATTATATTGAGAATGCCGTAAGCTCATAAACAGACACATAATGTAGAGTTGGAACGATAGAGCAGGGCGATGAGGAAAATCGACATTAATGGAAGAGAATGATGTGCATAACGGTAACTCTGTCATGGAAGTGTATTTCAAGCTTCTTCAAGGATCTGGAAAAGCCAATGAGAGAAGAAAGAAAGAGAGCGAGAGAGAAATCGCAGTTTTTCTTGTATTATTAACGTTCTGGTCTAGACATCGAGGAACTAAAAACCATACTACGTACATGTATAAGATCGCGTACCTGAAGAACTTGCAGTTGATCGAGAGCTCGAGGGTCTATCGATAAAGGCGCAGGCTTATTGCCGGAAGAAACCAAGAGCCAGAGATTCCGAGAGCTTCCTCTCTTTATGGACTATCAGAATTCTTCTCGCTCTTTCATTCGAATTCTCTTGACTATTCTCACAGAAAGCATTGTGGTTGAACTCTCCTATCCCGAGGTATATCTATCCCAAGATGAGAAGCGATAAGTGAGAACAGACCGTCTTCATCATTCTCTTCTTACCACTGATGCGAAAATGAAATTTTACGATCGGCAATTCGATATTTTTCACGTCAACCGTCCCGGATCATTTCGGATTAAATTGAAATGCCATTGCTGAAGCCGAGCGATGTAATCCTTTTTCACATTCGTCAAGAGTTTTTTTACTTTGATGCTTCATTGATGAGCCTGAACTTTGCATCGACGCAATGCCACGAGATGAAAAAAAAATTCAACCCCCTGGACAGGGTTGTTCCGGAACGAATTTTTTTTCTCAGTTTTTTCCTTAACTTTTTGAAATCTTACGAATCGATATGTCAAATAAAAAAGTGCAGAATCTATTTTTAATTGTTTTTTTTTTCATTTCGTGGCATTGCTTCGATGCAAACTTCAGGCTCATCTTCATTGCGAATTAAGTGATGAGCATAATAGACAAACAATTGATCGTATTTTTTGTCTTGAGAATAAATAAATGACGCGAAAAATTCATCAATGAAGCCCATGAAAAAAAGTGCAAGGGATAGGCCGCGTCGCAGCCGAAAATCTTGGCTTATTGGATAGATTCGGTCCTCGTTTGACTCCAGCTATCACGAATCTGTCACGGCTTCTTTAACAGCACACCGCGGTTTACCATACGTCAGAGAATATCTGTTCGAGCAGTATTTTATGGTGAAATTAAATGGAGAGCCCGAGGCGTTCGCGGTGGGTCACAGATAGTTAATTTCGGTGGATTTACGAGCGGATGATGAAGTGAACGTGCACGACGGAAAGCCGAGAGTTCTCCACTTATCGGCCGTGTCGGTGGGGTTGTGCGGAAAGGCAACGAGGATGAAGAATTCGGCGTCATTCTCGCTTTGCAGTTGTATCTCTCTTTATCACACATATGGAAATCATCAGGGAGAGAGTGAGAGAGAAAGAGCGAGAAAGAGAGAGAGAGGAAGGAAGGAAGAGACAACGAGGAAGAGTCCCGACGACGCACGTGGATTTGCATAATCCCACGAGACTCAGTGATTTAGGTGACGTCCGCAGACAACCCGGAAGCCCAAAGTTTCGAATCGCCGGGACACCCGTTAGAGGAGACGATAGATATAGAAAGATTAGTGTGAGAGAAGACACGGTACAAGAAAAAAAAACAGAGACGGGCAACTCGACACACGAAAGGGTAGGAAGACGTCACGGTATCGTTTTCATCCGGTTGCTTTGCGCTTTCCCTAAGTTTCGGAAATATGATACTACCCCGAATTTCATATCTGTACGTAGGTATCTGTAGGAAATTTTCGGCACTTTATGATTCGAGAGTTTCTTACGAACGTTGTATAGCAACGGTCAAATCTAAATTTTCGCTTTCTGCAGTTTTTCTTACACAATAAATCGTTTGCGAAGCCAAGTTCATGAAAAAAAGTTGTTACAAATTGGCTAAAGAAAAACATACTCTAAATCCAAGATTGTCTGAGGCAATTTGTATTTATTATATAATAAACAAAACTTCGAAAAAAAATTACGACCGATTCTTTTAAAAAACTAAGTAGAGCTTCTCCGATGTTACATAAAAGTGTATGCAAAGTTTTAAGAGGCTTCACCGTTTAGAAATCGAAATATTTAAGGTATAACTATCGCAGAATGGGTTGATTTAGGATTTTCTTGAAATTTAGTGTAAATATTCTTGACATTAAAACGAACAACTTTCCTATGAGACGAAACATTTTCTGCCGTCTAGAATTTGAGATATTTCATTTCCAATTTTATATTTTTCCCATCTAAACGCATGTAAATTGGAGTCGCGTTTCTTTTGTTTTTTCTTGCAACTTTTTTAACGAAACGTCACTTCGATTTACATGCGTTTATATGGGAAAAATATAAAATTGGAAATGAAATATCTCAAATTCTAGACGGCAGAAAATGTTTCGTCTCATAGGAAAGTTGTTCGTTTTAATGTCAAGAATATTTACACTAAATTTTAAGAAAATCCTAAATCAACCCATTCTGCGATAGTTATACCTTAATGTTAAAAATTTCAATTTTTACCACACGCTCTTGTGAGAAACTTCTGAAAATTGAAATTTTTGTAAATAAATATCTCGACTTCTACATGGTGGAACCTCTCCCAATTGCGCGAACTATTAGATAACACTGTTTTCTTTGTGTGTGGCAACTTTAAAGGAATTCTATCGACAGAAATTTTTGCTTACAACGTCCTCAAACTCGTTATACGAGGAATTCATACGTGATGGGAAACATGGTGGATTTCTGATTTTTATCAATATTTATGTGCTTCAAAGGTTCACTCCGCAAGATCTGAATCAAGTTGGTAATGTCGTAATTAGCTCGAAATTCTCTCTCTCTCTTCGTCTGTCTATATGATGGCGGCAATGCACCAGGAAGTGATGTTGTTATACTGTGGATGAGCTCGAAATAGTGAAGCGGTACATGAATTTGCACAACTGAAATTGCAGAACACGCACCTATCTTCGGGCCATAGTACGTCAAATTATATTAGAAATGATCGTCATCGAGCCAAGTTTTCCCTCCGGCTCATAAGGAGAAAGGGAAAAGGGGAGAGCGAGCGTGAGAGCATGAGGAAATTTGTAGATACGGCTGCGCTGCAACGAGCAATTATGCAAAGTTTCAAAGATTCGTGAATGTTTCAGGATGTATACAGCTCCGTGTATGCGCAATGTTTGTTCATTGCCAAGGACAATGAATTGATTGTTCAGGTTGTTGGCAATGGCAAGCGTTAATTAACTCGCGTGGCAAAGCTATTGCGCGAAGGGGGCGGAGTGGAAATGCAAAAAAACTTTTAATCAACGTCGAAGTTGAATGAGAAATTCGATTCCATAGAAATCAACTGATTGTTAAATTAATTAAAAGGATAAGAAAAGAATAGAAATATTTATAAAAAATGTTTTGCGCGATACAAATTTCCGGGTGAAAAGATAATTCAGAAAGCGGACGACAAATTTTCTCGTAAATCTGGAGCCCAGTCTCCTGAAACAACGAAAAAACACTCGAGTCGAAAGCTACGGCAGTTTTTCCACTTTCGTAACGTTCAGTCTATAATAACATACTTTAAACTCCAAATGACTGATGAAAAGTTCCGATCGCCACTTCTCAAGTAAAAAGTTTCGTGCCATGTGCGAAGCAAGTTCGAGCCTCTTCTCTCGTTGTTCTGACACGAGGACATACTTTTTCCTTCCTCTCTCTCTCTCTCTCTCGCTCTTTGTATTTTTCCGTAAAGCTCGTGCAGTTATCTCCTTGTCGTGAAATTCCTTCACGTCTTCACCCTTAAAACTCGAAAACTCTGGCACAGCCAGACACGATGGACGTGCAACACACCTTGGGTTTGTCCACTATTGCGTTGTGCACTTCTGTGTCTCAAATCATTTGATTTTTCCCTCCTGCTTTTTCCTATCCGAGCACCAATTTTCTCTCCTTCTAATGCAACTCACTTATATACGCCGTTTGCACTCAACCACCAGTTTCTCCTTTCCGTATACGCCGAGGTATGTCACCCTAACACGTTACAAATCGTACTGCCACATAAATATATATGTGCCCGTATATCTGTACTTCATACTTTCGAGAAAACCCTGATTAACGAGAAAAACTTGGACAATCTCTCGAAACTCTGCGTCCGCGAAAAGACGAGTGCGTCATTCACATTCTTATACATATATACGAATGCATGTTCTTATATATAGCTATAGATACTGCCAATTCACTTTGAAATTGGAAATTTTCTCCAGTCCTCGAGACGTATCTTTAGAGAAACAAGAGTGCCAAAGGAAAAGTGAAGAGACACGCAAGAGGGAGAGAGAGAGAGAGAGAGAGACAGAGATAGCGAGACAGAAAGTTGTTGGTGCAGCGCGAACCGTTTCGATGAAAAATTTTGGTCAAGACTAATGGGCTCCCATTCATGGTGCGCTAATTAGTCACGACTTAATTTTTTCACGTTCGTATATAATGACTGCATCACAACATGAAATTTTAGGCGTTTAATCTGAAAATGTAGTTCAACTTTTGCCAAGCTCGAGAATCACAGATGCTCATCCGAGGAAAGTCCTGATGAATTTACCTCAAGAAAAACTTTTTTATCTCCAAGAGTTCTTGGCCCTAGATGCCTAGAGGATCAAGACCAAACTCCCTTTTCAAATTCTTCTGCAAAGGGCTACTATGCTCTCATTAACTTCTCGTACGTCCCTTAATCTCTTTAATCGTTTTGACGTACATTCGAGCAGCAAGAATTTTCTAAAGTTGGAAAGTAGGATTTTTGAAAAAAAACTCACGCACCTTTGGTGAGTGTTATAATTTTTGAAAACAGCCGCACGTCATCGTCAGACTGTACGATTAAACTGAGGGTGAGATAAGTTTCTGCTTTATATTCCAAGTGTGTTTTGTGGCTCTGTTGCTCCATATCCCACGTTTCTATATATATATGTTTTTGTATTAAAATGTAAATATATGTGAAAATTCGTATATAGATATGTGGAGAAAAAAAAAATATATATATATGTTTATGTACTCGTGGAGGAGCTCTCGACGTCTTTTACTTCAGGAAAGACGTTCTGTCGAGTACATTTGCCAGTGCGGTAAAGTGGCCACTCGTGCTAAAGTTACACAGTGGGAAAGGTAAGAAGAAGAATGAGGGGCGCGCAAAGAAGTCGCTAGAAAAAGTGTCGTTGGTGGGGTGCAGCGATGAGACGAAACAGGGGAGTATGAAATATATAGAGTGCGAGAAGGGAGCAAGGGTAAAGAACGAGCCTCCTGTGTGTTAAGGGTGGAAAGAGATTTAGTAGCAAAACGAGGTGAAACTGTGGCGAAAAGCTCTGCGGTTTCGACACACGCCCGAGCGTTCACATACATTACGGGAGAGAAGAAGAAACATAAGGGAAAAGGAGGAAACGTAGCGCGTGTCGTTCAATAGCAAAAACTTGTTGCGACTTTCATGAGTTGCAAGTTAAGTATCTTGAGGTGAAAAAAAAATGCGAGCTCCGAGCAATGATTTCCTCGAGGATGCACGCTCACAGTTTCGTGCACTCGTAGAAGAAAATTATGTGACTTTTACTTAACCGGATCTTGGTAATCTTATTCGCGGTAAAAAAAAATCATATATATATACGTCAAGTTTCATTTGGTCTCTGTGAATATTCTCGATTTGTTGTGAAATAATTTCGTGCAGAGAAAAAAAATTATTTCTCGAATTTTCTTACTTTCTCCGAGGCAAACTCATTTTTTGCCACTAAAACTTATTTTCCTTCCTGTGCAAGGGTAGACCGAGATTACTAGACGATCAATTATTTTCCTGCGTATAGGTATATGTCTTCAAGTCCATATTTTCTTCTCGTTAGACTTTCTTTTCTGGCAAAGAGGCTCATTCATTCCACAGAAAATCATAACCCAAGACTGTAAATTCACATCCAGACCGTATATCAATTGAAAAATCTTTTTTTTCGAATTCAAAATTTTCACACAGCCGATAAAGCCGAACAAAAGTCACGATTTTTGTGGAGAAAATTCTCGTTGAACTCGTATTGATTAATTGACTGAGTGAGAAGCGATTTTTTGGTTCTTTACAAAAAGCTTTTCGTATCATTTGATCAATTTTCTACGAAATAGTCGTTTCGAAAGTTGGAAACAAATAGTTTACAGAATGGTCGGACTTGTTCGAACGATTTCCATGCACGACCATTCCGTTCCTCACGGAATTCTCTCCAATTTGACTACCTCGAATTTCATTGACTTCGTTAAATTTTCAGAGAAAGTAATTAGTTTATGAAACCTTTGTGGGTCAAGCGAGAAAAAAAAAATTTCTCTGCACTCAATTTATTTCTGTTTTCCTGCAAAACCCTCCAAGAGTTTTGCTGCACAGTCACTCTGTTTCGAAGAACTCTGCTACCGTGCTAAGCCCAAGCTGTTGAAAACTCTCGCGATACGCGATATCGCCAACAATATTTTTATCGAGTCTCAGCGATGCATCAACCTCCGGTTCCTTAGCTCGTAAAATTACCCCTCGCTGTTGTCAGTACCGTATCGATAATTTCGTATAAAAATCCTGATCGCGAACATGGTCCTATTCATCTTTGCTAAGCCGCAGATTTCTTCAATATGTTCACAGCAAAAAAAAAAAAAAAAA
>JBAJMU010000003.1:16327148-16349372 GCA_037952995.1 Hyposoter didymator
AAAAAAAAAAAAAACAGACTACGTTTAATTTTGAGTATAAATACGTTCGATTTTAACGAAGCAAAAATGTACTTTGGCGTATGGCCAGCTACGGTAGAATGTGGTGGAAAAATATCAGTCTCGCGTTTCCAGTTGAAAGTACTGGAACGTCCGATAGTAACGGGAGAAGAGCAGATAACGAGGAAAAATACACCGGTGTAAGAATGTTTTTCGGTTGTGTGTTCTTTTTCGTGTTGAAACTCACCTATGTTCTCGACCCCAAGAGCATTCGCTTTGCTCTCTTTGCTCTTTTCATCTCTGTTACACACGTCCCCGGTGTTCTTCCACCACTTGTCGTACAATATTTGTATGACGCCTTTCTCCTGCAGTTCCAGAATAGCTAGTGATATTTTGTCTCGCCATGGAGATCCTGTGAACAGCAGGAGAGCAAAAAAAACAAAAAATAACGTTTACCGGTCTCGACTCTTGTGACGGTGCCAGACCTTTCTGTTTCGTCAAAAACACCTTAAAACTCGTTATTATACATTTCAACCTTTCATGACAACTGGCGACAAGGGTTCTGGTGTAAAGTGTGGGGAATGAAAAATGACAGTTTTCCTTCGTGTGTGAAAAAATAAGAGACAAGTTCCAGGAAACGATAAAATTTCTTCTCCTTGGAATTACGACTCGCAACTTTATATTTCGGTCTACATTCGAATCACCAAAATTACGTTAAACTTGTCTAAAAGTAAAAAAAAAGAAATTAGGAAATTATTTCGAATCTTTGAGCTGCTCACCTTTTGGCGTGGCGATTCCGTATCCTTTACTATCCAGTAAACCCCCGATTTGGGTAAGATTGCAATCTCGTTGTACTGCATAATCCAGCATCGTTGATTCCATAAGAAATGCATAATCACCCTCAAGCACCCTCTTCACTCCTTCTTCGTACGTTGAAACGAATACCGTTGATCTTTTGGCCTCCATGAATCTCCACATTTTTTGATAAATACCTATTTTCGAATCCTAAAAGAAATTTGTGTAAATAAACAAGAAAAAATTGAACTTTAACAAAGATGTATTTCGATTCGTATCGTTGTGAGATGCTATTTCGTATTTTCATGTTTTCTTAATAAATGTTAATTGGGATTATCGAATGAGACTCAATATATCTGATCCGCTCCGATGAGCCGAAAAATCTGGAGGTTTTCGATTCAGAATAATTGTGAAAATTATTTGTGCTAAGCGAAGAGTAAAACTTTTATTTTAATAGTTTCATAATGCGCGACGTGGCAGGTCTTTTAAAAGCTATTCGTGATACGGAGATACGCGAAGCCAAGCGATTTGGTGGACTCGTAAAAACTTTACGAAATGCAAATTTTACGACGTGGTTTTTCAACGTTTTTCTTTTATTTTTTTCTACCCCTTCCACTTTGCCACATAACGTTACACCCAGTGAAATGCAAATTTTTCGCTTGGTTCATGTATAATTAGCACAGCAAAGTTTGTGTTTATCGTTTTAAGTCGAAAAAGTCTGAGGATGAGAGCGCGCGCACGTTTGTACATTAACGAAACGTCGAGATATTTCGGTTCGGGCTCTTCGCTTTAACACGAGGACGAAAGATCTTTTAGCTTATCGAGAGACGGACTGAAGAATTTTCGGGGTATACGTGGAATAACTTGTGAAAATGTAGCTTCCATGCACCACATGTCGATTCATAAGAAATTCAGTATCACGCACGAGCCCCTGACCCACGCAATATTGTGAATATTTTATTCTTTTTATCCATTAATAATCAGCCGAGAAAGTGATCCGCTCTAGAGAGCCACGGCAACGGTTCATCGCTAAGATTTTGGAAATAGCAGCGTGAGTGATGCTGCACATAATGAAAAATTGATCAAATTTTTACCCTTTCACATCGTGCATTTAAGTAAATCTCGTGGTTTTTTTTCTTTTTTTTTTTTGGTTCCTCATTATTGCAAGGATGTGCATCACTCGAAAATGTAGAACGCGATAAATGGATCTTGATGATAATGTATAAAAGGAATTTTCTTAATGTGTCGATCCACTTACCCTGAAGAATGTCATGGTGCTACCACCCTCGAGGGTGCCGTATGCTATCTCCGTTTGCTCGGCAAGATCCGCGGCATTCTCTATCGGGGTTATCATTCTCTCGACCGTGAGGAAAGCCGCGAGATTAGCGGTGTACGATGATATGATGATAAGGGTGAAAAACCACCAGATACCACCGACTATTCTTGTGCTAGTTGCCTGTCAAATTTCAATGAAATTGTCGAGGCTGAATATTCTTCTCATAGGAGAAAGTCACAACGTTGATAATAATAATCAGTTTTCTTATTAGGTTATTAATTAATTATTCATTCCACGTGAAAAAGTAATCCACCGACGAAATCCGTAACAATAAAATTTTAAAAATGAAGAAATGTTATAAAATTATTAGAAAAAATGTACAATCGATTGAATAATTTTGTCGGTTGCTTCAAATAATTTATCGTGATCCACGAAGCACTTTGTCGCAAATTTCCTTAACTTCCTGATGAGGCCCTCGTGTTCCACTCGTTTTTCAGGCATATTGAACAAAAATAGAGAAATTCTTCATTTTTTGTATTTACTCACGTAAAATAAAAGAAGTGATTGTTCGAATCAAGTTGAATGGAGATTGACGAGTAGAATTTATTTTGAGAAGAAATCTTGATCGAGCGTTTCATCGCGTGGCTTTCAAGCACCGTGGGGAAATAAAAGCCCAAGGCATTTTTGAAATTCTGGTACGCGAACGTGAAATTCGATGTTTGAGCCTGGTGCCAGCGAGGAAAATGCCTCGAGCTTTTTGCTTTCTCATCGTTTCAGAATCTGTAATTCAGCCCGTCGTACACAATTCATAGTTCCATACACAGACTTTTGCCTACGTATATATTTCAGAGATAGAATTGAACATACTCGGGCTTAGTTTCTCCCTTCGTCGAACTCAAAGAATGCAACTTGAGAGCGACTCTGTCGCGCATCAGGATTTCGTATTCTCTTCATTTTTACCTCTCCCGTTTCCTTAACGTATTGACAATCGTAGGTGCACGTCATAGGAGGCACCACACGCAAACAAATATGGATATCGGGCATGAGACTATTTTTCACGTGGAAATGAATATTTTTCTACGTTACAACGAGCGTGCGATTATACCACATGCGAGATGCGAAGTGATATGAGAGTCGAGGAAGGTGATACGAATGTGTTCGCGTGGATATGAAAAGTCGTGACATTATGGAATGCGAACGGGCAACGGATGAAAATAGAGGATCAAATTGGGAGCTGTCATTTCTTTCTCTTGTCGATTTTCCCGCACATTTTTCCGAGTCATCGTTATTTCTGTGCAGTCAGCATAGTGCACAAGGCATTCATAGTTTTCCAACTGGTATCGTAATGATTCTCAAAAAAAATGTCAATTCCACGACATTTTTTTTTCTCGCCAAATCACATTTATGCTTATTTGAAAATCCAGAAAATAGCAACGTCATCCCCGATCCAATTGGTAAACGCATGCCAACAGAGTTGACTAAGCACCACAAGTTGATTGTTAACTTGGCCTAATTAATGTTATTTGACTTTATGAGGTTTTTAAGTTTCGGAGTCAAAGCGAATTACCACCACGTGGTAAATTTGTTTTTCAACCTCATTCATTTCCCCAATACTTCGCCAAATACTCATTTTCTATTAAGGTATAACTATCGCAGAATGGGTTGATTTAGGATTTTCTTGAAATTTAGTGTAAATATTTTTGACATTAAAACGAACAACTTTCCTATGAGACGAAACATTTTCTGCCGTCTAGAATTTGAGATATTTCATTTCCAATTTTATATTTTTCCCATCTAAACGCATGTAAATTGAAGTGACGTTTCGTTAAAAAAGTTGCAAGAAAAAACAAAAGAAACGCGACTTCAATTTACATGCGTTTAGATGGGAAAAATATAAAATTGGAAATGAAATATCTCAAATTCTAGACGGCAGAAAATGTTTCGTCTCATAGGAAAGTTGTTCGTTTTAATGTCAAGAATATTTACACTAAATTTCAAGAAAATCCTAAATCAACCCATTCTGCGATAGTTATACCTTAATCAACATCTCAATTGTTAATCCGTGGAGCTACACGCGACGTAGAAAACCAAGTGTCGAGTTGGACAAAGTTTTCGAAACGTTCTCATTCGCTCTCACGTCATGCAGTAATTGTTTATTCCTCAATAATCTCAATTAAAAAGCGTCAAGATTTTCCTGTTCAATTCCTGACAACAAAGAGTTACCACGTCCTAGAATTTCCTTAAACTTTTGTTTGCCTCGCACTCCGAATAAACCTGACAATGGATCTGTTTATTATAAATATGAATAAAACAAAGTGGTACGAATTTTCACCAATATCTCAGCCGTCGTCTTTCAAATATATTCATCGCGTTTTTCTAAATATCATAGCACATCATGCTGCCTTTTGAATTATGTGTTTTTTTTTTTTTAGGGAAAAATCAGTGGACATACAGATGGCGACGATTTTTTCTCTTTTTTTTTCAGCTTATCCGGCGTCGTGAGTTTACGATACACTGCACGTAGGTACATTTATATATTTATAAAAATATCCTACGTGTCGTGTCTAGAGCTTCTCTGTTATCGAAAAAAAAGAGGTCGAGCTCAGGCATTCAACCGGAGTCGAAAATGGAGTATACAGGATCCAGTACGGAAACAAAAGTAGCGTGAAGCCCAGAGAAGATCGAGTAGAATGGATTGAGGAGAAAGCGCGTTAAAGAGATGAACTTGAAGAAAAAAGTTTGTATTTTTTTGTGGCTTGGGAAAAAAATGGCTCGGAAATATTCGAGTGAGAATAAATTCTCCGTTCACAAACCAACGTCAACGCCAGTAAAATAACTTATTACTGTACGAGTGTAAATATGTATAGCCATGGAAGCCCACATTTCCACAAATTGTGGGAAAGGGTCAGTGCAGAAAAATATATAGTAATCTCTTTTTTTTTGGCGTATTACACCCTCACGCGTGAGCCTGCGGGAGAGATGATAACAACGACTGAGGCGAAGATTAAATTTGACGAGGGAGGTGTAGGTAAAAAAACGTATGGTTTGTAGAGACTGTGAAAATATCAAAATACGAATATTTTTGCAAAGATTTTTTCAAATTGATACCTGAAACTTTTGTCAACGTGAAAAATACTCAATTTATGCAAATTTAATAATTTCCATTTCGTTCGAAAATCGTTCAGTGATCGTTCGGTTGAGTATAAAAATACGAATGTTTTACCGGAATTTTTTTTTTTAATTAAAAACTTTTGTTCACGTAACAATAACTTGTTTTATGACAAGCCAGCACGTAAAAACATCGATTTTCATTTCGTTTGAAAATCGTTCGATCTCAACCCAAGATGGAGATTCGAAATTTTCTGCACAGTTGGTGGATTCAAGTGCGACGATACTGCGACGCGACCCCGTCGACACGATATTGTGTTACAGCCTTTCAGCCTTAGAGTGCTTGGTGCGCTCGTTAATGATAAACGATCGTCCAGAAATATTCCTACGTTTGAGGATCAACGGAGATAAATTAGATTTTCAAAAGACAGGCTACGTAGCCAAAGGAACGAACGTTTCAAAAGCATCGTACAAAGTTGTCGTGCACCCAGAGAATAATTATAGTTTGAAGGTGTTTGTTGTGATAATGACAAAGGCAAAAGGGAAAATATTTTTATTACGATAATGTGTTGATGGCGGAAATAATTAAGTTCGGAATGTAAAGGAATTGCAACGATCTCTTTGTTATTTTAATATAAAGAGTCTCGCTAATTGATTGTTCTTTTTGTTGAAGTCAACGCCTCGCCGCACGTAGCAAGGCTGACGTTCCTTATTGGTTTTATTTCCCATTTTTTCTCGTTCTGTTTCCTCACAGATCTCGTGGTTGTTTCTTCGCCGTGTCAGCATGTATATCAAGAGACTCGGTAGACTCTTGTCTGCTGGTCCCGAGACCCACCGAATAAAACAATTTGCGGTCGAACAGCTGAATTTTGTTTTCTTTTTTTTTTCCGAATTTCAATCAAGCATTAAGGTGTAACTATCGCAGAATGCGTTGATTTAGGATTTTCTTGAAATTTAGTGTAAATATTCTTGACATTAAAACGAACAACTTTCCTATGAGACGAAACATTTTCTGCCGTCTAGAATTTGAGATATTTCATTTCCAATTTTATATTTTTCCCATCTAAACGCATGTAAATTGAAGTGACGTTTCGTTAAAAAAGTTGCAAGAAAAAACAAAAGAAACGCGACTTCAATTTACATGCGTTTAGATGGGAAAAATATAAAATTGGAAATTAAATATCTCAAATTCTAGACAGCAGAAAATGTTTCGTCTCATAGGAAAGTTGTTCGTTTTAATGTCAAGAATATTCACACTAAATTTCAAGAAAATCCTAAATCAACCCATTCTGCGATAGTTATACCTTAAAATGAATAATTAATTAACTACATATTTCTATACACTGTAAACAAAATTAACCGGAATACTGAGTATTTCCGGGAGTTTGATTCCAGAACGTGTGACGCTCTTATTCGACTATTCACCGATAATATAATTCGCGGTATAAATTTATACCGTTTCGGACTATTGGCCCTGGACCCATGGGTCCATTGAATTACCGTACATGCACGCTTCGATACTTTAAATTGTGGTGCAACGATGCCCGGTTCATACCCTCGGTCTTGTTCCATGTAATTATACGGGACCTTCAATTTCCAATCGATTCATGTCTCGAAGCTCAATTAGTAGCTCCAGAACCTTTTGGAAATTACTCAACAGTAAAAGCTGGAGAATTTCAATTTTTCGTGTTATTTTCTCTTGTTTGAAAATGTTTTTCGTATATTAACAAATCGACGAAGAACTCGAGCTTGAATTTTCCAAGAGAAAGAGATAAAATAAAAATCGGTAGATTGGACATTTTCCGAGACTATTGTCAAATTTTTTATTTGACTTTATTTTTGTTTCCACTTTTTTGAATTGATGCCTGGATTGGAAACAAGTGTCTTGGAAAAACCGATGAAAACGATCGATGTCGTGGTCCATCAGGCATCGATTGCAGCCACTGTTGTAAAGTATTGTTGTTGTCAGATCGCATCGAGTCCGACTGGAACGTCCATATTGTAAAATATTGAATGGAACGCTCGTTCGCGTACGCAGAGTCGTATCAACGACAAGTCGTATGAAGTATCTCTTCCGAATAGAAAAGCCAGACCAGGCGAATGTTTTCGATAGGAATCAGTCACGTTTAATCGTGTTTTCGCAAAACCAACGTGTACGAGAGATGCGTCGATATGCTGACGACACGATTTAACAGGCTTAATAACCGAGTGTTAAATGTTATAAACGTGAATGAAACGACTCGCGTGTTCATCACGCGACGAAATATTCGCGATAAAATCTCCAATGATGATACATTCGTGGGCCGGAATATCTCTGAGCCAAAATATCCGCCGTCTGTCTGTCGTCCGACAGTCAAAGTTGATCGATTGTTCTGTCGTTCATCGCGGACAACTGATTCTCTGGATCAACGAACGGCCTTCAGCTAAACTAGGAGGCATTTGCATTAAATGTTAATAATAAACAAATAACATTCTGGCATTGTTGCATATTGTATGCAAAGTGAATGTCTTGGGGGTTTGAATGTTTTGGTATGATATGGTGATGAACGGTGTGATACGGTGGTTCATCATGATACGATAGGATCGCATATGAAATTGTATGTATCTGCATGATGCGCTCGACCGATCTATACTGTGATCGGATCTGTGCTGGAATAACGGGAGCTGCCTCGTCTCAATAATTTCTCAAGGACTCTCCTACAACAGTTTCCCAAATGAGTTTTTCGTTAAAAAGAACAACGAATGTGATCGACATATTTCTCGTGAACAACGTTGTCGCCAACTCCAAGCAGTGATTCCGAAATTTCGATTTATCGACGTAACACTCCAGCAAATTTTTTATGAAACTTGATGAGAAAAAAGCGGTAGCTGAGTCTCTACCATTTGGATATTCATTTCGTCAGATTTTTTCCGCGAATCTACCACGTTTTTTCACTGATATTCGTAAAACGTTTTTTTTTTTTTTTTTTAGAAAGTCGATAAAAATATGTCGACGTTGGAGTATTTCAGGGAATAGTGTTCTCTCACTCGCTTTAATAACTAGGAGTATATGAATAAAAAAACTAGGAGTTAAACCGGAAAGCTGCGAAAACATCCGACTGTCAAAGGTTCGCGGTATGACGAACGGATCACGTGAAACCTTATTCAATCGCCTGCAGGGTTTTATCAGAATTCCAATCACTAACACAAAATGTGTCGAAAAAATCTCGTTGAAACGGAGCGAAATACAAAAATATTTTGACCAGATCGACAGTTCGATAATTGGTTATTGCAATTCGTGATTCTTCGTGTTGAGTATCGAAATCAATGAAAAGTTTTCAAACACGAAAAAAAAGATCAATCTGTCAACAATGACGATTAAACTCGATTATATCGAAGCCCAAATCCCAGAAACGATATGTTCGCAGTTGAGTGAAAATGTTCTGCAAAATAAAAAATGTTCAGAACCATTCTGTGAGCCACAATAATAAAGGTCGTTCAGGCGACTATGATCTGGTGAATGTTCAGCAAAAACTTGAAGAGCTGCGAAGTGTTTTCTGTGTATCGTTTTAGAACGAAATAAAGCGGAGAATCTACGAGCCAGCAGAAAGTGTGCTAAGCAACGTCGATTTAACGTGGAATGGTCTGCACGAAATTGTCAGCTCGATTTACCAGATTTTGGGAGCCTCGTACGTGTGTATGGGCGAGAAGCTTTCTGTATGAGATTAGGAACAGCGAACCCTCGGTGTACCACGTTGGGCGAAATCGTTTCAGTAATGTAAAAACAACGGTACGTCGAGGTAGTGTTTCCTAGACGATTGCGTTGCCACGAGTTTCTGTCGCTGGTTCTGTCCCGGAAAGGGCTCGAGAAAATAGCGAATCTCGTCCCTACTAACGAGGACGAACAACAGGGATGTTTCTTTTTTCATACAATGATCTCTGCGTTTGTTTTCAAATCACCCATTTATGGTTCATGTTGAAATATCGACAACGAGCATATTATTACTGTTGATAACTCGTTCGTTAGAGCGAAAAAAATCGCCACTGTACGATTGTGCAAAAGACGATATTTTCGACTGAAGCAATCTCCGAGTTTCTTTCATTCGCACAAAATTATATTCTCATCCATTTTTTCAAGGATCCCAAAGCGATATATCGGGGGAACATAAAAAATAAAGTTTTCGTAAAACAAAAACCAAAACTAGGAAAAAAAAAATACCGATCTCCAGAACATTGTTAACTGTTGAAATGACTTTTTGATCGATTTCTCTTCTGCTAGCCCACAACAGGCGCGAGCTCTGGCTCAGAAAAATTGCCACGATAAAAAGAAAAAAAACCGTATTTTTTCCATAAAACCTGATTGTCAAGGCTATTTCATTTTTAGTACATAGTATAGAATTTAGTAAGCTCGATGGTTTTGCTTCGCCAACTCTGTTTCATGAGTTTTACCTTGGGGTTGAGGTCGCTTCCCTGTTGCATTAACGTGCCGACGGTAAACCAAAAGCTGTTGGCCAGGGAGAACTCGTTGACCGTAATCGGCAATGGGATGTCGTCGCTGTCCGGTTCCAAGGCGCTGACGTGACCGCCCTGATAGCCCCCGCCAAGTGGTGCATAATGATAATTACAATTACACGGGCTGTTCTTGCGATAACGCGAATGACAAAAGTGTCGCGAATAGCTATTTATTTCATTCATTTCGCGGCTTAATGAATGTCATTTAAAAAGTGTATAGAATCGATATATCAAGAATGACGCGTCGATCGAGTATCGATCTCTTTATTTTTTATTTTTTCTTCATTCGTTTATCCGAACAGTCGTCGTGAGTATGAATTTTCAAGTCTTCTCGTTACTTTCCCATCTCTCACGCAGATTTCTCGAGACACGAAGCAAAATCTCACTCTCGAGAGTGAATCTGGTGGATGTATGAAAGAGACAGGGAAAAATAAAAAAATAGGTAAAAAAAAAAAAAAAGAAAAAGAAAAGCCCCTAGAGAATCGTGGATTGCTCGAAGCTCTTTCCGGCAAGCCAGAACGACACAAGAAAAAGAGTATACATTTTGTATATCCTGAATACACGCGGCTGCCCGTCCCATTCATCACACTTTATGGAAATTTATGGAAAACTGGCGAGTCAACGTGTGCGAAATGTTCGCCCAGAAACGACTTTGTTACTGCGATGTCTACTCGTGGTTTTTCCACTCACGGCTCAATGGCCAAGCAAAACTGTTTATCCGGCTTTGTACCAGTTATCGAAATTGATAAATCGAGAAATAAATGAAACAACACGACGATAGTCACTCTTCTGTCACAAGACTGTTGCGAACGAGACTTGGGATTCGAGGCGAACACAGAAACGACAATTTTCTCTTGTTGGGAAACGTACAAATTGTCTGAACCGCCTCCCCAGCAACTTGAGCGTGAACTCTGAAGGAGAATTTACTTTGACAATTATTTTTCAGAATTCATCAATTTTGCAGGCAAAAAAAACATTTTTTTAATTGTTTTTTCGACGATCGACGCATCATTTTCCACGAATGAATTGTTGAATGAAATTTCATCGAGAAACAGAAACATTCGTTTGAATATTTCATCACAAATGTGGGCAAAAACGTTGTTATTGATTTTGTTTTTGTTTTTTCAGTCTACACACCGGCCTGACGGGAGCCTACCTGCAAAGGACATTTGCAGCTGGGGCACGGCGATGGTTCGACCCATTCGTACGGTGAGAACCGCGCCACAATCCAAATCGTCAGTGAGACCATCACGTAAGCGCCCAGCATTGAGAGCCAAATTTCCACAGCGAGGGGATTCATGAACGAGAAGAGTCGAGAGGGCACACGACCTGACACCTGAAGCAGCCACATTATTTTATTTTTGTCTTTGATGATAAAAATCCTTCATGCTCAGTGTCCACACTTTTCAATTCTAATCGCTGTCATTATTTTATTCGTATTAATCTTCCGCCGTCTCGCTCTCCATCGCTCTTTAGTTCTCTGGTTTCCTTCGTAGTTCGGATGGCAAGGAAATATGGACGAGTGAGAAAGATGGATGTTGATGACGAGGAAAGTGTAATGAAAATTCAAGAACGTGCTAGAAACATTTATAGCCAAAACGTTAATAGAAAAAAAGTGTAAAAATTCTAAATAAAAATGCTTTACGATGTAACATAGATTTGCAAAATAATAAAAAAACGTCAAAATCCACCGATGGCTCATGCTTATTCTTCTCCACTGCGATACTCGTTACGAGATATTCACACATCAGTCGTAACGCGACATAACAGTAGAAAATGAAAATGTCAAATAGTAATAATGGCAATATGTTCATGCAACGAAAATAATGGCTTTTTATATTTCCGTAGTCGTCTCCATGCGAAGATGCTGTACCTTCGGATTAAGACCGCTTCCTTGTCGGAGAAATGTTCCAGTGATGAACCAAAAGCTGTTGCTCACGCTAAATTGATTCTCGACGACCTCACTCTCGGCCAAACAAGGATGAGGGTTGTTCCATTCGTACGGGCTGAATCGAGCCATCACGAATAGAGTGAAACTGACTAGCATATAGGCAGCCAATACGTAGAGCCATATCTCAACGGCGAGAGGATTCATGAAGGAGAATAGACGCGTTGGTTGGCTGGATGGTACCTAAATTACGTTAGGCTACAACTTTAATTAAAAATGACCTGGTGGTCGAACCCTTGCTACTATGTAAATGAAGATGCACCAAATTTTTTGTTTTCCAAGTCCATCGATATTTCCACTTTGCTTATTCCCTTTTCAAACGTGATATTAACCTTCATATACCGTGTTATTGGGTCTCACAGACCCCACGTTGATTTTTCTCCTCGACGTTAACATTCAAATCTGTCGATCGGACGCGACTTAATCATCGAATAATCTCGTTCACAACTTTTCATTTTAATTTGCACGCTACGAAAACGGAAGTTAAAGAAAAACTGTTTCAAATCCGAAATGTGGACACGAATCAGTTGTTTCGACAGAAAAGATAAAATTAGAAGCGATCATCCTCACTTTGGACTCACCTTGAATAATATCCCGATACCGAGATTCATGAACGGCTTCGTGAAGTCGATTACACTTTCCCTCGCGTAGTTTATCGTCATCGAAGCCACTGCCAGATCCGCACGCTGTGAGTGACAAAATCAATGACAAATCATTAGTTTCTTTTGATCTCTATTTAAATAAATTGTTGATAGAAAAATGGATTTGGCCGCTTCAGCGATTTTCATGAAACTTTCTGGTGGCTCATGGATCGGACTTTGTATTTTTGAGAAAAACACCAAAAAGAAATTCACATGTTGCATCCCATGAATAAGTTTGCAGAATTCACGAGATATTCAAATATGACGTCGTGGGAAGGTTATTTGAAAAAAAAAGCGTGATTGGTGGCTGGAGATCCGAGTGTCAGTAAATAAAACGTTGGAACCATTTTCGCGAAGTGATGAAAATATGATTTTCAATATTTTATCGAGGAAATGGTTTTCTATACGGCGTAAGTAAAAATCATCAAAGTTTTCAGTTTTCTTATATTGCCCAGTGACATTTTTAGACCGAGAATAAAAGTGATAAGCTGGGGTTATTCGTGTTTTCGTGTATAGCGAAACGCGAGGTTGTCAGAGTTATCTGTTTGGCTGCTTCCGACGAGATACGTTGGAGGCTGTATAAAAGATTCAGAGCAATCATCCTTGGCACGTGGAAAACGATATTGCTGGCGACAGAAGAGAAACGATCTTTCACCACATTCTGTGTGCCGTTCTAAGTATTCAGCCTACGCTTTAAAGCCTTGTAGAATTCATGATGATGTAGAAGAGCGAGGAAGCGAGAATACGAATGCACAAGCTAGAGCAAAGTCTTGAACTAGCTAGACTAATACCGCGGCTGTTGCAAAAATGCAGAGGGGTATGGAGGGTTGCACTCTTTGCAGGTTACACACTGGAACATGCTGAGGGCGACTTTTGGTTGCGTGTCGTCCATTATAAATGCATGTCGCTATTTTGCAAGGCAAACGTTTGCTGAGACTGCCAAGATCTTTTCCTACAGCGAGGGGAGATATTCGCGTTTTCAAGATCCTACACATTATGTGTCCATCGGACTATGACCAACCGTTTTTTTAATCGTCTTTTTTTTGCTATTACTCTGGAGCTAAAACAAAGTACTATGAAGCGTTCCAAATCAATAAACACAAGAGAAACTCCATAGAATGAATTATTGAGAATTTGTGTACATCGCGTAGTTCGTTGAATTCGAAATCTTGTTGACTTGACGTTTGCAGATTGCTTGTTTTCTTGTGGGCGTCGATTTGGTAGGTGGACAGACTTTCAAAACGCAGAATCTTTTTGGCAAAAAGCATACGAGCGTGGAGCGAATAGTTTTTTTTATCGTAGCAATCAAATTTTTCCACTTTCCTGGTATCGACTCTGGAAATTCTTTTGTGTTTCGAGTTTCGTAAAGTCTCGCGGGATTAACGTGAATAATTAATCGGGGTTTTTCATCGAATGTTTTTTCGTCCGTTTCCCGGACAACTTACGAGTGACTGGTTTTATCTTGGCGTCAAGTTCAATCACCACAGTAACGCCATAGTTCCATCTGATTTTGTAGCAATTATTTACCAGACCTTAATGGGATTTATGCATTTCCGGCACCTCTAACGTATGTCAATGAAAAGCCAAATATTATGGGGAACCTGGTGCAGCAGGGAGAGAGTGAAAACAAGATCCTCCAGGCTCAGAAACTCCTACAGTGCTCGTTATAACTAGCACGTTTACATAACCATTTTCCAGCTCGCAAGTGGTTAACTCCCATCCGTAAATACGGGAATGACTTCAGACCGTGAACGATGCAACGGCGTTGTGCTCTGAGAAATGCTAGAGTAGCAACTAAGTTTCGAACTTGGAGTGTATGGGTACCTAAATTCGTGTGTAAGGATCACGATATGGATGACCTTCATCATGATTATACAGTGCACCCAAATAATGCTGGATACGCCGTTTATTCTTGTTTAAAACTTGGTACGAATCAGTTTGTACTTCCACGTTAGTTAGCAACGGCAATTAACAAGATACCGGACTTGGATAGATTAATTTTTGGACCGAACAATGTAGAGCTTAACTACTCTTCGCAAACGTCGAATTCCAACGTAATTGTTGGTGTTTCAACATCGTGACACTCCCTGGAGAAATAAAATGCCGGTCAGGAAGAAAACAATAAGGTCACTCGTTGAAGACTCTTGTAGCCAACCATTTGAAGAAGAAATACTACAGGTTTTTTTCATCCTTTCGATTTCGATAAAGTTGCTCTTGAAATTGAAAAAAACAAAATGAGATAAAAATAAATACTTGAAAAGCTTTTTGATATAATGAATTTTGATAAAATGTGCATTTCAAAGTGGAATTTCTTTTTAGATTCAAGTCGATATTCTCGCCGGTAGGTAGCTGTATTAAATTCTAATAAAATCGAACGTCCCTTGCTTCTCGTTCTCCGTCAGGCAGGGCAGACCGATTTTTATTAAATTTTGAAATTCAAATAACGTAAATTGGTGATGTGCATGTATATGCCTGGTGTGATGTTAATGCCTCTGGCAACACGTGTAAGTTATTCCATATGCGTTAGAATTGTGCGGTTGCGATTGTCCTCAGAAAATAAAAAAATTGCGAATGTTCGTTTTGAACAATGTTGTCTTAAAATATTTATAAAAATGTCAACTGCCCAAAAAACGAGCGAGTTGAATTGTTTGAACGAATTTGGGGGAAATTCTGAAGTGGAATTGACGATTTTTACCTTTTCCATGAGCTCACGTACGATCCCGTTCCATTCTTTCGTTTCAGGGTCGTAAACTCCGTACATATGATCAGGCACCAAACGAATCGCGTATTGAAATCCAACTTGGGCAGCAATCCACTTCAATAAATCTATGCAGAAACCCTCGAACCGTGCGTTGCCCGTAAGATTCTTGTCCTCCCTCACCATCACGTACGGTTTTTCCTGTTTCGTTAGGAGCCATGTTCGCCATCATTGATGCGTAAAAAAAAATCTTTTTTATGCGTTATAAAAAATATTACTGACCTCTCTGGTCATCACAACGAGAGTAATGTTCGCCGCTGTTGTCTCGTAAAACGCACCAACGTCCGTTACGTTAACGCCACTCCCCGGTTTCCATTCACCAACCTTCACCAATTCTTCTTTCTTCAGCTTCAACAAATCCAATTTGAAATTGTTCCGCTTGCCTTCGTTGAATTCTATGTGACCAGTCAGTCCGTGTAAATCAGCCTGTACAACAATTAACGAAAAAGCAGCTAAAAATTTTGAATATTCGATTGATTAACTTGATTACTTCAGATTTTCATTAAAAATACTCCAAAAATTATTTTTTCGCCGAGTTTAACTGTTCGGAATAAAACAATCATTGTTTTCGTCAAGTCGTAGCTGCTACTAAAGATCTCAAGTCGTTTTCACATACTGCTAGTTTTTTTTCCATCCAGAGCTAAATTCTTCCGATCGTATCGTCCGGTATTGGTTTCTTTGGCAAAGAGAACGGTGTGTAAAGGTTCAAGCTCAATCGGACATTTCTGAACCACCCCCAAGGGCATTCGGAATTTGGCAATGGTATCGAACCCAGGGAACGTTGGGTTCGCTTTTTAGTACGTGGTAAACTGTTCCACGAATATGTGGCGTGGAAAGGAACTCGAGTTCGATATCCGTGGAATACCGGTTGGCTGATCTTTTATTTTCGACGTCAACACGTTGATTCCAAATACAACATTTTCGTGTGAGAATCGATCGTGCAAATACGTAATATATGGAATTTTCGTTTTTCGAAAATAATTCACGCATTTGTGGCGATATTTTGAATGAAGATTCTTAGCCGCTCAATACTTTGGTGAAAAAATATTAATGTCTGTAAAATTCTATGAGATAATGAGAAGCTATTCGAATTCTTGGTTCGACTGCTTCCGGTTGACGCTCAGGAGGGCCTGATGGTTTTTATTTGCATACAGTTGAGCAACAAATTAGGAGAAAGTGTGTTGCACTGTTACTGAGGGTTGATACTTCGTATATGAAGCACGTGGATGACACAACGATGAGATGATTTTACGGTGGATTCATACGCGGCAGATTCACGCGTTAATTACCACCGGAACTGCACAGAGAAGGGAAAAGGGAGGAAACGAGAGTGACAGAGAGAGAGAGAGAGAGTGAGATAAAACTGAATGGTTTCGTTGGAACGTCGCTCTCAACATCCCCCTCCGTCCTCAACGCCTCATGAACACGCCGATGTCGGAGAGTGAATTATATACGGGGCCGCGAACATAAATCCATTTGCAAGCGCTCAGTTACAGAGTGCGAGCATCGTGTCATTCGCTACGCCTCGCGCGAGGCTTTTCTCTCTCAGTCCCTTTCCCTTCCTCTGCAATGTCTGAAATTCTTGTTCAGAAATAATTCGCAAAATCTCGAAACACACAAACCCATACACCGAATGGATGGACGTTAAACATGAAAAATTTCGATACGCTGTCCGAAAAAAAACACTCGTTAATTGTTTCCCATTAATTGAAGAACGTTTGAGGAAGTTGATCGATTTCCTCATCAACGACAAACGACAACTTTCGTACAATCATTCACAGAAATCGAACGACGGTTTGTAATTTTCCGGTGGGACTGATTTGAGAATTTCAAGAGAGGTTGTTCCTCCTGGAGGCGATGTCGCTTGAAAAAATGTTTTTCAAACTCATGGCACATTCACAATGACGTTCTGCACTGTTTTTCAAGCTTTTCCAGAGCTTTTCGAATCATGAGACAATGGAAACTATGCCAGTGATTAACTCCTGCCTCGAGTACTCTCAGACTCACCTTAAACATATATATAGAAATATATGAGTATATATTTTGATAGTTTACACGTTGAAGTACAAAAAGACCTGAATCTGCATTCCATCCGCACACCCATTTCGTTCTGTATCGCTATAGCCGCTCGTAGCTCTGTTCAGTATTCTCGAGTGCGTACACTACACACAGACTCGAGTGCACTTTTAGTCGCAAATCCCCTCCGGACTCTCTCATACATTTGTGAAATATTACGCCGTATACATGGGTGAAAAAAATTGGAAACACAAAGCATTGAAATATGTTACATCGAGAACGTTTCTATATTTCTTACTTTTTTTTTCAATCAAACCACCGTCTAGATTGCGCTTGTGATGATGATATTTTGCTGCTCTAATGTTTGATGATAAGGTACGGAGCGGTATAAAAAAAGTCTTGATCTTCTTCAACCTGCGAATTTGGTGCTTCGGTTCGCATCATCGATTTCACTGCCAGCACACCATCGTAGAGGGTTTTGTCAGTATGTGTAATTGTAATTGATTGAATTTGATCAATAAATTATTATAAAATTTCATTAATTAATTGAATAATAAATTAGAAATGTAAATAAAAAATCGTATTTGTAAATATTTGTCAATTTGAATGTGTTTCGGGATCGGGATTTAATGGTTTTTTGTTCGATACAGAGCCTCAAGATCCGGTGTCGATGAAGTTCTTACTAAAGTTTTACTCGATAATAAGAATTTACAGCAATTTTGATTTTTTCATTGTAGAACGAGACTCATTTGCAAAGTAAGAGTTCGTGGAATCGTTGATCACATCCTAAGGGCCCTCCCTCAATTCGTCCTGGAGCTAATTTCCCGACGTGGCCGCCATGAGAAAAAGAAAGTTTGTTCGAACACGAACCGAGAAAGTCAGTCTCGTGGAGACGCTCCCGGGCAAAGACTTCTCGTCAAATACACTCCGAGAAATCGATGCGTCGTGTACGCTTTTCAAGCGAGCGCGCACTAGATCGCCCGAGGAAATGTAAGGATAAAACCATCGAGACTCCATGTAAGAGATTTTCTACATTAAGCCAGGTGATCCTGGAGGTGTCTCGATCGAAACGTGGAACGATTTCTTAATTCTTTATTGTTCCTGCGAGACTTGTTCAGTTTGTTTCTCGCAGAGACTTTCCCCTGAGGCACTACCCTGCGGTGCATTCGTCCAAAGACCAAGAAAAACTGCACAAAACGTCGTCGATATGAGCGATTATATTTTTACTTCGATTTCATTGATCAGCATCAAAAATTAAAAAAACCGCTTCCTCAGCGATGGAAACGCAGACACGCGGCCAAGTTCTCTCGGTCAACCGAGTATTAACCTCACCCGAGGCTGCTCAACTTTGGTGCTCATCGGCGCCACATACTCACGGCGCACCCGCCGTCAGAAGTGGAATTACTTGGTTCATTTCAGCCTCTAATCACGCTAATTAATACGATCTATTATTCCGTGGCCTTTCGAAGGATTATTAGAGAACGTCCGGTTTTTCTCTCCCTAGTCTACATGCGTGCCACCGATAAAATTGGTTTTCGGGTGTAAATACACGATGATGCACGAAAATACGCACAAAGGCTTCGAGGTGCAATTTTTTGGGTCGTTCTCCTCTAAAAATTCTTGCAGACTGCAGATTTTCTGAATTGAATCGAAATTCAAAATGGAGCCGTTGGCAGACACAAGAATGACGGTGGGAATTACTGACGGTACAACGGTCTTGTAACGAGAAAAAAGTATTTACGGAATTGATGTAGTTGTAGAGTGACAATCCATCGTCCCATGGCTCTTCCTTTTCGCAGGAAAGATTGGCAGGACGTAGAACATGACTGCGATCGAGGGCAGCAAGGCCATGAGCGAAAACCTGAACACTGTCGTACACCAAAGCCGGTTCTGCCTGGAACACACGTCAGATGTATCCGTTGAAGTGACAAAGCTATAGGGAGTGTTAGATCGTTTTATATCATACAATGTTGAAAGGTAAATCTGAGCAACACAGTTTAATGAGAGGGTTAGTATTGCATCATCAGCGTCACGTGTTGCTCAAGCTTTTCTCTAAAAGGGACGGTCCTCTGAACCGTTTTCATGACCTGCTACTTCAGCGGAATCAAGTTCAAACGACCTTCTCAAGTTATTCGCAAGTGTGTCGTTCGTTTCACAGGCTAAACTTTACGTACAGTTTGGGAGAACCAGTTTGTACACCTATTGTGAGCTGAAGAAAGTTTCCAATACCAACCTGGATCACTCCTGTTTTGTTCAATATTGCGTGGCCAATGGGCTGGAAACGTTCCATTTGTCGCAAAATTTCAGACACTTTTGGCTGTTCCAAATCCACCAAACGAAAGGCTGTCATATTGACACTGTTGTACTTGAAATCTTCGAGATCAAAAGTCTCAATATCCTGAAAATATCAAACAATGAGATAATTATTTGAAAATATTGAAAAGAAAATATTAAAGATACGCTGAGTGTTTATAAAATTCGTGGGACAGCGAACGCGAGTGAGTTTCATTGATGCACCGTCTCAATTGTGAGACGTAGAGAGTAAAAGCCACTGAGCAAATAAATTCACTCAATCCACGAGTTAAAAGTTATTCGTTATGTGTCATTTTTCTCGTTTGACCAAGTTTTGCCAACTCCAATTTATAATGATAAGGTGGAACATCGAAAACCGAAGGATCGTTGAAATAACACAGTTTTTGCAGCTCCACGATCCGGTCGACGAACGTTCGTCGTCAGTGGCGGAACGCCGGAGACGACAATGCCGGAATGAGTTCGTTGTGGCACGAACGACTGTTCCTGCTTCCACACCAGCCATCCCTGTGAGTTTTGGTCCAACGAATATAGCGCCCTTCCGTTACGAAGAACCTTTCTCAGTCATGAAGGAGAAACGACTAGCCGGCAAAGACCGCGATGGTATCTTCTGGTCGACCTGCCTTCAACAGCTCAGCACGTTTATTTTGTATCTGTAGAAGTTTTGGGGAATCCAGGATACCGCTGCAAAGTCGTCTTTGTAGTGTGTACTGAAGTTTCTCCGTACAAATTCATGTCTACAAGGTTCTCCACTGCAAACGGTCAACCTCGTGAACTTCGGCTTACGACGGTTGATCAAATCTCCTGATTAGTCATTAACGACTGTTTGCTCCAACGTGAGCTTCGTTTAATGCAATTTTTCTATTATCCACTCTTTCGACGTAAGCCGCTCAGACTTCGAACTGTGACTGTGACGAGAGGAAAGCTCTTGATACTAAATTTGAATATTGAACGATCAAGGACGTTGTATGCAGAATTTTCTATCCATAGAATTTGTTTAAACCTGCACCACTCAAAAAGAATAGCGATGTCCAATAGCTCGTGCAATTTTCAGAGGTTCCACCATGGACAAGTCGAGATATTTATTTATAAAAATCACAATTTTCAGTAGTTTCTCACAAGATCGTGTATTAAAAGTTCCAATTTTCAACATTAAATATTTCCATTTCTAAATGTCGAAGCCTCTTAAAATTTTGCATACACTTTAATGTAACATCGAAGAAGGTTCACTTAGTTTTTCAAAACAATCGGTCGTAACATTTTTCCGAAATTTTGTTTTATATATAATAAACAGAGATTACCTCGGACAATCTTGGACTTAGAGTATGTTGTTCTTGAGTCAATTTGTAACAAGTTTTTCCCACTGAACTTAGACTCGAAAACCATTTTGTATGTACGAAAAACGGAAAACAATAATTTGGATTTTAGGGTCGCCATACAACGTCCTTAAGTGGAGCAATCGGACGGAAATACGTCAGTGTGCAAAAGTCATCCGTTAAGCTCTGATCGTTCAATGATCGTCGAGGTAAAAATACAGATTCTCGAACGTGAGTATACTCGTCGACCGATGGTCCTGTAGAATCCTCTTCACGGTTGTGACGTTTATTTTGAAATGGTATACAAATATTAATGTGTAAAGTACTAGTTTGAAACGTGGTTTCCAAAGTTTTCAAGTTGAAAAGGGTCCGAACGCCGAAATACGTGTTTGCATCGACAGTTTGTGGACACGATTTTGCGTGACGGTCGTCATGCACGGCACGACGTGAATGGTGAACCCATGAGCTAGATTTTCGATGCCACAGCATTCTTGCTGAATCGTTCACTCATCGGCGTGGTCGTCCTCTCTATGGCTGGAAAATGTTTTAGCGCATTTCCACGATATCGAATATCACATCGATGCTTCGCAGCTTCAACAGGCTTGGTATCGTATAGCGACTTCGGCAATCAGAATCGTTCCCCCGGGGACCTTATTCTCAGTGGAATTAATTGGAATCCACCCAGGCATAGAAATATGTTTGACTATCTGGAGGGTTCGATCGTTCAGCAAGTCCTTATAGAACGACTTGCCTTTGGATCAAAGTCCGAGTCCGGGAATTATTGGTGGTCGAGGTACGACCATGGAAATATTTGAGGACTTGTTCAAATATCAAATTGGATACTAAAATCGAGAGTCAGCTAAAGGTCCAAACGGGACAAGGTTTGCTCGTCGAGAAGATGAGCGTTGGTCGATTATTTACTTACGAAAGTGGTGAACATGTAATGATAACGATAGTCGTTCATCTGCAATTGTAGAATCTGAAACAGAGTAAATAAATAGTAAATGAGTTAAAATATCAAAATTTTTCATTGAAAATTAAGCTGCCACTATCCACACGGAGAAAAAGAAACAGATTATAACACAGTGGTACACAGTTCGCATTGGACTCGAAGCGATTGCACTGCGATAATCACTGAAACACAGAGCTCAAATTACAGTGCAGTCCAAAGTAAATTTTAACCGATTTTAACAATTCAAACACTGTATTTTCAATTTATCAAAACTCGAAATTTGACAGTTGGGGAATGCGCCATTAATACCTGCATGAATTGTGTCAATTCATGCAGGTATTACTGAGAACACTGATTTTTGCACAGTACCAAAATGTAAATAAACTAGAGTAAACTGTAAAAATCTCAAAGTGTACAGGTGACGTCACAAACTGTCGAAAGAAAAGTAAAACTACCATGTGCCACACAGTAAAATTGAATCAATCAGCCTGTACTCAATACAGTGTACACTGTAACTTTTGCAGCTGCGTACAGTATGAAAATCAGTGATCTTGTGTTAATTTTACATCGGAGCAATTTTACTGGGTACAATGGCATATTGACAGTACTAAACTGT
>JBAJMU010000003.1:16350472-16403234 GCA_037952995.1 Hyposoter didymator
TACAAGAGAATTTGTACGAAGGGCTCTATGATTTTTTTACCCAAACTCACGACTGTGTCATAAAATCGAGTGATGTACGGAATAAACACCTTCTTTATTGTTCTGCTTGTTTTCCATAACTTTTGGCGTGCATGATACGCAGCAAACCGCGCACAGATTGGCGATTTGATCGAGTGTAAGTGCATAAGATACTGCGTGTTTTACAGCGAGCATTACGCATGAGAGAATTCTCGGATTCGTTGGTAACTTCGGTCCAGACGCAAGTACCGGAAATTCCGATCTTATTCATACGTGTGCTTATTTATGGGTATGTATATTTTCGCAGCAGGGTGTATAGGTTGGTCGGGTGGTGAAAATCTCAATAGTTAGACGTGTTGCAATACATAGATCGTTCGTGATTCAACAGAAACCGCATTTTCTTGAGATTGGTGGCGACTTTGTATTTTCTTTCGAAAGCCAATAAATTCTTCCTTTCTTTCTGTCTCTCTTTCTTTCGATCGTCTCTTGTACACTCTTCGGGTATACTTCGGTTACGGATGCGAGGCTATTCGTTTCGTTTCGCGGTGAATAAGCGTCCAGTGGCGAATGAGATCCAGCTCTCTAACGTTACCACTTGCAATATCGTCCATACGAGAGCACGTAACGCAGTAAGGAAAACGAAATGTTGCTGCGTGGAGCACGTTCTGTGCTGCTACTTCGTATATACCATAATCCCAAATCTTTTCTCAGTCTTCCTCTCTTCCTTTATTTCTTTTTTACTCGAAACTCCCATTCCAGTTCCTCCTTCTGTACACAGCCTTTTAGTTCAGCGAAAACTTACTAGCGCAGTGCTCCTAACTTTGAGCATCCATTATCAATCGATTTACGAGCTCGTACAAATTTGTCTCAAACTTCGGACGTACTTTTCATCCCCTTAATTATTTGTTTCCTCGTATTATGTTTTTCTAATGCCAGAGGTTAATGAGCTGGCATAGATAAGGATTTTCGAATTCTTTGGATTATCGGATTCTCAAAACTAATTGAAAATTCATTAAGGATGATTAATTATTGATTAAATTTTCATGGGAATTTTCTTGGAATCACCACCTCTTTCGTAGGTTCGAAATAATTTGCTACCATGCTGAAGAATATTATGCATTCCAACAGTAATTTACCTGTGTACATAAAAAATGATTCTTTTACTTCTTTCGACGTCTCGATTTATTTTTGTAGCGAGTAGAGCGAGGCTTCTGTGTATTTTTAATATTCCTTAGGGAATTCGTTGTCGAGCGTTTTTATACAATTCCCCTTCAAGGATATTCATATTTCATGAAAGGTTATCGCCCTTGGAAGCTATCAGGATATTATAACAGAGTTTACAGAGCAGCTGCACCGACAACGCCACTGAGACGATTAATAATTGGAATTCGATTAAATTTCGTCTCAAGTTATACTCTTCTTCCCATCTCCATCTTTTGCTTCCCTTTTCTCTTCATCTCTTTTACTTATATGTATATTTATATATGGATATGAGTCAAGTTGATGATGTTGGACCGGGCTCCATCGACGTGGCCAATTGCCATGCTCGCGATATCGTTTTTCTCTCCTTTGTTATGATAAAGTGAAAAGCCCAAGGAAAAATATACCCTATCAATCTTTGATACTTTCTACTTGGTGAACCGCCAGCTTTTTATGCTAATAATCCATCCAGACCACTTGATTTTTTAAGTATCGTTGACGTCGATTTTTTTCTCTAGTTTATCGAATTTCCTCGCGTTATGTGAAGAAGCTTTTTTTTCGTTAACAATTTTAGTTGTCATGCAAACGAATGCTCTGCATAGACGTAAGTCGAGAGAGACGCTATGAAGAGACACAGGATCACGTTGATCGATTGACTGCTTAGGCTCATTCGAACTCATTCCAAAATGACACTGAATCTTCGTATGGAACGAAGTATCGACTATATCTGCCGTTTCCTGGTAACCTCGATGCCATTGAATGCAAATGAAATTTCTTTTTAGTGACGAGAGTGAAACAAAGTATTCAGGATTGATTTCGTGGCGAGTTGAGGATTTATTTGAAACTCTAATTACTATTATGATTTTTCCTTTCATGTCGGTGAGTAACGGAGACGTAACAATGAGGAAAAAAAATTTCAGACTACTTTGGGGCACAGGAAAGTACTCTTGCTCTTGATGTTACGAGAATGTCTCGCTTTCAAGTGCCAATGGGTGGGAGAGCGAGAGGATGATACTAAGAAGGGGGAGAATCAGTTGAGAAAATTGTTTCGTGCACTAAGAGTCCGAGCAACAAGGATATAAAGTTTTTAATTTTCTGGAGACGAGAGTCCGACTTGCGTACAGCCTCTTTTCTTGATCGAGCGGAGTTAGGAAAAGGTTCGGGGTTTCAAGACAAAGGGAAAGAGGAGAGGCGAAAGATGGGATGGGGAAGAATGAAGACGCTCGCCACTGGACGCTATTTTACTTATATCATCCTTTTCCTCTCTTCCAACAAAGTTATGGCCAATTTTACAAAGATTTTTACGAGAGAGGATAAGGGAAAAGAATTTCGCTGATAGCTGGCACTTTATTTGTCAGTAAAAACACGTTATAGATCATTTCAGTTCGTATGCATATTTTCTTTTTTTTTTTGAGTACGTGTATGCGAGGGTACTTCGAATTGGAAGCGTTTAAAGTTTGCAAAACTCGAATGAAATTATGGGGGAGCCTGTATTTATGTCTAAGCCGATTATTATTTATGTTTATGGCCGTTGAAAAAGGGAAATAAAAAATTTATTCGCACTTACGGCTCTGAAGAATTGCTGCATATTCGCGGGATCCGTGTCGATGATCAATTTGTATATTTCTTTGTGCCTGACTTCCCGCAACACTTGTCTGTACGAACCAGGTCCAGCCTGACGAATGTACATCTCTGTTTTCGAAGATGGTGGAGTTTTCACGAGGTCCTGAAGCTTGAAGAGTCCTGCAGTGAGTATACAAATTCAATGTTACTTCATCGAGTTTATAATTTGATAAAAAACGAGATCACGCACGCTGGACTGCGCGATCTGTTTTCTGGTAGCGCTGCAGGGATCCTTTTACGTATAATAACTTATCGAGATATGCGACAAAAGATTCTTTCAGTGGATGCACGAATCTAAGGTAAGAATTTAGGCTGGTTGAGTGAGCAAAAAAAAAAACAATTTGGACCTCGACCCCTTTTTAGTAAAAATCATAAAGTTCTCAAATTTTTTTCAACTTACGCCACAACATTCTTTCGCTCCATTATAAGTTTTTGTACAGTAAAATAAAAAGCTATCCAAGAGCTCACTGGGGTGTACCAGCGCGTGTGCAGGGGTTTATTCGCATTGCATGAGCCTGAATTTAGCATCGACGCAATGCCACGAAATGAAAAAAAAAATTCAACCCCCTAGACAGGGTTGGTCCGGAACGAATTTTTCTTCTCAGTTTTTTCCTTTTTTTAATTTTACGAATCGATTTGTCAAATTAAAAAGTGCAGGATCATTTTTTCATTTTTTTTTTTTTTTCATTTCGTGGCATTGCGTCGATGCAAACTTCAGGCTCATCGCATTGCTGCGCCCAAATTACAACATTAATCCTTTGACTTCACACTTCCCCCACCGATCTATAAGTGCAAACTGGGTCAATCTGACCCAAAACGTTTTTCAAACCGTTGTGGCCCTGTGTAGCAGCCAATCGACCGCACGAATAGAACGAAAACAACGCCCCCCGTTGCTCGCCAACTTTAGGCGTTACTCATCAACTTTTTAGAAGGGGACAAGAAGTTATAGAAAATAGTGAGCCACCAGCATTTATGCTATACATTTTCCTGTGCGAGCAATTGTCTTGGGTTTTTTTAACGATCGCGAATATCTGAACTTAAAATTCAGATTTTCATTTATTTCATGGAACAAATATCATCGAACGTAAAGTTGTGGAAATATTCTCTTCGTTTCTGTCGAGTCTGTACAGTTTGCAAAAAAAAAATATTGCCTTTTCGATGGTTCACAGTATCTCGAAAATGATTTTGTTTCAATGATTTTCGGACACTGTGAGCCGACGTTGAAGTGGTGTCAATTGGGTTGAATTGATCCCTCGAAAATCCGTAACGACGTATATTCAACGGTGTAAATGCTCGATACGTACACGTGCGTTTAACACTGTCGAAAGGGAGAGAAATCGTTTCCGGTGAAAAGATTTCGAGTATTAATTCAATCGATAGAGAGAGTGGGGTGAGGGAGAGAGAGAGAGAGACAGAGAAGCGTTTTGTGAGGGTGCCTTTCTCGGTAGTAACGAGAGTCAACTAGATAGGCAGGCTGTGAAACCAACAGATAAAAAGGGGAACCGGGGGGAAGTGGAAGAGGCAGAGCGGAAGGGAGAAAGATATAGACGTAGAAGTAAAACACGGCCGATTGGCGATTCGTATCTTCGATCGTAAATTCGAGGACAAATTGCCCAAACTCGCGAGTTTCTCCCCATTCTGCGAGTCCACTAACTTGCCACCGCACTCGGCGGGTACCTCCTCTTCACCTCTAATGTTCTCTCGTTCGTTACTTACGGCCCGGAAATACAATCGTCCAGTTATTGCGGTACAGTGCGCTGTAACTAATTAATTTATCGTTTCGACGGATCGAATTGGGATAACGATCGGAAGGTCTGCCTTAAATTGGTACAATCTCAATAATCCTCTTTTCAGTCGAATGTATAATTGTATCGTATCTTTGATAAAAATTAAAAACCGCGTATAATTACTTTTCATTCTGACCAGATTGTTTATTTCAATTATTCATTTATTGATTTTTTTTTTCATTTCCATAAAACTCGAAATTACTTTAAAATTTGTTTTTTCATTTTATCGAACATGTGCTCAATTTTTTTTAAGGTATAACTATCGCAGAATGGGTTGATTTAGGATTTTCTTGAAATTTAGTGTAAATATTCTTGACATTAAAACGAACAACTTTCCTATGAGACGAAACATATTCTGCCGTCTAGAATTTGAGATATTTCATTTCCAATTTTATATTTTTCCCATCTAAACGCATGTAAATTGAAGTGACGTTTCGTTAAAAAAGTTGCAAGAAAAAACAAAAGAAACGCGACTTCAATTTACATGCGTTTAGATGGGAAAAATATAAAATTGGAAATGAAATATCTCAAATTCTAGACGGCAGAAAATGTTTCGTCTCATAGGAAAGTTGTTCGTTTTAATGTCAAGAATATTTACACTAAATTTCAAGAAAATCCTAAATCAACCCATTCTGCGATAGTTATACCTTAAAGAAAACCAAAGGCTACCGAGTAAAGATTGTGATTTTCGTAACACGTGAACATTTTGTCACGATATTTTCCAAGTACTGTGGAACTGGTACGAACATTTTCACTGGGACATGACGTAGAATAGTTGCACGTTACGATGGGAAGTAAAGTAATCATCTGGGCTATATAGCATGTAGATATGGCTGGACCATTTAGCGGTGTGCTTGTGGATCTTTGCAACGACTTTTACAATGTACCACGCGGAGAGACCGTGTACGAGGGCAGAAAAAAAACGGCAAGGTGGAAGAAGAGAGGATATGTGACAGAAAGAAATGGAGAAAGTGTGAGGGTTGCTAGAAGTTTTAGCGGAGCTTGACGTAAGCGGAGTTGGAACTTGTCACTTCCGTTTCCGTTCAATCTTCCTTCGGTCTTACCTCCTGCAACGTTCGGCACTTCTTTCGGCATTTTCCTGCCGGCTCGTCGTAACCATGACTATAACAGTTATTCGCTGTATTTCGGGTTTTTTGTGTGTGAAGTTTGATATACAGGGAGTCACAAAGTCGACCCTGCGATGCACTAAAGGGCAGAATTTTAAAAAATTCAAGAAAAAAAAGTTCGATCTCATTTTCTATTTATCAATGCATCGCTTATGGGACATTCGCGTGAAATATCTTGGTGAACGATCTGTTGACCCAAAACGCGATCTAAAAACCACGAGCCATTGTGCCAAAGACTTTTGCGTTCGAAAAAAAAAAAAAAAAACAAAAAAAAAACAAAAGATCCTTTTTCTCTTCAGAGTTCCATGGCCTATTTATCTCGTAATTGTGCGGTGTAACTTCCGGGACACTTGGTATGTCTGTGATTACATGTGTATAGCCCTATAGCCACGGGTATGAACGTAACCGTTTCTCATCCACATCCAATTCTTCGTGGCCGTCGTTATACGACGTTGCTGGTAGTCAACGTGAAGTCGTTTACCCGGCATCTTCCGCATCGCATCCTCCTCCCTTCCGTCTTTGTCATCACCCTTATGACGGTAAATACTACTTTTCTCCTCTTCCCGTGTCATGTAGCTCACCTAAGGTTTGTTCGGGGCGTATCATAGCTCGATTCACTCAATCTCTGCCCAACCCTTATCTCGTTCAATTAATTCTTCGAACAAGTTGGATTTTGTTGATAAGCGTTCAATCTACGATCCAGGAGGTTTCTGCAAAATTCTTTCTTATCCAAGCCAATTATTCGGTGCTGTATATATATCTATGGCTTCATATTGGCGAATCTGTTTGACGGAGTGACGAAAGGATACTATGAGAGTCTATTCCCGATGAGACTCTCCATACCTGTGGCCGACTGGAAGTAAATTACTTCAAGGGAAACTCTTACAGTTTACAGAACTTTCGAGAGTGATCGAATCTGATTCTATCAATGTTTCAACGACTATGCGTTTGGGTCGATTGATCCCTTAAGCAGTTCTCATTAACCAGGCAATCGTTAACTAAATATTTTCCAAAGGATGCCTGGATCGAAATCAATCCGACGAATCTACGTGCCTCCATTGAATCTTTCAATAAACGTTGAATAAAAACCCCTGGAGAAGTACCATTAAACATTGCCATTGGATTTCTCTCACGTTGCTTCGTTTTATACTTTTTTTTTAGTTGCGACCAAAGCGATAATTCACTAACAAAAATGTGGGCTCAGCATGATGGTGTTTCGAATACGAAATCACTAAAATATAGATTTATAGTCGTGAGTTTTTCGTGTTGACGTATCTTTTTTATACCCCAGTCGCATTTTCCCGATTCTCATAGTGGTCGAATAGAAAACGTGGCGAGGAACGGTGGTGGTGATGTGACAATGCTCGATAGCACGCTCGCGGCTGCACGCAAACGCTACCACGCCAAATACGTACAAATTTAAAAATAACAAAGTCGACGTTTTTCATGGCAATTGAACGGACTGTACCCGCAGTCGTCCAATTACCGAGGCTTTGAGGTTCACAGCCGATCGTCCGCTGCTGTACTTAGTTCTACTGCTAACCGAACACTGAACGCTCCACGATATATATATATATATATACATATGTATTCGTAGCTCTGTGCATGCGATCTGTAATCGGTGGACAAAGGAACCCAGACCTCGGTTTATGAGTCGTCCAATAGAATAAACTCGCTCAGAGATACCGAACTGTCCTCGTGGAAATACACACAAAAAATTACGCAAATAAAGCAAGAGAAATGCTGTTCATTCACATAAAACTTGCCATACGAGGCAAGCAGAAAAAGAGACACGATGCACACCGAATCAATAACAATATGGTGACTCGTAGAGAACACATCGATTGATCAAATTAATTATTCCAGTATAAATGATAAAATAATATGAATACTGTTTATAATTCAGTTTCTATTTATTATTTTGGTTTGTGCTTGTGCTCGATTGTAAATATGGAACCAGCGAGTCTCATTACTGATTCTAATAATCCTGAACGTGATTGGAAAAAAAAAATCTCGGAAACATTCAGCTTTTGGCACTTGCCTGATCCTCTCCTCATTAATGTTATATTTTTGTGTGTTGTCCGATATATTGCCAGCTGTAATTACTCGGGAATGAACGTGCATTACTTTTCCAATCACCCATTGGTGGGCACGGTGACTCGGCTCTAGGGACACGTCCATTTATTTTCTTGTTACGCGGCGCGTGGACCGCAAAAAGTTGAGCAAAGTTGTGGAAATGAACGGATTTCCCTGAATCGGGGATAAAAACGGGAACGGAGACGGGATTCGTAGGGATAAATGAGGCTAAAGCCTCGAGGAAAGTGCGACAGACGAGACAGATGAAATTGAGAAATGATGAAGCAACAAATAAATAAATAGATCTCGTGGCTCGGTTTTGTCCTCGCGGAATGGAACAAGTTTAAGTTGTCCGAGATGATGAATGTACTGCTTCGAGCTCAGTAACGTCTTTACGTACACATCTTCGTATACATGCGATACGTAAGCGTCCACGCAAAATAATTCGCGTTGTCGTTTTTTCCGAAAATATATATCTATGCCGTCGCACGTACGTACAATTTTTTGCTAGTACAATCGCCATCGCTGTTTTCCAAAATAAAAAAAAAAAGATACGAAGATCCATGAGGGTTCGCAAGACTCACCAAAATTTTCTTCGTAGATTATTGCCACTCGTGTCCAATTCAGAAAGGACATGAGATCTTTGAATGCCCGATTCAGATGATCCTGTGCGGGATAAAGATTGATGCTAAATTCTTTGAACGTTGGCTCAAAGTCAACTCGTGCCTCCAGGTGTGGCACATCCAGAGCTTCGCAAATACTTTGAATGTGCGCCCCGAGCAGAGGATCCGACGGTCCAAAAATTCCTTGCACCGACCTCGACAATTGCTTGCAAGCTGAAACAAAACCACAAAAACGTTTTTATCGAAATCGTCGGAGCGCGTGGGAACAATCAATGAAATACTCCCCCGCCAATGCTCGAGTTCAAGTTAAAAAAAAAAAAAGAACAAAAAACTAACCAAGTTTCATTTGAATTTTCCAACGACTAAAAAAGGATTCGGCTACAAGAAACAATCGTGAATCTTTGCAAGGCATCGGGCAAGTGGGCTGTCAATTTTTTTAGACACTACGAAAACTTGATACAAACGTATCACTTCTGTTTCCGGTCGCTGGCTCCGAAATGTACAGAACGATGAAATTGCTTGCTACACGTTTTCGTAATTTGCGGCACTCGTTCGACCAACTTTTTATAGCGAGGATAAATGAACACAGAGACTACAATAGGAATAAAAAAGAAACAATGGAGCGGCGGTAGCGAAGCTTCCGAGGTGGAAAGCAAACTCTGAGTCAGGATTTAAAAATGCTCCGGAAACTGATCCACGTTAGGAAGGGGGTTGTCGTTGTAGAGTGAAGGAAAATCAGTAACACCAACTTGACCGTTTCGTCCATGGATTTCAAACCCGTTACTCATTCCTCACGGTTTCGTGCACAATTTCCTTGCACGAACGAGGATGAGACAATATTATTTTCCGATAACTCGATCACATCAATTTTGCGAATGATTTTTACTGTTGGAAAATAAAAAAACGCGATGGTACGAAATTTCGAAATGTTTATAGAACACACATATTTTACGTGGCCTAAAAATTCCTGTCACGTTTGTCTGCGAGGTCACAACGGTCGTTCATACTCGGAGAGCTTATAGTTTCCGATTTTTTGTTCCCTCTATTCTACTGCCTGGTCTCTCTTAGTTCAGGTTTTCCGTCCTACCACCTTAAGGTCAATGCATAACGGTGGCAAGAAGCGTTACACTGTCCACCGTTTTGATCGACGCGTCCTGAATTATTCACGAGAGATTGTCGACCCTCGAGAAAACTTTTGACTATCACAGCCTCGTACAGCCTTGCACGAGAAAAGAAGAAGTGGAAAAAATAAGTGATGCGAATGTCGTAAGGTTCAGACAGAATAGGCATTACGAGGCTAACACGTTTCTTCGTACTCCAAGAAGCCTGGAAAGGTCCTTATTAAGTCCATCTGTAGGCGTTGGCACTGTCGAGTTTAATCGAGCGAAGGAATCTTTTTTTTATTCCTCTCAGCAATACGTTTGCAGTTGCAAATCGTACTCGGCGCTTGGAAAAACTTTTCTCCGTTCAACCATAATCAAACAGGAATTCCTTTCAGATGTTATTGGTGGTGGTGACGGGCGATTGCTATGCAAATTCATCCTTGGTTCGAAATTAAAATAACTCCGTAATGAAGAACGGAAATAAGGAGAAATCGCAAACTATTTTTAATCGTGAATTTCCACAACAACCGGTCCCTTGGCTGAATCTGAACCGCAGCATTCCTTCGAGTGAACTACTCACCGATCGTTAAGGGTCTTCGAGAAGATTTTTAGCTCTCGTTCCTCGATCCCAACTCGGCAATCATATCCATCCGAACTTTTATTTATGAACATCAATTTAACGCCATTGAAAGTGCAAACCAAGCAGAAATATCTGCACGGAAAAATTCAACGACAGAGATATAATGCGTGGGAATGATAGACCTCGAGATAAATCGAGGGAAGCTGGTTAAGAGTGATGATGCCGATCATGGACGTAAGGAAGAAATAGTGCGTCGGAAAAAGCTCGAGCAGGAGAGGAGAAAAAGTCTATGCAAAACTGAATGAAGGAACGAAAGTGGTGAACATGGATGAGTGTCCTTTCCTCGTCCTCTTCGTCATTCCTCGTGGCTCTCTTTCTCCTATCTGAAGAAGAAAATGTGAGAGAAAGTAAGAAAGAGCTTTTCAGAATGAAATATTCAAATGTACGTCCCCGTTCCCAAGCGACGAGAGAAATTTCTCGGCAATTTGCATGTTTCGTGGCAGGAACAAGGGGGCAACGGATATGAAGACACGTCGACGACTTTGAAGGGGATGAAAATCGATGATGAAACGCGAACGATGACGAATGAGGGCCAAGGACGTATGAATTGAGAATCTTAAAGTGTGAATTCTTCAATCATATTGGTTACTAGAAAATTACTATGCCCAGACGAGGGAAGAATATATATACAGATCGAATTGGGCAGATAAAAATACCGAGACCCCCGTTTCGATTCAGATGCCATTTCAGTTGAAATGCAAATTCAAAAATGCTTTCTCGCTACATTGTCCAATCGATCTTATCTCCATCGATCTCTGTACGAATGTATTTTCTCATGGAGAAATTCCTTCGGGACGTTCATACATTTCACAAAATCGAGTAATATCAATGACTTCAATTTAAATTCTCAACCCTTGACCTGACGCTTGCAAAATATTATTATTTTTCTACAACTCAATGATGAAACGAAAGTCTCTGCTCCAAGGAAGCTTCGAGACCGTTCTTTATGAACGTCAGGAAAAAAACGACGCTGCAAAGTTAAGAAAAGCTACAAAACCAATTCCTCGTGTTTGAACAAGCTCTATTGATATTTTGAGATGAAAATCAAACTCATTTTCTTATGGAAGAACTTCCGGATACTCAGTTTAGACATATATATATATATATATATATATATGAGTAAATTATTTCTACTCCCCCTAGTAAAGTCTCCTAGCACGTGGTTATTTATACGTGTTTATATATTTTACGCGTCGATGTGAACCAAGGGTGGAAAGATTTAACAGAGACTTTATTTTGACATAAAAGAAGCCTCGAACTTTTTCACCCTTACTGCAAGAGATTTTCCCTTTTATTGTTTCTCAGCATGGCTTTTTCCAACTTCAAGACCAACCCCGCGGCCCTTTCCCATGTATATTCTATGTATTTATTGCGAAAAGCATCGAGTTGGCTTAGGGGAACGGCGAGAAAATAAATCTCTCGCCTTTTTTTCTAACATACGGGTGACAAACATTTCACTCGCTTCTCTTCAAACGCTTTTGAAAATCTGCTCGAGTTTTCCAGCCTTCACCACATCAACAATTTATGACGAAAAATATCTCTGAATATTTGTCAACCTTTTGCAGCGGCATGATATATAACGTCGTACCTCGTGACAACGAGTCTTTGCATTGTGCCTCGAATAAAAAAGTTGAAAATCTTTTCGAAAATTACTGATCTTTCAGAAATGTTTTCATTCAGTTTCTAGAATATTTACAAGGCCCCAAATAATTTTCATAATATATAAACCATGGAATTATAATTTATGTATTTCACTATGTATGAATAAATTTTCGGTGCTCACCCTTTTTCGAAGTTCTAAAGGAATCGTCCTTGGGCACATATTGAATGTCGTAAACCAAAGTAGTGTTGGGTAGCAAATTTTTATCCTTGTTGATCCTGTACACAGCATACTTGAATGCCATTTCTGAGGGACTGTCCTTCTGATCCTCCGTAAAAATAGCACCTGCAACACAAAAAACATAATTTCAATGATCTCTTAATATGAAACGAGCTATTTTTCCACTTTGTGGTATTATAGTAAAATAACGCGAGTGAATCTAACGAAATGCTCAACCAGAACGAACCGTAGATCACGTGCACAGACCATTTTTTTTTCTCATAATATACTTGGCTAAGCTTCCAGAATCTAATGAGACATTGATTCCACGACTTGAAAATGTCAGAGAGCTTAGAGATTACACATGAAAGCAACGTTCAGAGGAAGCTTCCTATAGTATTATTCCCTGGAGTAATAATCTCCCTCACAACTGGTGAGACTCTCATTAAGGTAGTACTGTCGGTTTCAAAATGAACGTCGATGATTTACTAAAATATGGTACAGTAGTAAATTGTGATTTGATTTTCAGAGGCTACAGAGAACCAGAAAAAAGATATTTGTATCGGTAATTTCATGAATTTAAAATCGATTTCATACATTTCATTGTATTTTACAATGAAAACTAAAATTTCTCATAAGATTTAAAGTTAGTATGAAATTACCAATGCGAATATATTTTTTCTGGTTCTCTGTAGCCTTTTGAAATTTTGACTGGTTTTTTTTTCTAATCATTATTTACTACTACACAAAATTTCATTGAAATCTAAACACTAATTCTAAAAACGACAGTACTACCTTAAGGTATAACTATCGCAGAATGGGTTGATTTAGGATTTTCTTGAAATTTAGTGTAAATATTCTTGACATTAAAACGAACAACTTTCCTATGAGACGAAACATTTTCTGCCGTCTAGAATTTGAGATATTTCATTTCCAATTTTCTATTTTTCCCATCTAAACGCATGTAAATTGAAGTGACGTTTCGTTAAAAAAATTGCAAGAAAAAACAAAAGAAACGCGACTTCAATTTACATGCGTTTAGATGGGAAAAATATAAAATTGGAAATGAAATATCTCAAATTCTAGACGGCAGAAAATGTTTCGTCTCATAGGAAAGTTGTTCGTTTTAATGTCAAGAATATTTACACTAAATTTCAAGAAAATCCTAAATCAACCCATTCTGCGATAGTTATACCTTAACGAGCCTTGCCGCGATCATATGGAATTACCAAGGCGAATATATTTTTCCTGGTTCTCTGTAACCTCTGGAAATTTTGACTGGGTCCTTGTTTCATTAGAATTTACTTCTTTACAAAATTTCATTAAATTCTGGCGACTAACTTTAAAACCGACAGTACCACCTTAACGAGCCTGGCCATGATCATAGGAAGGATCTGGCATTTCCGTTAATGGTTTTTTCCCACTATGTGAACATTTAACTAACATTCGATCACAAGTTCGAGGAGCTGTTTTACTTTGATTGGTTTTGCATTAGATGTTGAAGAGAATCTGAGATTTCACTGTGACAATCCAAAGGATAAGTGACAACTGCTTCGTCGGGGCTGAGCATTCGCTGGACCAAAAAGCGTTGCAAGTGAATGGAAAAAATGAATTGAAATGCACGATTGAACAACTGCTTCACTAAAAATTCTTCGGGGCTGGTCGCGAAGTCTATCCATTCTCGTTATATGTTCCCCTGATTGAATCCAATTACCTGGGAGCTTGGGATATCGAATAATTATAGTGTCTGGAACGGAATTCTTAAGGAGACCTCATTTGCAAGCTCTCTCGCGATTTCGCCGACAAAGTAATGAACTTTATATTCCTCTTTTCCTCTCGAACGAAGGTTTATAGTAATTCGTTTGGAGAGCGTAAGAGAAAGTCCGGAGTTTTGAAGGTGTGTAGTGGGAAAAAAAGCTCGTCGTTGATGATCCATGAACGAGTAGAACGAAACGAGCAATTTCTTCAAGCAACAAATTCGACAGGCGCATTAAATCCAAGATTCACGCGAGCTTTTGCGCTCTTCCTCAGTACGATGTACTCCAAAAAAAAAAGAAACAAAAACAACAGTGTACATGGATGCACACATGAGAGAATAAATGATGTTGTTTCCCTGCTGTGTAAGTTAGCCAAGGAACATTGAGTTTACGGTTCTCAGTTTATGTAGCCTCTTTCTCGAGCGTATACGTCGTTCATACCATAACACTAGACCTCGTGTACGTATACTTCAAATCGCCAAAACTGTGAAGTTTTCCTTTTCCTATTTTCTTTTTAGTACTATATTCGGAACGAGCTGAAAACGTTCCCAAATATGTCGCACCAACTAGACGCGAAACACTTTTCAAAAAGTTATCTCCTGTTGCTAAAAAAATCGTTTTGAACGTTTTGTTTTCCTAGAATAATACTATTCGTTCGAAATAAAAGAATCTCACAATTTCTTCGTTCAGACACTATGTTCTACTTCAATTTTCAATCCACCGATACTTACACTGGAAATGAAATTTTCTTAAAACTCGTCGATATTTTATTCAACACGGTGAACTAAATATTTTTTGATCATTTCAAAATGTTCATTATTTGGCAATATATTCTGTTTCTAATGGAACTGTCAGCAAAATTTATGATTGGAACGGAAATAATTTGCTTCCGAAGAGACTTTCTAGAATTATTTCTTACTGCGATGAAATTTTTTTTGGAATTATTCAAAAAAATGTTCAGTTGCACGTATCGAACAAAATATTCATCTTTTCCAAATGGGATAGTGGTATTTTTCAATTGTTTCTTTAGTCACTTTCCCGCTAATACATCGGGACGACCACAGAAAAAGGAGTTTCCGAGCAAAGGCTGAAATGACTGCAAGTTTGTTGAGACTCTGTGTCTTTCGGGTAAGAATTTGTACGGAATGTCAAACTTGGCTAGAGAATGGACGTGTATGTATTGTGATGCTTGTATGCAGCAGTTCGAAGCAATAGAAGATATTTTCGGATTCGTAGTCGATCCTATAAGGGCATCTTAGTCGATGGAGCGTCTCTAAAGACTCTCCCGGTGATATCCAGATACTGGCAACTACGTTGGTTATGACTATATCACATCGTCAGCTTCCTTTTCTTCTCCGATTCCGATCGCAATGGTTTCTCTCAGATCGTTGCTTCCCGTTTCAACTGCAAATTTCACCTCCTCCACGATTTCTCTCTCTCTCTCTCTCTCTCTACATATACACATAAATAGAGTGGTCTCCAAATGTGGTCGCGAACTTTATTCCATTGTACTCTCGTCCGTAAACATGTATAAGGCTGTACAGAGAGTTTCAGAAGTCTCGTCCGATGTCCAATTTGTTTAATCATTCCAAGTCTCGCTGCCAGATATATTGACAAATAAATTAAGGGTTTTCCTGCTACCACGTATTTGGCACGGTATCCCTTTGGCACTCGTATTAAGGGGAGACGGCGGTGCATAGGGAATGAGTTTCATAGTCGACCCTCTGAGGGCGCCTTACCGGACGATGGTAAGCTGGTTTACAGGCGGTGAAAGGCGAGTAAATAATCAGCCAGAGAATGACAGCCAATCAGGAGCTTGTGCAGAGAGAAAAAGCACGTTTTACGACACACAGTACATCAGCAACGGGTCAACAAATGAATAAATATTTATTTAACGATAAGAACGAAAACAACGTCGAATAATTTTGGAATTCCATTAGTCGTCTGTGCTGCAAGCTTCGACTGTTACTTCTGAAACTAGTTGTAGATGTTTCATAAAAGTTGTACCTTTTCTTGACGATCGCGTTATTGAAATCGAACGTATCCTATGTAGTCCCAAGAGATAAGAGACTTGCAAACGTTGCCGATCTTGAAGCGTGTAAAGGGGTATAAGAAAGGTAGATACAAAGCTAACAAACAAAAGGACTCGATTCCAATAATCTTCAGGGAGGAAAGTCCCCGGATGACGTCCTTTTCTTGTATTTTCATAGATATCTCTATATACGAGTGATTTTATCTGCTTCTTTTTCGTTTTGTTCCATCTCCCGTGGGTGTATGTTTTTCTCGTTCTCACAGAAATTGGAAATCCAACCGAGAGACTTGAACAAGTAGGTACCAGGTTACGTACCATATCTATTCATGTCCACATAGGTATATATCTCTTTGTAAATGGACAAGTAGTTGATATCGTCGTTTTATCGATGAAATTCGAAGCTCCGTTGTTGGTCATTGGAGACTATCTAGATTTCCAACTTCTCCGCAAAACCACATGTGCATCTACATTTCATTTGTGTATATATTTATACGAAATCCAGCATGAGTCACCATTTGGTTAAATGAGTGGGGAAGGAGACAAATATGTGACTATGCAGCCTCATTTCACACGTACACGTACCACGTGATCTACGTCAGTGGATATTATCGATCGTTGGTCACTGCGCAGCTATAGAAATGTGCAAAAGGGGCAGGCGAAATGAGACACTCCCGCGTGGGAAGAAAAAATCAAAAGCTTCCAAATGGTGCCTCCATGATCGTCTCATTCCTGCAACGTTGTTTCTCAAAATGATCCAACGGCCATGAGATTTTGAGGAACAGAGAGAGAGAGAAAACGAACAGAAAAATCTTCCTCTACCTGATGATGATGCATCCGGTCAGCGTCAAAGTTATCGCTCCGATGACGTTTGGTTGTAACATAAAAGTGCGTCGCAAAAGGTTTTCACGATCATTTTTCACCATCGCTTGCACTTCTATCATCGTAAATCCACAGACCGAACGAGCAGATGCGCCCGCTCCAATATCTCGAAATGTTACGAGAATGTGCTTCATATTCGTCATACCCCAGTTCTATCGCACGAATGTGCGTTCGTATTGATCACACATGTCCCAACGCGCGTTATTACCGAACATCCAACACAGAGACACAAAAGCGTGCGTGCTCTCACACACGCTGGGTTAGTGTTGTGCTACTCTTTTCAAATCACGTCCGATGAAATGATTTCAAGAATTCGTCGACCTCACGACTTTTCGAGAAACTTCCTAGAAAGCCTCAGTTGGCATTATTATTGTGGGAACAAGTAAATAAACATTGTACATATGCCGAGCTTTCATGCCCTACTTCACTTAATAGCATGTTTCTGTGGGACACACTCCCGCCTCTGCTCCTTATTCCGCGAGGCAGCAGTTAGCCGTTGAGTCTTCCCGTTTGAAAGTCGTTCGAGGCAAAGGATTGGCAAAATGCCGCATTCCGAAGAGCTCCGCTTCACCCATTTCCGCAATAAAGTATTCGCACTCTAATTTGCACACGCGTTCGATCGTCGAGTGAGAATCTTCCCGATTGAAATATATGATTGCGATACCAACAGCAAAGCCAGCGGAGTTTTGCTTCTGGATTCGAAGAGTTATGATGCAGAAGTTCACGAAACTGGACGCAGCAGTACAGTCGTAAATTTAGATAAATTCTATCGTCCAAAAGCGTCGAACCGTTTGGGAAACTTTGACATCTTGGTGACCTGATCAAATACTTTTTTTGAATCTATCTCCTGAGTCCAACCTGAAGAGTATTCTGAGATGAAAAAAAACAACGGGTCAAAGCTCAAATTGGATTCTGACTACGTTGAATTTGATGTTATCCTTTATTAGACAGCTCCGTTACTTCAACTCGATCTAAAGATAATAGCGACGAGTCTAACCTGGGATATGTCGATTACTCGAATGGGTATGTTTATAGCTATACATACATGTGTGTGTATGTGTCTGTGTACGTCGCCAATGGTTCATGGTTCCCAATTCGATTCGATTATCGACTGCACTTTGCGAGGAGTTGGATCGTCCATCGTCGTAAAACTTTTCACATCCTTTTTTCTACGTTTCTCGTCTTTGTTCTCGTCTTTGTCTCCCAAGACGAAAGATCGAGACCGTTACAGTGGCGACCAGGGCAAATCGAGCTATCTTAGGAAAATTGTATCTTTATTGATTCTCATGAACGTTACCTATCACTCTTCACTTGTAATTAAAGAACTTTCTGCATATTTTCGAAATTATTGTGCAATTTTTTTCTTCTCATTAACCTCTTTTGTCATTGATTGCGTATTGTTGTCTAGAATACTCTTTACAATTACGATTCTTCACTGATCATCGTTTATTTGAATCCACATACAAATGTTTGAAAGGAAAAATTAAGGACGCTCTATGCAAAATTTTCTATCGATGGAATTTCTCTAAATTTGCGATACACAAAGCACCGCGTACAAGTCGAGATATTTATTTATAAAAACCCCAATTTTCAGTAGTTTCTTATAAGAGCGTTTGTTAAAAGTTCCAATTTTCAAAATTAAATATTTCCATTTCTGAACGAAGCTTTGCTTAGTTTTTCAAAAGAACCGGTCGCAATTTTCTCTCGAAATTTTGTTTATTATCTAATAAATACAGATTACCTCGGAGAATCTTGAATTTAGTATTTTTAATGTAAGAAAAACTGAAAGCAAAAATTCATATTTGACGGCCGCCACACAACGCCCTTAATGACATTCGATATTTTATTTTCAATATATGAATCGGTACAAAACGGTGACTTTATTATCGTTTTTTTTTCTGGCTCCTCTGCTTGGAAACGATACGACTGTGGAACATTTGTTTACAGATGGAGAATAAGTGTACAGGCGAGACTGTGATCCTCACAAGTCGATCGTATTGAAGGAACAAAAGGCTGGGGAAAATTTGATAAACCGAACGAATTTGTAGCCCAAAGCAAAGGTCGACCCACTGCCCACCAATGTAAATAATGGCAATGTATATGTGATTTGCCACGATCTGTATTCAAATGAACCAAATGTTCGTTTCAGTGTGGCAGCTGGACATGATTGACTAGCGTTTTCTGTTGCTTGATTGATTTGGTTTCCCACTTTGTATCCAATTTCCCGATATTTCCACGTTACACCGGGCAACGTTTTTATATATTATTACTTTTGCGGCTGGCAAGTAATCAAGGGCGCTGACGGATTTGTTTTCACTGAACACGAAGCAGCTCATTGCTGGAATGGATGGGATCGTGAAACCCCGCAAGGGTATACGCAGAAACACTTCAACAACGAAACAACATCAAAGAAGAAATTTGTGAATGTTCAGATATAATTTCGAGTTTCCTAACCTTTCCTCATTGATTGCAAAAAATCTCGTATTTTTTCGTCAGAATTGAACTTTACCATCGATTCCCCATAATCGTTCTCAATTATCGGAAAAAAATTGTATCAGCTCAATACGTATGCATTTTGATGAGAATCTTGCGTTCCAGGAGTTTTCCCGATCGATGGTGTTCCGCTCAACTGCACGGTATTCATCCTCTTCCATAAGGTTAGTTTAGTATCTACGATAACGGAGCTTTATGACTTTATGAAATTTGTTTACTATTGGCGTTTTTCTTACGCAGTGCGCGGTATTACCTCAGATAAAACGTTCTCTACAGATGCTGATGCAATATCCAGTCAACATAACATTTCAACTCTACCGTATCACATCTCCTCTTCGCTCATTTTTTAGGGGTGGGGGTTAATATTACGAATAACCAAATTGTCGAACAGCTAATTATTCGGAATTTTGGTATTCATAAAATTAAATAAAAGAAAAGTAAGAAAGTCGAAATGAAATTTTTCAAATGACTAAAAATTCGAAATACAAAATGGCGAACGTCAAAAATGGCGAACGTCAAAACGGCGAGCGCCAAAATAACGAATTCTATTCTATTCTATTCTAGCGTTCGTTATTTTGGCGCTCGCCGTTTTGACGTTCGCCATTTTTGACGTTCGCTATTTTGTATTTCGAATTTTTAGTCATTTGAAAAATTTCATTTCGACTTTCTTACTTTTCTTTTATTTAATTTTATGAATACCAAAATTCCGAATTATTAGCTGTTCGACAATTTGGTTATTCGTAATATTAACCCCCACCCTTTTTTAGTATTCTTTTACCTTTGATCCTTGTCTTGCACGTAATTACGAAAGAAAATGCTGCATGTTATACAATAATGCTGTATTTATGGTGTCGTTGCATGATACCACTAAATAACAGTTCCTCGGAGCATCTTCAAAGACTTAATATCACACCTTGAACTTCGCAGCAAAGGAGCTTCTATAATCTTTCATTTTCCTTTACCTCTTACAGTATTGAAATATACAATTTTCTTCGTTATTTTGTTTCTTCCTCTGCCGTCATTTTCATTCCCTATAGAGACTATAAATCCTCACATATAAGACGTATGAGTTCGAGGGTATAAGTCTGCTCGAAATGATGATGGAATCGTTCCGTGATCCGATTCTCCTTTTAGTTTCATCTTGGAAATTTTTTTGTCATCATTTTCATATGAGATGTGATTTTAAGAGAAAATAACAGCCGGCGAAAGATTGGCTTGGAGTTGGTTGGTGGAGAAACGAATTCTGTGAAATTGTTAATTGAATTTGTGTGGAATGATCAATTTCGTAATATTCACTGACAACGACTTTATCGCTAATCAATTTAATGGCAAATTAATTTCCCACGAGCCACGATTTGCGGCGTGGTACATGGGACAGATGACCGTAGAGATTGTTTGCTAAACACACCGATTTAGCGAGGGAGTCAGTTCGTCGTTGGATATTCGAGACAAGGCTGCGGAGGTGGCGAGAGGATTGAATATCGCAGAATTTGGATTAAGCGTCCGTTCGAGCAATGTGAACGAGAAGGTCGAATGATAATTATACCGGACTGTTTCCATTTGATACTGTGCAGCAATCATTCAGGAGTAGTCGGTTGTGATGCATCGCCGCTTAGGCGAGGCTGTAGGATAAGCGGGTTCAGAGCTATTCAAATTCTTATGAGAAACTACTCAAGAAATCATCAGTCTGATTGCCAATAATATAAAACACTGGAAATTCTACGGGTGTGGGAAATTTCTTGATCATTAGTATCTTTGCGTTTAAGGAGGCTGACTACAAACAATAATGTTGCCATGTTAAAAGCATAGGAAAATTCGAAATGATTATAGAATTTCATGAAATTTGGTGAGTACATTCTTTAGTATTAAATTTGAATATACAAATTTTTCAAGATTTTTCTACTACATAGTTTTCCAGTAACTGATCAGTAGAGTTTACATGCATCAGCATAAGATTAAGGTATAACTATCGCAGAATGGGTTGATTTAAGATTTTCTTGAAATTTAGTGTAAATATCCTTGACATTAAAACGAACAACTTTCCTATGGGACGAAACATTTTCTGCCGTCTAGAATTTGAGATATTTCATTTCCAATTTTATATTTTTCCCATCTAAACGCATGTAAATTGAAGTGACGTTTCGTTAAAAAAGTTGCAAGAAAAAACAAAAGAAACGCGACTTTAATTTACATGCGTTTAGATAAGAAAAATATAAAATTGGAAATTAAATATCTCAAATTCTAGACGGCAGAAAATGTTTCGTCTCATAGGAAAGTTGTTCGTTTTAATGTCAAGAATATCTACACTAAATTTCAAGAAAATCCTAAATCAACCCATTCTGCGATAGTTATACCTTAAGTAGGTATATATTTTGCATATTGTAAACTCCAATTATTCGACAACTATACAGACAAAAAATTTGAAAAAAATGATGTCATCGTATTTGATTCTAAAGAATGTTATCACCAAGTTTAATTTAATTCTTATCATATGCTCGTATGTAGCCAACCACCTTAATGCTCCCAAGTATTTTTGCAAAAGGAATGAATCACCACTGTCGAATTTATTCTTCAGCTATGGGTTAGTTATCGCACAAACGACTAATAATTCATTATGGTAACTGATACCAGCGTTATCGAGGACCCGGTACATGAACTTTGACGATGTAAATATACATGCGAGGAGCATGGAAATGTATCATATTGCTGTTGACATTGTGTGCACGTCTGTGTATATGGTTTCAGGGAGAACGGTAACAGCTATTGGCAAATCGTGCCTCGTGGAACGTTCATCACGAGACGTTATCAATCGGATTTGGCGTATATAGTAACGCAAGCATAGTCGACGAAAGGTTCAATTTACTCTAGCTCGTTTCTCGTTCTCCCATAAATAATCAGGCAAATTTTAAGCGTGTATACGTTGACGATAGAAAAATCGTTATAATTCGCAGTTAATTCGGGCGTTTTAATCGCAATCACAAATGAGAATCGTAATTACGATGAAAAGGAACGGGGCGAGACTACGTGAAATCACAACTTTTGGCTTCACGAAGTTTCTTATCGGCGGTTATCCGGTTGGTGTGAGACGCCAAAGTGCGGTTCGTGAGCTTCAACAGCATCCGATCCTGGCAACATCGCATAAACCTACAGAAAGAAGAACGAGGAGAGATAGAGAGAGAAGAGAGAGAGAGAAATGCCGAGAAACTCAGCTCGCAGTCCTTAATAGGTCGTTAGTCACCCGATATTTCTCGAATTTTCCAGGTCAATACACACCAAGCACGATCCTGATCTTGATATTTCTCGCAAATTAACAACATACAATTTTCTTTGATTCATTATTAAATAACTTGTTGAACAAATACAGGACAACGTTATCTCGTCTTTGAATTTTCCAGTATGAAGAAATACGACCCAAGGTTAGAGCAAGTTTTGACAGCGACGAACAACAACTTTTATGTGAGCAAAATATTGTGTCTGACTATTTGCTTGTTCATTTACTGGAAAGATAATGAAAATTTTGTACTTCTTCAGTGGCAATTATCGTACAGCTGTTATCGTCATATTTCGTTACTTGGAGGGAAAGGAACTTTCTCGACGTTATCAAAAATATTTTCCTGTCACAGCCGTAACTCTTAGGGTTGCGAGGCATGAAAATTCAGTATTTCGCGTGTCCTTTGCCACGGTACACATTACTTTGCTTGAGAGGATAAATGATAGGGTGGGTGGATAGCGGTTGACAACCTCTCTACGATAAATCCTGTTTAAGGGTCAGTCCGACACGCTGACTTACAGAATTTGGATTTAAGGTCGCGGTGCTGACCGAAATGGAGTGGCAAAAATTCGTTATATGAAGACTTTTCGAGAGGCAGAAAATGGAGAAAACTCTGTGTCGCAGAGTCGCGGGGATTCTGATGTTCACTGGTTCGGGGTTTCCTCTGTTCGTATCGTCCTTTTTTAACCCTTTCGCTTTTACCGATCTTCACTCTCGTTTTCTCTTCTATTTTATTCGCCTTGTCATTTTCATCATATACATTGCATTCAATTTTTTTAGCTTTTCTGTATCACAACGAATCCAATTAGCGGAATCTTCCCTTCGGCCTCATTGTCAACGTTCCATTGCGGCCTTTTCTTCTCTTGCTTGCTCTTCCGTGGTGTACATCCCAGGGGTATTTTTCCTCCGGGTTATCTTCCGGGGAATTGCTTCTCTAATTACTACACGGACTTATCACCGTCCTTAATTCCATCGTTTTCGAGGTCTAACTACGCTAGTACATACGTACAATCCCATTGCCCAGCAGCGACATTGCCTCCACTCGTTAATTCCTTTTGTTGCCTGAGAAAAGAAATCTATTCTTCTTCGAAACAACCCTTTAGCTTTCTGAAAACATTTTCCTTCCAATCTCTCATTTGTCACTAACATCATGGAATATTTTACATAAAAAAGAAACACATTCTCTCTTCGTATAATAACGCGAGGCCTTTTGTTCACTGTTAGACTTTCAAACGACGAAAAAAATGGTTAGCATGCAATAATATTTAGACTTGGAAAAATGTTGATTTTCCCCGAAGCAAAATCGGCTCCTGAGTTGAATGAATTTCGTAAAATTTAATCATCCTCCTTGCACGAAAGTTTCGATATATCGGCTTCAACGATATTTACAGATTCTCAATATAATGATACAGTTCCTTCTGTAGGATGCACAAAACTCTGAATCCCGAATCACGGTAACCGGAACGTTACAGCTCAATTGGCTCCAGGGAATCCAATGGGCATGGCATGGACATGCATACGAATTGATCGAACACGTGAGCACGTATCTGCGTAGAAATGATACATATACGTAGAAGCTTAATGTACAGCCGTTGAGGGATGCCTCGTGCAAACATCACTCATGGATGGAGAGGCTGAAGGATACATTTTGGAAAATTTGCAATGATCGCTCGGCTGTCACAGAGCCTCTGAATCGTTTAACAGTGAATTATGTTTTATGATATGACCTTGACGTGATAGATATCAAGAAGGATGCGAAAGAATCACATGGAAGGAAGAAATATCTGGGGATCGATGGGGAACTGCAGGATTGCAAAAAAACTGTAAACCAAAGTTTCATTTACTCGGTCAATGCCTTCTACGATCTATCGCCTCGATTAACCTCATTTTAGGGAATATGTAAATTTTCATACACTCGATTGTTGATGAGCTTGAAAATGTTAAACTTGGCACGCATTCGAATGTTAACATAGCAGTTACTTTTTCTTTGTCAATTCGTTCAAAATTGATTCGATGAATAAAGTGTGAGTTGGGAGATGGAAACTTTTTATCGAATGGGAAGTACATCTTTTCTCTAGAAATTCAGTTCCTAATAAAATTTGTAATTTACAACGAAACAGTTGAAAGATTTTTTTTTTTTAAGGGGCTTACGAAGAGACTCAACTGGTAACTATTTCAGAATTGATAAAAGAGGAGTCTTGGATATACTTCTCTGTGCACTTTCGTTTCAGTTAATTAAAATCGCGAGGTGGGAAAGTTTTATGAAAAAAAATGTCGCTGTAAAGTTTGTGGGTTTGATGTATTTTTTTTTTTTTTTTTTTTTAAGAATACTGGAAAAATAGAGAACAAGCGAATGAAGCGTCGGCGTAACTTTTTCAACGCCTCAAATTTACCGAAGTAGTAATAAGCCTAGAGAAAATTTCACTGTTCTCTCGTTACAAAATTTTGAAATTCATAGAATATCGTAACCAAACTCGTTCTTGCTTCACTCTTGCTCACGCTTCCCTCTTTCTTTCTCTTTTCTATCACTGCAGAGGATCGAATAAATTAACTAACAGTCCGCGTTGAAGATTCGATTTAGCCGGAATACTTTGAATGAAAATTGACTTTATAGGAACTCCTTCCTGACGGCGCAACTCTCCATATCGGAATATCGAGGTTTGCACACCATGCAAGCAGGCCGCCTACGCTCGTCTTATTCTTTCCAATAATATTTTCTCGCGATCCAGCATAAATGTCACGCTTTAAATTTATGATGCGGGTCTTACTGCACCGCATCTTCTATATACATAGAGGAAAATATTTTATATACATTTATGTATGTGCCTCGCTGCTACATACGTGCGGTGGATTGCTTGCAGTAAAAAAGTAAATAAATCAGTTCTACCGCAATTAATATCCGATAAGGAAACGTCACAAATTTCAAATGACTGTAATTGTTTCTCGCGATTAACGTTTTCATTTACACATTGGATTACACTCGTGGGATCCATCGATATTTCAATGTCGTCCCTCTCCCAAAAGTCCATAGTTTCACGTTTCAGTGTCAGAGTAACGCCGACAAAATAAAATGATTCGAACGAACGACAAATAGAGGAATTGAGACGGTACGAATGTTGAAGAACCAAAGGCATAAACCGTTTTATCTACATGAATGGGATGTAGAAACATTAACTTTGAGGCATGGCGTATACAGATCGATGCAGACTGTTCTACGTTGAAAAAATCATGCGCACATGATTTTTTTTTCAAATTTATCAATTCACACAAGTATCAGGTGTAGGGAATAGCCTGGAAAATGTAAATGGAGCGCGACATTCTTCCGCATCGTCTTCCCAAACAGATATCCGTTCCGCCAATACCAGAAAAAAAAAGAATTTCGGAAAATCAACCAAGTTTCCAGAGAAATGGAAATTAGATACGAGATACTTTGTCGATTATTCGATCCATCTCAATCTCATGCGAATTCACATTTCTCTAGAGCCCCGATCCACTGGTCCTAACTTGATATGTCTACAATGCAATGTATCGATCTACCAGAACTTTATGAATGGTCGTAGCTACTTTTTGACTCTGCCTTTGTGAGGTTATGTTATATGGATATCAAATTTTATAGAGCGATACAAAGCTCAATTGTATGTGAAGTATTTCTCTTTTTTTTTCTTATTTTCGACATTAAAATGCTGCTTATATTTCCTGAACCTTGCAACACAGAAGTGTTGACGTCCAGTTTCAACACTCGCTGTAAAAATTCTCTAGATAGAGTACAGCAACGTTCAAACTTGAATGCACTTCGTATTAATGTATTTTTATGAAAGAATAAAAATATACCGAATCAATAAAGTGGGTGGGGGTTAATATTACGAATAACCAAATTGTCGAACAGCTAATAATTCGGAATTTTGGTATTCATAAAATGAAATAAAAGAAAAGTAAGAAAGTCGAAATCAAATTTTTCAAATGACTAAAAATTCGAAATACAAAATAGCGAACGTCAAAAATGGCGAACATCAAAACGGCGAGCGCCAAAATAACGAACGCTAGAATAGAATAGAATAGAATAGAATAGAATAGAATTCGTTATTTTGACGCTCGCCGTTTTGACGTTCGCCATTTTTAACGTTCGCTATTTTGTATTTCGAATTTTTAGTCATTTGAAAAATTTGATTTCGACTTTCTTACTTTTCTTTTATTTCATTTTATGAATACCAAAATTCCGAATTATTAGCTGTTCGACAATTTGGTTATTCGTAATATTAACCCCCACCCAATAAAGTGAAGAACTTTCGACGTAACGAAAAAAGGAACAATTTTCTATGTATACTTCATTTTTTTTCCAAATTCAAATTTTTCCAAATTGTTTGCTTTCGAAAAACGAAACTCCAGTGCTTCAGGATTAACTTAATTGCAACATTGCATTTTTCGAAAATGACTGCATGTTTTGAGAAAACTCAAAAAAGATTAGGGGACATGGAAGATTGTAGAAATGCCAAGCAACATGTGGAGGCTCCGAAGATCTCGTGGATCTGTCAAGCTCGAATACCTTTTCTGTATATTCCCGAAAATCTCGATATTGCTCAAAAGATCGAATTAGAGTTGAGGTTCTTGTGGAAATTTCAATGTCGTTATTGCGTCCATGATAGACGAGAATTTTGTACTAACTAAATAAAGAGGCGACAACTAGCTCGCCGTGAGGCATTTATGAATTTGCAAAGAAATGGCGTTAGCCAGCGCTATACTCTTCGAAGGCTACTGGACTTTTATATACTTCATAATCAAATCACGTCAGTTACGAAACCTTAAAAGCCTCAAATATTTCAGTTCCCGTTCGTCGCCATGAATTAAAAAGTTGAGTATAAATTATTGTGTGAAACGGTATGGAAAAGATTTTTGGAACAGGTGGAAAGTTTTTGCAGTTTTCGGCTACAGAGTCGAAGTAAAAAAAAAAAAAAGAGAATAATAAATCACTTTGCGTCCGGTTGTTATTCCCGTTTTCTCGCTCATTCTTATCCGTTACAAAAAGTTCTTTTCTCTCGCCGAGTATTCGAGAACGAATATGAATAGTCAATAGAACTTGGAGAATGGATTCGCATCTCCGATTGCCATGGACTTATAAGGGCAGGGATTCGAGGGGGATGAAAGGCATGAAAAGGTGTGTCGCAGCGGAGTCTTTCAGAGGGCGTCAAACTCGTAATTCAGTGAAAACTTTGGGGTCACGAACAGGAGATTGCCAATGGAGTTAGTTGCATCGGTGAATCCCTAATCCGTTACTGTATCTGAATTTCAATCCTCTGTAGCGTACGAAGCTCAATATGTGGTTTTACACTAATTCTTTGGCATGCAGGCTGCGGTGTAGATATAAAAATAGAATTCCATATTGTAATGATAATTCGTAGAATGAACCACGATTCGGAGCGTGATAAAAAAAAAAACAGAAACAAATCAGGGCGGAAGTAAAAATCGATAAATCTACAAAAGAGCATGGTGCGAAAATGAAGAAACTCTGAAAAGGCCGAAAAAAGGCTACTAGATCGAGAGACGACGAGAGCAGCGGTGTCAGAAGGGAGAAGAGCCCACGTTCCTGACGATGAGCTCTAGAGATCAATGGCGGTAAAAAGAATGCCGGAAAAAGCTGTGGTTTGAGGAATAAAGCTGGGCTTCCCTGGGAAAACCACGAACAAGGAGCCACTAATTCAACGATAGCTTCTTCGCATCCATTTTCAACGAAAAGGTGGAGTGGAGAGAACGGAGGTGATGACCAAAGCGGCCGACGGAAAGAGAACTCTCTACGAGACAGAGCGGATGTTCGATAGAAAGTGGAAAAAGTACAGAGATAGAATGCTGAGTAATGCAGAAACAGGAAAGAACGCAGGGATGCGCGTTTGACAGTTCTATTTTACTTCATTTCCGTTCGATCTTCTGCTGTCATATTCGTCCAGTCGGTCCGTTCCAATGCTCAGGAACCCGATGGAAATAATAACATTACTGTCACTTGCCAAAACATGGCTCGAGGTAGAAATTTAAACGAAGACTGCACCGTCGTTGTTCCCTTTCACATCCATTTGACATCGCAAAGAAAAGAGACAAGGGCTCCTGGTAACGATCGTCATGCAAATAAAAAACAGCTTCATAATTGGAAAATCAAATTTCGATACGAATCTGGCCAAGTCCGAGTACGAAATTGTCTTCCGAATTTTTTTTACTCACATTTTTCTCGAGTATTCATTCAATCGAGTTGTTTATGAAATTTGAGTGGGGAAAACGTTCAATCGTGTTATAATTCGTGAATAACATTCTGGTCTAGTGTAAAAGAACTTTTTATGGGATCGTCATAGGAAACGGATTTTCTCTCGTGGATTTGGGTGGCATTGTGTCGATCCGTAGGGGCTGGAACAATTACTTGATGTCTATCGAATGGAAAATACAAAATTCTATATACTCCGAGTAATAACGTTTTCTCTGCATCGCAAAATCCTTGTTTTCCGGATTCAAAAGTTCTTTCTTTTGGAGCCTTTTGTTGGTTGCGAATTGCCAGGACGTACGAAACTGTGGATAGAATTGTCGCGTGTGTTATAGAACGATGATTGATAGGACGACTCGGCATTGGAAACGGGAAGCGTAGGCATCGTTAAAGTCTACAATTACAAATATGTTTGTGAGATATCCAGCGCGAGCTCTACGAGCTCTTGTATCTCTGCCTCCCTTCATCCTCTCATGCAAGTGTCTCTATATTTGAAAAAGGAACGCCCACGCGTTACCCGTGAACCGATTCTCGGGTCCTTATCAATTTTATCGGGTTCACGATATCACGCCATTGCGTTTTTTTTCCCTTTTTCTCTCCGGCGTTTGGCATAACGATCGTCTGGGGATTTTTTCGTTTTGTCGGCTTTTTAAAAGTTCGCAATGAGACTCAGTTCCACGAACGCTAATAACGACCCGTGTGCTCCCGTTCCAGAATCTCGAAAATTTAAATCAACAAAAATCACCAACGAATACAGCTGCAGAATTATTTGATGCACGATTTTTTTCAGCACTTCGATACTCGTAAAAAAATGAGAGAAAGTTTCATCGCCACATGATATACTGAAAATATCGGCATTTTTAATTTCAAATACAAATGCCCGAGAGTGTCCGTGATTCCCGCATGAAAGGACATAAACGAGAAATGAGGCAATGCAGTAAACCGGAGAACAAAACAAAAACCAACTGTTCCGCAAGCAATAAGTTTTCACTAGAATTGCTTACTGTATTAGCCAAAGTTATTATTTTAACGATTTTCGGACAAAGCTTTGTCGGAGCCCGATAAAAAAAATCGGGTCCTCCAGCTGATGTCAAATATTTGGCAATTGCTTTCTGATTCATCGGTTGTTTGTCATTTCACGTTTTCCGACGTGCCTTCGTGCTATTCGCGCCGATCCGTAACGAGGAACGAAGTCGAATTATCACTCTGCTGCTATTGATGGATTCATTGCACACCCCTCCGGGCTTCGGGATGCAGAATACGCACATATGTGGTATTTAATTCACAATCAGCGTTTAAGTATGACTATAAAGCGCACTCGTTCGCACATATATGTGCCTGGCTATAAATTTGGTAGGTAAACGTGCATATTGAAACTACGTGCATATTAAATGCACCCAGTTCTCGAAAGTTTCTCCATCGTTCGGATTCCGCAGATATAAATATTTTTGAATTTTCTATTGTTCCTACTTATTCCCATGAGCGTTTTCCATAAAACCATTCTAACAGTTCAATCCTACCTTTTTCAATGTTTCACTTGGTTAGTAAACTTATTCCTCCAAATCTGCTGGACACGTTCGTCAATTTGATTCCATAAAAATTGAATGAATAGAATTTCAATTTTCCCAACTGAAAATTCGCATTTGGAAGGAACGAACAATGCACGAGCTCCGTTTTTTTTCCCAAATTCAAATGAATTAGAGATTTCGTTTCCTGCAAGGAATTCTGAGCATGTATATTCGGCATTTGTTATTGTTTCACCACGGAACTGTTTTAAACTGACTTTGTAAAATAAATTCATATCCGAATAGTTTTTAAATTATGTGATTATGGCTGCGAGCAACCATCGTTTGCGTAAGCCGGTAACGATGTATTCACTGTAAATCGCGATGCATATGGAAAGCGGGAGCAAAGCAGAGACCCAAACCATTTCATGCGTGACATTGCTTTTATGAATTTTCTCTATTTCTTTTTGTGTGGTATTGAAAAACTTATTGAATTCTTTTTTTTTTTTGTTTCTTTAAGAGAACTGTATTTTTGGGCTACACGGAAATGATCCGGAAAAATTATTCCGAAGAAAAATCATTCATGTGCTGTGATCATCATAACTTTGCAATTTCGAATTAAACGAGCGAATCCAAATGAATAAGCTGAAAGTCAAGGTTGACCTTTTGCAGTGTCTCGAGTTGGGAGTCCATCAACTGTAATAAAGATGAAGATCTGATTGCATATCTGATTATTGAGTCAAAATCTACTGAAATTTGAATTCTGTGGCGATTCGAAAGGAAGTAGCCACGTGATTCGAACGTTGGAGTAAATATTAGAAAATCATTGAAAATTGAATCGGTGCAACCGATTATGTGCTGGGAAAATCATGTGGACTTTTTCGTACACATTGGATACGATTACCCACAACGTGTAAACGGAGATGAAAATCGTTTGCGATTCAGTATGATACCGATATTTGGCGAAACTTTGAATACAAACATGCCGTGGGCACGAGAAACATTGCATCAATGTTTTCCAACAAGCGAAATGCCGGGAGAATATTCAGTAGGAAACATGTTACAAGCATAAACGGAGTTGTCTGTTGTATTATATTACAACTAGTAGCTAATATGTAATTCTTAACCAAATCACGATTTTTGACTGACCACAGAAATAAATAGACTTGGTTTTGATGGCAGGTCTTGTTTGTACCATTGAATTGAATTGAAGTGTACCGAAATATGCTTTGATTTTTTATCCTAAAGCGCCAATATGTTGAGAAAAGAACGAAAGAGTCGTGGAGGCGTATAGACATATGAAAGGATAGATATATGTGAAGGTAGAAGCGAGCTTAACTAAGCATGACAATGCAGGGCTTCCCCGGCTTCAGTCAATGTCTGAGCGTACATGCTACTCTCGCGCTCTCTGTCAGTGTTTGTCCGACGAAGCACGCTATGCTACTTGAGAGTCGGTGGGGTTATATTTTCTGTCCTTTCTGTGGAACCCTCACATTTATATTTACCCCTTGACTCTTGGTATCGTGGTGTTTGTAATGGTGTAGAGTCTCGACACCTTCCCTCGTAGCCACACGCCCATATAGTGTATTCAACGACGTGTATGATTCACTCGAACGTAAAATCATGAGGTCACCGGGTCCAGGCCGTCAGAGGATGCTTCGAGGCGTGTACAAAATGCGACTATGACAAGCATTGACGTGAACAAATATTGCGGATTCACAAGCCTTGCCAGAGAGCATTGTTATAGTGAGTTCGCTTTACAACACGCTCGAATACAACAATTCGTTTGCAGTCAATAATGAGAGGACTGAATACACGTCAGGCATGAATATGTTCATTTGTCAAATGTCTTACTATCATTCATTAGCAGCGAATGGGTCGCAGGTCTAGCGAGAGCTGTATAAACATATTTTGCACGAGCAATTCTGTACATAAATCGGTTATCACAATTTCAGTAATGACAACCATCAATTTCCAAGCTACGCTCGAAGGGGACGTCGTGAAATGTGTGCACGCCTTCATCCGTCGTTTATCCAGACTCCCATGAGCACAGCCAAGCACACAAGCTCTTCGTCCCGACTCGGAAAGCAAACGCATGCATTTGCGGATCGGGAAAAAGATTCCAGGTACAAATGTAATATAGCGAAGATATAGATTTATTTGGGATATATATGAATGTGTATAGAATAAACGATCCACTCTCCAAACGTCTCTAACACTCTTGCCATACATCACCTCAAATAACAGCGGAGCTTGAGTCTTCGCTAAAGACTGCTCTGACATGCCCATCACGTAGGTCATAGACAATAGTTACCCTCCAATGTCCTAGCTACCGTGGCTCTCAGTTGACTTAAGCGATTACCATCGCACGTTGTGTCCGGTCATTGCACTCTCTCTTGTCCTTTCGGTCCCTCTCTTTTATTCTACCGCTAGTTCCACCCGGCACCTATGCCCTCCGGTCTTGTTCATCGTAGTTGTTGTTCTCACGGAATAAAAAACAAAGGAGACGATCGAACGTATACCCTACGAACGGGGTTGATCAATTACCCCGTCCTTTTTTTTTCATTCTTTCGAGCTCGTATACTCCATTACGGAGCGTTCGTAGTTTCCGTTCTTTTTCATCTTTCGATGGATTGTCACACCCTGGCTGAAATGTGCGTTTACGCTGCGCTGGCCGCTTAAGGTATAACTATCGCAGATTGGGCTGATTTAGGATTTTCTTGAAATTTAGTGTAAATATTCTTGACATTAAAACGAACAACTTTCCTATGAGACGAAACATTTTCTGCCGTCTAGAATTTGAGATATTTAATTTCCAATTTTATATTTTTCCCATCTAAACGCATGTAAATTGAAGTCGCGTTTCTTTTGTTTTTTCTTGCAACTTTTTTAACGAAACGTCACTTCAATTTACATGCGTTTAGATGGGAAAAATAGAAAATTGGAAATGAAATATCTCAAATTCTAGACGGCAGAAAATGTTTCGTCTCATAGGAAAGTTGTTCGTTTTAATGTCAAGAATATTTACACTAAATTTCAAGAAAATCCTAAATCAACCCATTCTGCGATAGTTATACCTTAAGGAATAACGAGAAACGCTGCCGAAATGTATCATTGACCCTTTTTCTGTCATTAACGATGAACAGAAAATAAAAGCAACGTTTCCCTGATGCTACGTGACTGGGGGGCTCAAGGTTTATGAATATTCTTGGGACTTTCTTTAACCCCAGACTTGTTAATGCGCAAATAACTTTCTGTGGAATGTTATAAGCTTTTTATTCCCCCTGCAACAAGAATTAGAACTCTCATGTCTCGAACTACGTTCGTCTTTCTAGCATAACGATGATGAGAGCAATTTTGACACGAACTGCACGGAGCAACAATGCACGTCATATGCACACACTAAAAGCTCGTCAAGGGAGGCCCTCGTCATTTCCTTAGCTCGGGTATGCCCGAATGGTCGAGGGGACTCGTTAAACCGAAACCTCGTTAGCCTCCTTCTCGCATGGACACAAACTCAGATGCTGTACAGCCTTGGCCACTTGTGTAAAGAGGGTTGGTATTCTAGGCCCTTCATAGTTGGCAATTGAATTTACGACGTTGGTGACTCGGAAACTTTCCAAGCTACTGAAAAGAGAGACAGGCATTCTTCGAGAATTAACTCGTTTATCGACGTCACTCATTGGAGAGTGTGCTCATTGTTCAATTCCCAATTCGCTACTAAACAATTTATGCTGAAGATGAAATATTGGGTTCAGTACTTTTCACTGTCGACTTCGTGTCGTGCTTCGGTCGAATTGATGACAATGTAATAAGAAATCCACTTGGAAACACAAGTCAATATTGGAAAGCCGTTTTGTGATGTCATAGGGACGAACGATCGTGATCACAAGAAGCTTTTGTAGCACCTGCGTCTTCTAAGCGGTTGGTCAAAGAGACCGCAGATTCACACGTGCTGCGCGTACGCCATACACTCCACGTCAACGGGTGAAAGCGCATTAAGAGCGTATTAGGTCCACGTGCATTATTCATGAATAGAGCTTCCCTTGTGGCTTCCGGGGATCCTGTCCGGTCATAGTATGCAGCACTGTCTAAAAACTATACAGGATGTCGGATTCCTAGACTCCCACAATATATACATATTTAATAGAGTTGAGTGCGGTTCTGTAATCCTTCTTACAACTTGTTCATTGTAGCAGTAAGTTGAGATCAGTTTCATACTTTGTCGGAGCCGTCACTCTCCCAATTTCAACTTGCATGCTGTTCGGAGGTTAACAAGAAATTTCCCCAATTACTCAAGTGTCTGTTCGTCAAATTCTCTGGGTTGAACTGCTCATTTTGCGGGAAACGACTCTAGATCGTTCTCTCGCATTAAATTTCTGCGACGAGTACTTTTGCCTATAACCCAACAGATTTGCATAAGTTCCTTGGGACTGGTCATGCTTTATTCGTATAGCATAGACAATCGCAAGTGGAGCATCAGACCACGTACAGACTACGCAACAGAAACTAGAGACTACCCAACGAGAAAGAAAGACAGAGTGATAGAGAGAAAGAGAGAGAGAGAGAGAGAGAAGGGTGAACTTCCTCGTTAATGGAACGTAAGAGCTTTCCGGGAAGGGTCTCTTGGCGTAATGGAAGTAACTGTTCACCATTCGCACGAGCAAGTCCGCATGCAAGAATATATGTACGATCGAAACTCGCTTATACGCCAACCGCACCCTTATGGTTTGCATACATGTGTCAAAGTATTTTGAACCTAGAAAATAGTAACTATTCTCGTGTACATCAGGTTTCAGATCGTATGGAATGCAGTGAACTGTCGAGCCTGTAAGAGAGTATCGACTACTCGAGAGTGTCAAAAAAAAACCGATACCCAATGGCCGAGCCGTCACGAGTTATCACTGAGTCAGGACAGGCCAAGCACGATTATTTTACAACAGCCGGAAGGAGAATATTTTGCCTCAACACTCGGACCGACGGACCACCATGCAATTGCCTGATACGTGCTCAGCATCCTGCTTCGGCGTTACGAGGACTGGTGCACCAGAGTGTGGTGCGAAGTGTAACGCACGGTCCGGTTGTAACGGAGCTTTTGGTCAGTGGGTGATTTTCGTTTATCTCTCTATAGTCCCCATTTTACTGTGTTCGACATTGCAACGGGTACAACATGCCTGGTAATGCTTCTACCTGTACCAGCATCGATGAACTACCCGAATCTATACTCACTCCTAATTCCTATACCATGGACCCATGGTCTCGTATTTCATTGCTACCACCGTCGTAGGCAGTTGTACGCTCCAGATCGGATTCCCCCGGGAGTAATAATGAACTACGTACATCCACTAAACAACAGGCAACATGAGCCTGCGCTATTCACTAGTTTACACTCAGGCTGCAGGACAGCAGAACACCAAGTATTAGCTTCACCTATCGAGTACCCCATGAGTATCAGTGGAAGGAGCAATATTGGAAGCTCATCAAGAGCGTGCGCTTTGGCTGAAATTACGCCGTAACTTTGATGGATAATCATTAAGGAGATCGAAGTAAGTTCTCGGAGTCCTAGTAAATACTATAGTTCACAAATATGACAGGGACTTGGACAAGAAGTCAGGGCGGAGAAGAATCCCTATTATTTTTTAAATCTTTTTGTTCGTTTGTTCCATCGCATTTTTATGGAGCTTTATCCTTTTCCGAAATTCGATGCCCAAATCATTAACCAGCAATGTCTGTTAGCATTGTACTATCAGACTATTCGTGATAAAGCAAATCCCGCGCTTTGGTCAGTTATAATGAGGCGAGCGTTTCTACGAGTATTGTGCGCCAATACGTTAATCCCCGGACCACCCCAGGCCTCTCATTGTTTCAAGGAACCCTATATGTCTTTGAACATTGTGTTGACTCTCGTAGAAGGCTTAATGTCACGGCCCATGGCCCATAGTGTCATAATTTAATATTTTAAGTGAGCTCTCATTGTTATCATTTTCACTGACGAGAGAAGAGCCAAATAGCAAGACAACCGTATAAACGGATCGCAAAGATTCTTAAGGAGACCTGCTGAGGAAAAAAATGACGCTCGACGCTTGAGTGATACATACACTGAAAACAAAATTTTGTTGGAAAAGATCAATATTTTGTTCGATACGTTCGACTAAACGATTTTTTGAATAATCCTAAAAATTGTGTCATTGCAGCAAGAAATATTCTAGAAAATCTCTTCGGAAGCAAATTTTTGTTGTTCCAATCGTAAATTTTGCTGACTATTCCATTAAAAACCAAATATTCTGCCAAAATAACGAAAATTTTGGAATCATCGAAAAATATTTAGTTGGCCGTGTTCAACAAAATATCGACGATTTATAACAAAATTTTATTTTCAGTGTAGAAATATTCATGATTTGGAATTATTGTTCGATTTTATATCAAACTACCCTGAAATGTAAGTTTCATGAATTGAAAAATAAAGTACTGGCGGCCAATGGAGCAAGGCCGGGGCAGGACTGATGAGTGGCGTAAGGAAAAAGGTCCCGAAATAGAGAAATGTTGGTGAAACTTGAGATCTTGTTTTTACACATGAGTTGAAGTGTTCCGTTGCTCAACCCACTGGGCTTGTCACTTGAGTTTACACTCTTTCGTAAGGTCGAACGATCCAAGCTTTCCTTCATCATTTTTACTAGCTAGAAGGTGCCCATCAATAGGACCATTAGCACGAAAGCCATTTGGCCGTGTGAAGATATCGAGAGCGGTGGTGGGATTGGGGGTGAGGGAGTTGGTCGATGCGTCTTTCAAGCCGACAGGAACGGTTCCGGCCGTCCACTATATCTCATGTACCTACGAGTCGACATATATATCTATATATAAATAAAAGTTCGCAATGGTAGCACCCCTTGGATCGTACGTACCTCGGTTACTACCCTCGCGTTCTCACTGCTTTGTCGATCCTTTCCTACGTCGGCCCGAACCCTTCTATTCTACTCCACTCGACATTTCCCCTCTACCGACCACCCCTCTATAGCACAGTATCCGAAGCTTTACGTCCTCTATCATTGCGACTGGCGTTTCTCCAAAACCATGGTCACAGCACTATCAGACTTTTTCTTAACCTTTTTCTTTTCTTTTACGACTCTTAACTCGACGATGATTGGCCAAAAGCGTCATTCGCGTTGCTTTGACTCATGGCGGCATAGTATATCATGGCGCTCAGTAGTTCGTACATAGTATGGTCAGACATATGGGAAAAGTAGTTTATCTTCGAATTTATAGATTTGATGGTATGAGCATGAGCTGATTTATACTTCGATTGACTGACAGACTGACAGACTGATTGTCATATCACGTGAAACGTTCCATCCTTTTTCGTGTAATTGTTTTTTCGTTCATTTGTTTCGTAAAACAATGTAAACGATGTCAATTCATTGCTATACTGAGAATCCATCAAAGTGGCTGGAACAAATGTCTCTCGAAGTTGGGCTGGCATACAACTCCGTGACGGACGCTTTCAAAGCGAGAGTACAGTGCAAGAAGATGGAATTCATTCGTTCGTGAATGTATACGAGTCGAGAATAAAAGCTCTTAGCTCTCGAAGGGGCTCGTTAACATTCGAGGAATAGAAGGGCAGAGATACGACGAGAAAACGAAGGAGTAAAGGTGATCTCGGGTGTTGCCCGTCGGATATGGTACGGGTTCTGGTGCCTGCGGAAATGACTGTGCGGGTGCGCTGCCGCGTCGTGACAAGATGGAAAGCCCAGAGGAGAGAAGAAAACAGATATGGAAGGGTGAGGAAGGATGTATCCGCGATTGCATTCAATTACTTAATGTCCCAGGCAACGAGGCAACAGGGCTGCTTTTATCGGAAGCAGGACACGAAGGATCTTGCTATTGCCCTCTCGCCTCTTCTCCATCTTTCCATTGCCAGCGGTCTTCCCCATGGGAAAGAGCGTTGGATTAGCAGTCGGGTAATTTCACGGAGCTGGCGATTCAGGTCGACATTCAAGCAACGGGAAAGCCTCTGTCGCTTCTAGAGAAATTCTCTCGTACGCTATAAGCAGCAAGATAGAGCGGAGTATCGTAGATAAAGATAACCTAAGGTTTCCCGCAGGCTGGCATCCCCATCGCGCAGTTCATCTTTTTCTATTTCGGCGAATTCAAGTGGAAAAGCTTTTCTCTCGAATCTCCCTTGAGGAAAAAACATTTGAAACGAGATTCACGCCATTTTAATTTAGCCATTTCCTTATAACTTATATGATATCAATTAACTCGATCCAATTTGTCTTTCCAACTCCGACATGCTCATTTCCTCGATCAACTATTTCCCATCCCGCATTCTTATCCTTGATGCGTCAAAACGTTATTTTTCTCGCCGCTTTTATTTCTTTCGGATGGTTTCTCATTTCAAGCCTTAAGTTAGGCGTGCGTTTTTGCAAAGGTTTTTTCTTTACTTTTTCTACTTGTTAGTTTGAGCGTACACGCAGGGACCGAAAAAGATAGAGCCCCAGTAGGCACCAAGCTAGGCGAGGCGAGGATTTGTACAAAAAAAGCAACTTCTCACTCTGTGCTCTCGGAAAGCTTTGATCTCCGCCTCGTCGAGCTACAGTCTCTATTAACCAACCCCATTTTTTCTTGTTCCGCTTTTAACCTTTTCGTTAGGCAGCCAGAATGCTGCTACTCTATGTAGTTGATCATATAGTCACTGGACAAAAGAATTTTCATGGTGATGATGAAATCCCAGTAATAGGATGGGTCCATTAAGTATGTGTATGAAGACGGTTCAACGACCTTAAGTTCGATATCCCAGTACTACCACTATTACCAGTCCCGCAATTTATTATTCTGTGTGTTCAGTTGTCAGAGATTGTACAAAATGTGAACATACGAGAAAATTGAGGTTCGGCAACCAATTGTACCTCAAATACGCGATATCAGATTCGTAAATGCGAGAAAGATTGCCGATAGATAACTAGATTCTCGTTTTACTCGGAGACGCTTGATATTTCGAGAAAAAAAAAAAAACTCATATTCCTAGATGACAAAACGACAGAATGTAAAATTATTCTCAAAAACTTGACTCGTTTGGAGGAAAATTTAAACGACTGATTGACAAAGAGAGAGGGAGAGAGTGTTTTCTACATAAAACGTGGAGGGCTCGAGCTTGGTAGGAAGAGCAGACCACCACACAGCCGCTTGTCCCTTGGATGAAATAAACAAGAGTGCGATACAAAAATGATCAGGGATTCAATAAATAGATTAGTTTTCAGGGATGAGCTTTTGATCCACCAAAAAACATTGAAACAGAGAAGAAACTTTGTAAAGAAAAAAAAAGGTGATTCAGGAAATCTCATAAGCTGGATCAGCCGATAACCTTCACGATGGAAATAACGGTCAGAGTATCGATGCTAGCCACATTGACAGTAATGTATATAGTATGGCAATGGATAACGGGAGACTCGCTTTGGGCATTCAAACGGCTCTGTCGATGTCGTTTGTCAAGGACCAATTCTAGCGTGGACCAGAAGCCGTGATGCGGTTTATGGATTCGTCTACGAGGGTTATAGAGCAGGCGACTGTCTTCATGGACCATCGGACTAATTACGAGGATCAAGGTCCCATAACACTGTGCAGTCTGCTACTGCATCCGTTAATTATAAAATCAGAGCGCTCCCCAGCGGTATGGAAACCCTCAGCCTTATTCAAAGAATCCAAAGTCTATTTCGATTCCTTTATTCTTTTGGTTGCTTTTTCGACTGAATGTTTCTACGTGCGTGTCTCGTTGAGACTTTGTAAAAACTATTTCAATAAATGAAAAATGAAAAAAAAGATTTATTCATTTTCCCAGTTATGTACTATTTTGCGTGATAGCTGGATGCATGAATAAATGAAACATTCAAAAACTCCGAAATATATTTCACAATATTCGCGAAAAACTACACCAGACAATGCACAGCCATGGGTGCAAGTTCTAGGTCATTAATAACGTAAATAGTGTTCGAAAGTCTCAACACAATGTTATCTCGATCATGCGACTGTCTTGCAAGGATTTTGGCGCCCGATTATCGTGCCGCGAGATTGTGATACGAAGCACCTCGTATTATGAATAACATCGTTTGTCGTCTGTTTGGAATAAGTCTTCTGAGCAGAAACATCCACAATCATAAGGTGGTATATTGATACATATTAAAGCGCGTGAATTCTTGCTGCTTTGTTACCCAGCACAGTACGCTCCGTTTTTCACCGACTTGGCTACGATCCAATGGCCTTTCTCCAAACTTGAAGCATACACTCACATCGTTCCACTTATTTTCCAAGGAACACTGTGCCTCGTTCTACATAAATTCTTTATCTCTGCTTCCTTGGCTCCGTATTATCAAGGATTCTTAAAGTTCTGTTGATCACATCGAGTACAATCAAACTCATAGACAACCAACGTGGATTTGCCTAACTCCCAAGTTCATTTAAAATTCTCTCAGTTGCGCATTTTTCAACGAATCCGACAAAATAGTTGTAAAAATTCATCAACTTATATAAGTTTTTCCTATTGCGTTTGAAATTCCTATTGATTGTGCATTCGTTTGTTCCTTTGATTTTTATTAAAATTTAAACAACAATTCGACGAAGTGCGCTTCTACAAATCGTCATTATTAGCTCGTTTGTGTAATTTTAATGAGCGGAATATGATGTCAACATTTGTTAAGATTTGACATGATTACGAGCCATGGATGGCTTTGCCTCTGTTTAACGGTGTTCGGAAAACATCGTGCCCATTAACGAGACGAATGTTTTCGCTGGTGCTAGTCCTCATCAAATCACTGTCACACATTCCTGTAATCACACTTGCCGGGGAACGTGGAGCTCATTGTAATACGAGTCCGTAACAAAATGATTCGCACTCCGACATTTTCAAGTTGGAAATCCCTTCCGCTTTACGAGAATCAGAATCGCTTCTTCTTCACGTAAAACGCGTTACATCAATTCTCATCTCCGTCATTTTAAGACGGTGTTTGATGAATATTCAAGGATGGAGGAACGGGACAAGGAGCTCTCTCTCTTGCCTGTCAAATTCTTAATAGCATTGTATTTGCAATTTTTCCAACGTTGACGCAGTTTTCGGGTTGGAAAATATATCTACACAAAGAAATAGTTTCCGTCATTCACAAAGGGATTATTTTCTGTTTCGCTTTTAATCTCAATTTATTGTTCAACTATTCGGAGCGCTCGAAAAGGCTGAGTTTTCATTTTTCTTATATTTTCTTGTCATGCCAATTATCGATGAGGTTGTGTCTTCGTAGTTCGCGACGTTATTTCGTCCCAGGAACTCCAGTTTCATGTTACGCCCTTAATATTCGGTGCGTGGGCATATTACATATTTGCGTTTACACGTTTACTCCATTATTTTGTAATAGTGAGTGTAGCACGGTGGAGGAAATCCGAGAAAGAGAATTTTTCACTGGATCATTATTTTTGTTTAATTTATTTCGCGTTGACATTGCTGTATGGATTATTGTTGCTTTGTGCTGTGGAATTGATTTCAGATTCGTAATCGTGTGATTGTTTATTGTGATTTTGCTATCGGTCTCTAGTGGCGAAAGTACAGTAGTCACTAAGCTTATTTTACGATAGAAACGTTCCTTATCAGACATTTCTAAAGAATCAAGTGTCCAATGGCTGAAGAATTATCACATTTCCAAGATTTTTACGTTGCTTCTTTGGGTCTGCCTCTCTTTTTATTTCTTGCGGGTATATAAAAGCGAGAAGCTGGAAGTCACGAATATGCCACTTAGCACGAGCTAAGGAAACCAGCTTTCTTTGTGATTTTCTTGCTCAAGTGTAATTATTGTTGTTCCTAGCACTGATGTATTATGATACGTGAGGTCAGCGAAGCACAAACCCTTGGCATGTTTATCTGAGCTTCTAGTGTTGAGTTTTCTTGTGAGAAAACTCATCGTCGTTGCTGCCTCTGAGAACGTTCTTTTGCGTGTTGCACAACAGCAAAAGAGGAGTAAGCTCAGCCGTGTGTTTTTTCTTCTTGCCATCCATTGCCTCAGCTGCATCGTCAAGGTAGAAAAATCGTTGGTTCCGCCGCTTCCTTTTTCACACCCTTACGAAGCCCATACATCCCACGGAAAGCTGTGCCAAATGAGCAACAACTTTTTTCTCTTATTTCGCATCTCGAGTTAGTTGCTCAATTGCCGTCTTTCCTCAAAACCCAACGTACCGCGCTTCGTAAACTTGATAAATCTCTCTTCTACCCAAGTACAAAATTACCCCACGCGGTTATTAATCTGCGTTATGGTACGTGTTAACAACAGCATTTCCCATGAAAACTTGCTACTTTGATTAATCTTGGACCAATCTCTAACGCACTTGTTTTTCACTTTTGTCCAAAATACTCTCGACGATTGCTCATACAATACTAATGGGACGCAAGTTCTTCAGAGGCTGGAATACAAAGAGATGGAGTAGCAATAACATTTTTATTCGCCTACAAATTGTTCTGTTTTCCTACAAAACTATCAAAATCAAACTCTGTAAAAAATATAAAGTGACTACAACGTTCCACGTTCCAGTCTATTACAGAAATTGGATTCGTGAATTTCGACGCAAAGTTTACTTGAAAACTCTTGCCTTGTACGGAAAACTTCGTCCTTAATGACGCAGAATCTTTAGTCAATCTCGAGTTTTATTTCATTAGCATGTGTCGTTAACATTATTAGTAAAGTTGAAAATAAAAGTGGTTGAATAATTACATTGTATACTCGGAGAAGAATATCCTGGCGATTACGCAGGCATGTATGATTACTCGTAAATGGTTACGAGAATATTTATCTAGGATGAGTCACGGTTTAACGGGGTGATGATATCCGGAAAATGGATTTCACTCGCATGCGGATTTATCGCGACGTTAGACGCTGTGTTGACTTCCCGTAAATCTTTGGATCTCGTTATCACAGATGTGCTATATAAATATATCTGTATACGTGTGTCTGTGTGTTGTTACACGAAAAGCCTGCAAGTTGTGAGTAATTTCTATCCTCTCTGGCTATACAAACTCACGTTTACAGGGCACTTAACGCAAACTAAAAGGAACCATAAAATCCCTGGTAGGCAGATCGTTAAACTTCCTCCAAAGATGGAAGTGGTTTTATCATTTCATTTCTTCTGTGTGTTCGGAAGAAAAATTTCAAAGTTTGTGATAAAGAGGTTCTATCGTTTATCATGCATTGGATAAATTCCAACTTTAATTGTTTAAAATTCGTATGAACCTTCTTAAGGTGTAACTATCGCAGAATGGGTTGATTTAGGATTTTCTTGAAATTTAGTGTAAATATTCTTGACATTAAAACGAACAACTTTCCTATGAGACGAAACATTTTCTGCCGTCTAGAATTTGAGATATTTCATTTCCAATTTTCTATTTTTCCCATCTAAACGCATGTAAATTGAAGTGACGTTTCGTTAAAAAAGTTGCAAGAAAAAACAAAAGAAACGCGACTTCAATTTACATGCGTTTAGATGGGAAAAATATAAAATTGGAAATGAAATATCTCAAATTCTAGACGGCAGAAAATGTTTCGTCTCATAGGAAAGTTGTTCGTTTTAATGTCAAGAATATTTACACTAAATTTCAAGAAAATCCTAAATCAACCCATTCTGCGATAGTTATACCTTAACAATCGTACTCAACTGTGGGTGAACTTTGAGAAAGTTTGACCGTCTAGGAATCGAGTTATTTGTTGTAAAATATCTCCTTTTTCGTAACTTCCCATAAGACCCCAGGTTGAAGTTGCGATTTAAAATACTGAATATCTCGATTATCAGACGGTGAAACGTTCTCAAATTTTTTACACATCATAATACGACGCTCCAGAAAATTCACGCAAAAGATCAAAACACTATCTTGGAAAAATTGTATCTGATGATTTTGCCGTTAGTTTTTATATATTATTATGATTATGGCGATAGAACCTCCTTAACTTTGTTTTTTTTTACATTTGTAACAAATCTTGGTGACTTTGTATATTTGATTGAAGCTGGAAAATCGAAAAAAAATCCTTAAGTCTGTTCCGAATGGTTGAAAAAATGAAGAGAAGTTATTGAGCAATGATACTCGATCGAAATATTTAATAAAAATGATAAAGAATTTTTGAGCTCGTCCGCGAACGAAAATATTTCTATATACTGTCTCGATACATATTTCATAAAGATTTGTCATTTTGAAAGGACTGATTAAACGTGAAAAAATGAGGCAAAAAGGTTCGTCGATAGTCATTATGAAGAATGGGTGAAAAATCTTGAAACGGTTGAGTGAAAATATCCGAAAAAGTACGCTCCACCACAAGTTCATACGTATAGGGGGATGTGCGCTGCTGGTACATTTCTCGATGAATGGGTACGAGAGATAAAGAAGAGAGGAAGAGGAATACACGGCTGGAAAAAAAGTCGAGTCAGCTCTCGTCGGTAGGAGATTGCCGAGGATTCGGTCCAGTTTTTGGTATATGTATATATGCGTACTTTATTTCAAAGTACGTGTGTATGTACGTATAGAAGAGAGCTATTCGAGCCGGAGAGATGGAGAAAGTTGACTCGGTACGCGCCATGGAAGGCTCGAGCAAGAAGACAATCAGAAATCCGAGTTTCGCGACCGTGGTAGGATTTTCCGACGGTTCCGAAAAGTTCATCGTACGCCTCGTGAGAATTAAAGAAAATGAACGCTTTTTTATCCCAAAGAGAAGACATCTCGTTTAGCAGTCGATGAAAATTTCGTTCGAATTTGATTATCAACTGCCAGGGGAATAATTATTTTTGCTGGAATGTCTTTTTGGTTACTCCTCACTATTATTTTCCTTCGTTATGATTCAATCCGACTTTGACACAGACTTTGTGGCTTGTAATTTATTTGATTCTATTCTAGACTCGCGTGATAAGCATCGAAGTTGTCAGTGCAAAGATGAAAGACGGGAAATGGAAAATGAATGAAGGGAGGCATGAGAAACAAACCGAGGAGAAACCACAACCTGGCTTATTAGTGCAAATACGACTAAAGACTCGACGATGCGGAAGTACTTAGACGACCGTGGAGATCCTACTTTGCCTTAACTATGGTAATACTCAAATTCCCCTTGAATCAAACCCAAACTCGTATGTAAATGAAGAAGCATGAAGGATCAAGGGAAATGGAGAGTATACATTTCTTAAGGGTCAGTAGGTTTGCTTATCAAAGGATACCAAGCCAATCCTGAGATGTTTCGATAATTCAAAGGCATGGGAAAGAAACAGAATAGTCGAGCAGTCCGAGGCGCAGGAAGGCACTTGTCGTATTTTTTACATTGCATTTTTTTAATCAGTCTATATAAACAAGATGATTGAAATAATTAGTATCGTTGCAGTTGGAAAAATACGGTGAGTTTGGCTCAAAGGTTCTCTGAGCTATTGCAATTTTTCAAAATGGAAATTAAAACCGCCGACCTTCATTTATGTAGCCATGATCAGATATTCAGAAACTTGACTCTCGAAATTCCACATTTTTGCTACAATATCCAAGCTGAACAGCAAAAAAGTGCCATTTTTTTCGTTTTACCCAATTATTTTATTGGAGCTCGATGCTCTCCGCAACGTTATATAACAATCGTTCGAAATATCGCTCGGAGACGGCATTTGGCAGCGAAATCCAAAATTGAGAGTAACTTTTCCACGTTTCGAACTCGTCAGCCAATGATATCAAACTTGCAACTTCATCTTACGATATTTGTTAGTTCCAAGCCGCAAATTTCCCTCAAGTTTAGCCACGATGAAGAATTGACAATACGGGAAAGTTTGATACCGTAACATCGCGCAGCGGCAGCCGTTCTCATCCCTCGAATCGGAGCGAAAGATGGAAGGAGCAGGAGCGAGAAAGAGAGAGAGAGAGAGAGAGAGAAAGAGAAAAGTTGATATCACTCGAGCCCCGGCGAGCGGACATAGACACGGGGATAAGCATTGAAAAGGAGACAACTCGGAGTGCTATAGTTGTGAAATCATTATTGTTCATCCGCATCAATGAACTGACGTTTATTCGACCTCGACCGTTTCGAAAGCTGCGAATGATCTTATGAGATTGGAGTATCGAAGGAATTATTCCATCACATCATTGTCACGGCCTTGACGCGAAATCATTCACCTTAAGGTATAACTATCGCAGAATGGGTTGATTTAGGATTTTCTTGAATTTTAGTGTAAATATTCTTGACATTAAAACGAACAACTTTCCTATGAGACGAAACATTTTCTGCCGTCTAGAATTTGAGATATTTCATTTCCAATTTTATATTTTTCCCATCTAAACGCATGTAAATTGAAGTGACGTTTCGTTAAAAAAGTTGCAAGAAAAAACAAAAGAAACGCGACTTCAATTTACATGCGTTTAGATGGGAAAAATATAAAATTGGAAATGAAATATCTCAAATTCTAGACGGCAGAAAATGTTTCGTCTCATAGGAAAGTTGTTCGTTTTAATGTCAAGAATATTTACACTAAATTTCAAGAAAATCCTAAATCCACCCATTCTGCGATAGTTATACCTTAAAAGCCAACCAACGACAACTCGATCCTGGCTAATTTCATTGACCATGCAATAATTGTCATTGTGATCTCGCAAAAGAGATTGAAAATAAAAAATATTCCACCAAGTTGGAATCGTCGAAAGCAAAAAATAAAAATTCAAAAATCGAATAATTCAAAGCTGCCAAGAGATAATCAAGCGCTCAACGCGAAAATTTGGAGCTCTACCCCAGTAAAAATTATGACGTTCACAAGATTTTTTCGTTCAATTATAATTTTCCGTACACCAAAAATAAAAGCTGATTAAGTCAGCGAAAAAAAAATTTGGAGCTCCTCCTGGTTCATGAATGAAATCGAAAATCCTCAATGTACCACGCAAGCACAGGTGTTTCCTGACACGGCGTTACCGAAGGATCCGAGACGAGGAGCAGCCGACTGCACCCGCGATAATATTGAATCTCGGATGAGTTCACAATACGGAGGAACCATCGCAATCGTATACGAAGAACGAAATTGGAAGCATCTCATAGACACACGATGCGTGGGTGTGAGTTGCAATATAATCATAAATCCATACACATGTGTATATATATATGTAGATGGAATCTGTATATATTTATACACAACAATGTGAATTTATTTAGCATAGAAATAGTGCCGGTTGGCTGCTTGCCTATAAACGGTTTAGTCGCACTCTCAGCACTTCGATAGCTATGTGAGCGTGGAATATTTCGACCGTTCAAAAACAGAGCTTGTGTACCATATTGACCGAAGAAAAACATACGGACCAGCAGACGAAATACACCCGCAATATGTGTCAAATGAGAGTCCCCTAAATTCGTCAAATTCGTGCCCCTATTTTTTTCTCTTTTCATACGTTCTCCAATTCAATTCACAAGGATTGAGTTTTTTTTAGGCTGTTTTAGGTGCAAGTGCCCAGACAGCCCTATATGAACGTCCCACACGTTTCGTCTTGTAAATAGAATCAGCGTTGCATGTCAAGCTTTCCTGTTTTAATCCGAGGAACGACAATAGTTCACTATGTTTTCGGGAATAGGATCCCTGGTTTTTTTTTGTAATCGATAAAAAAAAACTTCAGCAGAGTTGAATCAAGCGAAACTGTTTTTTTTTTCTCTCAGTAATTCTACGGATCTGGAAAATTGGAAGGTTCGATGCTTCTGTTTCGTAATGAAGAAATGCGTAAGAATTTTTTTCATTGAACCCAAACACATTTTATATTTTTTATTCCACGTTTTTTATGCTCGTTATCAAAGGTTCTGCACGAATGGACTTAATAGTTCTCAGCATTGGTCTAGCACTCCTCTACGATTAGAACTGAATCGATGCGGTTGGTAGAGTTATTATGTCCAGCGAGTTTTTTTTAAATTCAGAGACGCATAATTTTTTCAAAATTCCTTTATATTTGCCCAGAGAATTTTCTTTCTCGTTTCTTAATTCAATCGCTTTTCTCGAAAGGTTGCAAAAGTGCGGTAAGATCTAGATCCCCTAAGATCGCCTCGAATTCTATGAATAAAATAATGAGAAGACGAGCAATAAATTACAAAGTGCGTAATAACAAAAGAGAGTGAAAGTAAAACGAGGGAAGGAGATGGGGGGGAGGGTTAAGAGAAAGAACGGGAGTGTGAAGATGAGGTGCTGGCTGAAAACTGCGAATCCCTGGAGAGGTCCGAGATTTCAGAGTTGCCCGGAGGTGGATGAGCTCGCTCGTGGCCGGAAGAGGAAGATGAAGGGGTGTTGAATATAACCGAGCACAGAGTCACCTTCGCATCTCTGACGATGTATACGGACTCAGACTTCATTCATTGTCGCATGCACTAAGAGAGAAAGCTCAACGTATTCGCATATTAGAATATAATACACGCACACACACACACACACGGAGCGCACTCTCACGTATATATATATATGGAGAAGATTGAAGGGAGTGTTGAAGTCTGAGAATCTAGAGAAGTGCTGCTGCTGCCGGCGGCACGTATTACCCCTTCTTCCTCTCGCCATTTCTGCCAGCGTTGTACCAGACCATGCTCGTTATTTTCTTTCTTTCGAGAAAATGCGGTAAGAAAAAAAGATGTTTTTGTGCACAAGCGCGGTCTTTGTGAATTTTCAGCGATCCTTTTTTCTTTCGCCTCTTCGTAATGGAAAAAAATCATTCTTTCTTATACCTCATTCTTCTCTCGCTTCCGGTTTCCATCTCTGATTCGAAAAGTCATAACTATAACGATCACGGCGAGAAAATTTATTTTATTTAAAATATTTTGAAAAAAAGTCTTTTTAGAATCGGTCTTGTTGCAAATGCGAGTAACTTTTTGAGTGTTTTTTTTTTTGCGTAAGAGAAACGGAGGTGGAAGCCATTTCCGTTCGGAACAGGGGAAAAAAACGAACAAATGAAGCGCCGGTGATGGAAAATGTTGTCGTATTTGAAAAATTGTTGATCGAACCGGTTATCGCGTATTGTTGCATGCGTTCTCGGACGATTATGCTTCTGGCTTCTGTCTGTTATTTTTCGTGCGACAACATAAAAATTGAATATGCCATTCACTCGTACTATTCCCGGCACGTAAAACGATGCTCGGTGTAAATACATAAATAAATTTTTGTGTATGGCTGTCTATTGATATAAATGTATATGTGCGTAGGAATATAACAAATGGTTGGGGAGTTTATGAATAGCTCTCTGTGGCCTGAAACACTGGGAAAAATCCCTTCACCTCCCTTGCCGCACCATTTATGAACGTCCTTCCCCTCCCTTGGCTTTCTTGTCGTAAATACATACAGCGGGTCGTCTGAAATCCACCCACAACGGGATACTCGATATCGTGTCCAAGGTACAGCATATACGTTAATATTTTATTTTGACTGGTCAGTATACTCGTGGGAACGGTGGTGCAATTTTATGACCTGCCGACGAGGGGATAGAGAACGATGTCGAACGCGCTGGGCATCCAACAAGAGATAGAATTATTGGGAAAAAACGATCGATGTGGATGGAGAGCGAGAGAGAGGATGCATTTGATAGGGAAGAGGAAATTGGTGGAAGCAGTTAGAGGGGATAGGCAAACTATATAGAAACCGGAAGAACGCCCGGTAGAACCTTGAACAAGAACCATAAAGTGTAAATTATGAAGCCACCTGTAAGTCTTACCGCATGTATATTATCGCTCGTTCTCCTATCGCCGTATTGGAAACACCAGTGAGAGTGAACGCGAACCTTTTGCTTCGGTAAATCTCCAACTTTACAAACATTCGATATCTCGAAAGCGTACACGGAGAAATAGAAACAGTTAATATCACAGCATAAATTGCTTAAAAAACCGAGAACCACATTTCATTTTACAGTAAAACAGAGTAATGTATCCAAAAATGATGAATTTCCCTGTAAAAACTGTGATTTTCACAGTTACACTGGCTTGTTCACAGTTTAGTACTGTCAATATGCCATTGTACCCAGTAAAATTGCTCCGATGTAAAATTAACACAAGATCACTGATTTTCATACTGTACGCAGCTGCAAAAGTTAGTGTACACTGTATTGAATACAAGGTGATTGATTCAATTTTACAGTGTGGCACATGGTAGTTTTACTTTTCTTTTGACAGTTTGTGACGTCACCTGTACACTTTGAGATTTTTACAGTTTACTCTAGTTTATTTACATTTTGGTACTGTGCAAAAATCAGTGTTCTCAGTAATACTTGCATGAATTGACACAATTCATGCAGGTATTACTGGCGCATTCCCCAACTGTCAAATTTCGAGTTTTGATAAATTGAAAATACAGTGTTTGAATTGGTAAAATCGGTCAAAATTTACTTTGGACTGCACTGTAATTTGAGCACTGTGTTTCAGTGAATATCGCAGCGCAATCGCTTCGAGTCCAATGCGAACTGTGTACCACTGTGTTATAATCTGTTTCTTTTTCTCCGTGTACCCAAAAAATTGCGGAAATATTTCAATCAAACATAGAAATTGAAATAGAATAAAAAATGCAAATTTTATGGTGAATGCCAATCAATTTAAGGGCTCAGATAGCGGATCACCCTCGTTTCACTATTTTCTGATCCTGAATTCGGTAAAAAACATGAATGGAAACATTGGGGAAGCAAATTGCGACTGAAGGAAAGGTCATGTTTGTTTCGAAACAAATGAAAACGAGAGGAAAAAAGAATTTGAACAATGTCGAATGTATTTTATGCTTGAAATGTTCAGCAAAAACGTATTTAAAAAAAAGTGATCACAGTCGGCAAAAGCGCACAATAATTGTGAAAACCGCAACCTCTCAAAACTCACGTCAGTTTGCGAGCTTTATCTCACATCGTTCGCTTATACTCTGTTCGTTCAGGCAAACGTTTTTGTAAGATTAGAAAAAAAGGATAGTCTGCACGACGCGGATAAAAACATTAAACCCGCGAGACGAGATAAAAACGCGAGAAAAAGTGCGAATCGCTTTATGCGCTCATTGAAATTCATCTGCTATGAAAAAGTACATTCCACCCGAAGAGGAAATTAGAAACTTGAATAGAATGCTGACGGAAACCAGAGCATGGTGAAAACTCGTCGTTTTCTTTTTCCCCTTTCTCCATAAAAAAAAAAAGAAAAAAACGGTGCGGTCTCTATTTATATATGCGTATAAATCCCGTTAAGGATCTTTCTTTTTTTTTCAAGCGTTCCACTTTCTTTGAAAGGATTCCTTTTGACCTTTCTTCCGGAACATGCAACATCACTCGAATCAAGTGAATGGAGGAAAAACATAATGAACACCGGTCTGATAAGAAAAAATGGACAATTATTTCAATTGAAGAAATTGTGAGAGTGAATAAATGATCGAGCTTTTTCGAATTTCTTCTTTTCACGCACACGGAGAGAAATGCGGGGAAATTTATATCACAAATTACTATGCTCCATAGTTTTCTGGTGACAGTTTCGTACCCTATGAGAAATTTTAGCAAAACATAGTAATTTTTCATCTAAAATTGGGCGAAAAATGTCAAATTTCCGTTATTTCCGATAGAATTTTAATCAAAATTACTATGTTTTTGCTCAAATTTCTCAGAGGGACGACACTCTCACCAGAAAACTATGGTGGCATAGTAATATGTGACATAAATTTCCCGGCACTTCTCTCCGTGCATACAATTATCTTGGAATTCCTATAAGGGATGAATTAATATTTGATAGAAAAATAAAGCGAAAGAAAATGTGATACAGACCTACGAGAGAAATGTGAAACTTTGCAACAATTTTTTCCTGTATCGTAACCACAGAGCCTACGTATTAAATGTAGTTTCATGGAAAAGTCCGCTCTTATGTTTGCGGGATTAAGGAAAACTCCTTTTCCTTATGCACCTTGGCTTCTTTTCTATACTTTTGTCCTCGATAGTCTTTGCAGAATGTCTGGTCTAAGGGGTTCCCGGAAGGGGTGTAAATTTAATATAACCTTCGCTTTTATCTAAATGGCCTTTGGCTTCCGCTATCTCCCGTACAGTTGCGAGCTCTCCCGTCTAGTCCTTTGGTCTTGGTTGGCCTGCCCCATGGGAGAATGAGAAAATAAAACGTCCGGCGAATATTTGATCCTCTACGCTTTGTCGACTTGACAAATATAGACTCTTTACTGACCAGTCTTTTTTTTACCTTAACTTTATAACGTTCGTGTAAGTAGTAAGATTCCACTGTAATCCGCCTCCGCATAAAATTCATTTCACTGTAACCAATTGACTGGAATATTCATTTTATACTGCTCTTAGTCTTTTTCATTTCATTGCTACCTTCCCGTGAAAAAATGACCGAATGGCCCAAGCGTCGCCCAGCGCTGTGCCAACCGTGCTTGACGGTTGTCCGACCGTTGGCGGAACTGAACGGCCAACCACTGGATCAGCGTTGGAGTGATAACAACGGACCCACGGTTGACTACAGCTTGGGAACAGTACTGGCCCAGCGTTGGTCATGACAACGGCCCGACGCTCAGCCAACCGTTGAGCCAGTACTGTCAAAAAATGATTTTTTATTTGAAAAAATTATTTT
>JBAJMU010000003.1:16403949-16414259 GCA_037952995.1 Hyposoter didymator
CTCAAATTCTAGACGGCAGAAAATGTTTCGTCTCATAGGAAAGTTGTTCGTTTTAATGTCAAGAATATTTACACTAAATTTCAAGAAAATCCTAAATCAACCCATTCTGCGATAGTTATACCTTAAATCACAATTGGATGAAACTTGAATTCACGTTTTTTCTCTTGTTCCCTTTGTGTCGATCATTGCTCGGTCAACGTTTTCATGGCACAGAAGGTCTGCATCGCTACAGCGCGATAAAATGATTGCTTGCCTTTTGTTTGTTTTTTTTTTTTTTTCAATTTTACTTCTTGACTTTTCATATTTTAAGGCTGTTGTGTTGGTTTTTTGAGTTCCGTTTGTAGTTTCGCGATAATTCGGAGAGATAGATTTTTGTTCTGGCGTTGATTATTTGACTTTGATTCCATTCTCCCCTTTGGTTGATGCCAATACTCGCTGAGATGACGAGTTGAATTTTTACGATTTTAATTATCGAGAGCAATAAAATAAAATCGAAAAATAAAAACTGAAGAGGATTGTATAATCTTTTTCGCACAAAACTGCTGTTTTATATTCGCTCAGCTGGTAGCGGACGGCGGGATATGCCGAACTAAGTCTGTGAAAAATCGAAACTACATCGGTGCCGAGTTGAACGAAAATATATAAAAAGTATATGTATAAAGCACCGGACGTGCGGCAACCGAACGGAATTAAAAGCTAGCCGTGCTGGAAAATCGTGCTTTTGGCATTGTGGCCAAGCCTCGAACGACCATGGGACACAGTTGCCAACTTTAAAAGTATCTATACCTTCCATTTCGAGCTTGGAATTACTCGAGCTCGTGTACGCATTTCCGCCAGAAACTTTTACCTTTTTACCGAGCTCTTTCCATCATACATGCTTTACCGAGTTTTTCCTCTATTCAATGACATCCCGACCTCTGCAGGTGATCGTACGGAACGATGAAGTAGAAAGTATTGCAACGTAAAAACTCGGAAGCAATCCATGAATATATATATTTCAACCGAGTATGAAAAGCGAAAAGCCCAAATTTCTCCAGATAGTGTTTTTTTCTCTTTTTAATACAATACGAAAGGCGTCGGCGCTTTTTGGTATTTCGAAACGTTGCACTCGCGCAGCTTTTGTAGGAATCGTTTCGTCTTGTTAAAAAAAAAATGCCCGATGTATCTTATAGTCACTTAACAAATTATTTCTGTATTTCAACGTAGCGATGTTTTCAGTGAAACGAAAAGACTGCCAGGGTGTGACAATTGTGACAGCGTTCAGCAGGGTAACAAGACTGTAAAATGACTTGTGTATTTTGTGGATTTTACACGTTGAAAACTTGTTGTATTTGACATTCAGTTTCGTGATGTGTAAAATGCAACGATGGAACAATGCAACGGAAGAATATTAGTCGCTCGAGTGGTGTATAACGTCAGGGTATGTACACGGAGAAAAAGAAACAGATTAAAACACAGTGGTACACAGTTCGCATTGGACTCGAAGCGATTGCACTGCGATATTCACTGAAACACAGTGCTCAAATTACAGTGCAGTCCAAAGTAAATTTTGACCGATTTTACCAATTCAAACACTGTATTTTCAATTTATCAAAACTTGAAATTTGCCAGTTGGGGAATGCGCCAGTAATACCTGCATTAATTGTGTCAATTCATGCAGGTATTACTGAGAACACTGATTTTTGCACAGTACCAAAATGTAAATAAACTAGAGTAAACTGTAAAAATCTCAAAGTGTACAGGTGACGTCACAAACTGTCGAAAGAAAAGTAAAACTACCATGTGCCACACTGTAAAATTGAATCAATCACCCTGTATTCAATACAGTGTACACTGTAACTTTTGCAGCTGCGTACAGTATGAAAATCAGTGATCTTGTGTTAATTTTACATCGGAGCAATTTTACTGGGTACAATGGCATATTGACAGTACTAAACTGTGAACAAGCCAGTGTAACTGTGAAAATCACAGTTTTCACAGGGAAATTCATGATTTTTGGATACATTACTCTGTTTTACTGTAAAATGAAATGTGGTTCCCGGTTTTTTGAGCTATTTATACTACGATATTAACTGTTTCTTTTTCTCCGTGTACAAGGTCGAAAGAGACGCCTACAGAAAACCTCTGCCGTGCGGTTGACGTGAAAATTCACGAGACACGTCATCTGACATCTGAAAATCACAGAAATATGGAACATGGTAAATAGTTGAAATTGAACTTTCGAAAATAAAGGGATTTTCCGGAATCCCGAATGGGGAGCGTGTACAAAAGTTTGTCGAAATGGAAACACTAAGTAAATAGCTAAAATGGGATGTCTGCAAATTGCTGCGCGTTTGGTGTCCTTTCCCGGACATGATGCGTCCGGGCGGTTGGTGAATGAACAGCCAATTTAATTAAGTCGCTCCCGAGAATGACAGAGTCTCTGGACGATGGAAAAATTCGCCAGCGTCCATTTTTCGCTCTTGTCATCATGAAAATCTTTACCATTATTGCCATGCGACATATTTCTCGCAGATTCTCTGGGGATGCGTGAAAAGTAGGACCGAAACATGTTCCGATTCAGTGTTGAAAATGAACAGCTATTTTGCTGGTGCCAGAGGTTTGGTATGTAGAGATATGTCAGTGTTTTTCATTAGAACTCTCCGCTCGACTCAAAGTGCCTAATTACGGTGCATTTGATGCTCTCAAGGCTAATTTTCCTCTAGAGCTGAAGAGGACGGGTCATTGAAAGGACTCGCCGTTTCACGAAGCGAAAAGCTTTTTCGTGTTCAATTCACCTAATATGTTACAAGAAAATGGAATCACATGAGTCTGCAGTTCGCAAACGTTGGACCAAAGGGAAATCAGAAATATTTGACGATTTAATGAATTCATGGAACTGGAATAATTGAGCACGTAGATGCCTAAGGCATGGTGTGAACTCGTTGTTGAATGGTGAATCAAAAAAATCTTTCAACTTCGTGACAAAATGAATCCGTCAACAAGACAAAGAGTTGAACAACAATCTCCTTTTTTTGGAGCTTTCTGCCAGCCTCAGAAGCCGAACACTCATCGGATCAACGAAGAGAGAAGTTCAAGGCTTCATGGGTCACTTCGAGGAGGGGCATTCGCGACATTGTGGCGCCAGACATGGATATTTCCGACAGAGGATGAGACTGACAGATAGAGCCGTGAAAAGCATCTGAAAGAAAATGAGATCGTGTTCTTCCTGAGCATATTCTCTCGTATATATTACATCAAGGGAGACCGAGAAGTACGCGCGTATATATATCTCAATTTAGATCGGATCGGCTCAGCGAGGATTTGTGTAATGCGTTCGTACCGAGAAAAAAAAAAACATTGGGAATATTGACTACGCAATTGAAAAGCTTATAGTTTGTTTCCTCACAATTAGCAACAATCATCGTTGAACAATTCAAAACCTGAAGTGCAGTGGTCAAGAATTACGGCCACGTTTGCAAAATATCCGATAAAATCAATATCGAATGTAATATCGCGGAAAACCTCGATGAATTGAATTCAGGAAAAGTAAAAAAAAAAAAATCTTTACGAAATTACCATCAGTACGAACAAAACAGAAATGTAGGGAAAATGGTTCGAAGAATGAACAATTTGTAAAGAATTTCATTTTAATTAGTTGAAATATACATGGCGGATGATGGAAGTTTATGGAAACATGGGGTCTACGGTATCTCGGTTCAGAGAGCATTGTCTGCTACGAGGAACGCCTACGTAGACTGCATAATGGTACATGCTTCGTGCATGTACGCTTGACACGAAAAGTAGCCCTTTATATTCAAAAACCTCGGATTTTAAACTTGACACCCTTGTCTAGTCCCGGTCAGCCTGGAGCTCTTATACGTTTCGTTAGAAATTTCAGAAGGGCAAGAAACAACCAGCGAAATTCATGAAAAAAATTGTTGAAATCGTAACAGGGTTGACTTTCTGTAATAAGCGAGCCTGCGAAGGTAAATGGAGCTCAACATTTTCACGGTAGCCACTAGAGCTGGGCTGCGTGCCTTTGCCAATATTCGACCTATAAGCTTCGCGTATTCATTTCATTATCCTCAATTAGGGTAATTTAATGGAAAATACCTCATGTGAGGCAATTATAAATGTAACAATTTTATTGCTATTAGGTATAAACGAATACAGAGCAAAATTGTTTCGTAAAATCATTACAAAAGAACCCAATCAACATTTCGATGAAAATGAAGCTCTAATCTGAAACCGAATTTTTTGCCAATAGCACGAGATTGGGTGGAGGTTTTTAATTTTGAAAAATCAATTGTTCGGGAAGCTCGTTTGTTCGTTTGGAAAAATGTTCCTTCCTTTATGTGGTATGAATGAGAGAGATCCGGGAACTCGGAAACAAAGAAAGATGATAAAGCTTTTTCAGCTCCATGTCGTGGTTCGCTATTGCTGAGATGTCACTGAATCGAGATTGTCTCTTTTTCGTCAAGGATAGAAATATTAGAAAGAAAAGTCTCACGTCGATCGAACGAATTGATGGGCTGCTAATTGAGCTTAAAAAACTCGCGCCTATCGAGGGGAAAACGTACGGTTTCAACAAGTTTCGCGGAATCTCATGCATCATTAGGTTGCTGGATAAAAAGCCAAACAAAAGATGGATAGACAGAAAAAGTGAGGGGAAAGAGGAGAGCTCGAGAATCCAGCTTGAAATATATTTAATTAGCGTAAAACGTCGTCCATACCTCGGGAACCCAATCAGCGTATCGATCCATCTATAGCTCGGAACATCTCAATTAGTTTTTATCTCTCCCTAGCAATTTTTCATTTTTTGCCGGACTGATTTTCGTGCATCAATCGGCTGTAGAAAATTTTTTTAATACCTTCAAAGTCAATATTCACTCGACACCATGATAATTTTTTTAACGACTCCACTAGCACCTCGATTTCCTTACGTTCTGATAAAAATCCTGACACTGCCATAAATTCAACTGGTAATTCGTTAGTCATCCATTTTTTCCGCATGCCAAAATTCTCAAGAAAATTATCGTTGAAAATGAAAACTCTGCACACGTCTCTATGGGAAAAATATGGAGTTGGGATCAAATGCAAGACGCTATATAATCTAAACAATTTATAAACTTTGACGTTCAATACTTTTAGGCGAGTTTTTGATGGAAAAGGAAAAATGAATAAATTCTAAAACCAACAGTTCGCGGTTACTGCTTCACATGAATGGACCACAATCGACGGATATGGTGCCGGGTTCGACAGGCTGATCTCATCGCCGAAATGATTATTTTATCCACACCCCGTCCGACAATATCAGCCTGCTAACCCTGCCCTTGTGGACGAATCTTTCCAAAGGACCATTTGGATTCAAATTTCGTTCGACAATATTTATTGAAGAAAGCAGAATATTTATCGAAGCAATAAATAATCAGTGCAGCGTGGGATATGAAAATGGATGAAATTCTAGCTCTCGAGCTGTGAAAACAAACAAAGCACTTCACGAAGACAAGTGGATGAACTTTGTTGAAAAGTTGATTGCGATGCATCAAACTCCGTGAAGATAAAAGGATAGATTCTTGTTGGCGTTATAAAATATAAATGCGATGGTGTTTGCGGATAATGGCCGAAGAAATGAGAGGCGGTTTCCGCACTATTGGAAAAAGTTGATTGTTACCTTGGGTCAACCGAAGAAAAGAATCCAGCTGCCTTTATTCTCTCACTTGATCCCTCTTTTCGATCTTTTTTCCTCGTTTCAGTCTGTCTCATATTTTCCTATTTCAAACAAAAAGCTCCGACAATTTGATTCTCTTTTTCTTTCGACACAGCGACGATACTTTTTGCATACAAACCTTCTCTTTCCAACGCTTCAACGCGAAGATAATTCATTAATTAAAAAGGTTCGGATAATTTGTAACAGTCAAGCGTTGAGACTATTTATCAAATTGATGGATTATTAATGAATCGAGGAGAGATGATCCAATTATCTTCGGACGAACGATAATATCTTCTAATAAAGAAAACGTTTCGTAGATGCAAAGCCGCGATGGTATGAAATCTCATTTTCGAAAAATCATTCCAACATTGACTGAAAAATTCATTTTTTTCTCATTTACGTTGCGTTTGGTAGAGAATCGTTAAAATTCAACTTCTATTTCCTCGAAACTTAACTTGTTTTCGAGGTCCAATTTACTGAACGTTTCAGGAAAATGTGCAATACTGGGAGTTTGAAGCACAAGCAAAAAGATCGAGGAGGTCGAAATTGCTCAAAGGGTAACGAGAGGTACTTTAGTCATCATGCGGTAGCTATGGTTGGTTAGTCGTTGCAGCATGTTCTACCTGAATAAAATCCTGTTTCGTTTGAACAATTGTTGAGAGCGTGTAACGTCGAATGAACGAGAATTGGAAAATATAATTGGACAATAGACGAAAGTACATAAAAACTATAAAAAAAAAAAGCTATTGGAATGCTGTATAGACGCTCTAGCGGTCCAGTCAAAACCAATTGGATCTTTCGAACATATTTTCGATGACTATCAATGTTCCTCTGACGTTGGATAGTGGAGTTAACAGTCGTGAATGTTCGCTAGTGGGCTTAAGGTATAACTATCGCAGAATGGGTTGATTTAGGATTTTCTTGAAATTTAGTGTAAATATTCTTGACATTAAAACGAACAACTTTCCTATGAGACGAAACATTTTCTGCCGTCTAGAATTTGAGATATTTCATTTCCAATTTTATATTTTTCCCATCTAAACGCATGTAAATTGAAGTCGCGTTTCTTTTGTTTTTTCTTGCAACTTTTTTAACGGAACGTCACTTCAATTTACATGCGTTTAGATGGGAAAAATATAAAATTGGAAATGAAATATCTCAAATTCTAGACGGCAGAAAATGTTTCGTCTCATAGGAAAGTTGTTCGTTTTAATGTCAAGAATATTCACACTAAATTTCAAGAAAATCCTAAATCAACCCATTCTGCGATAGTTATACCTTAAGGGCACTCATCCTTTTTGGAAATGATTTCGCATCAATCGAAATTAGAGCGAACGTTGAGAAAATCACTGCGAACGTTTCTAGTTTTGGCCATTCGGTATGTAGACTCATCATGCAGTCTTCGGAAAATGAAAACGATAGAAAAATGAGTCGTCCGCTAAATCCTTCGGCAACAAAGAAAATCGTCTAAACTCATAAGAATCATTGAATGCTTAGAATAGGTCTAATCGTATATAGAATATATGGTGAAGGTCGTTTGCCTGTGAATGGGATTAATACGTGATCAATTGCGAGAATCTTCTGGAGCAGGAGTGAGAAGGTCTCAATAAATGAATTCTTGGTGGTAACTAGAGACTACAGGCCCGAGAGAGCGATAGCCATCACTCTCAACGCCTAAGCGTGCTCGGTTTCCTCTCGTTGACGGTTCTGCACTCATGGAGGGCGAGTTGGGGTTTTTCCCGCCTCCTCCTCCTTCTCATCCTTCTTGACGTCGTTGTCGTCGTCGGAACGTGAGATTCTTCAAATAGTTATCACCGACAATGGACGAGAGCAGACTCACTTCCATGACGACCGCGGAATTGATGATGTTCGCTTTTTTTTACGTCGACTAACAGACTCGATGCGTTCCGAATTACCTTCATTAAAATATAATTAATGTGGCCGCATTTCTTTTCCTTCGATTTCATATTCCATTATATTCTTGCGGGGTCGTAAAAAAAAAATACCCTCCGAAAAAGTGGAGTTAGCCATTTTTTTATTGGACAAATGAGCGAAGAACTGATGGACAAGGTGGTAACGAGATTTGCGATGTTACTCAATTGCTAATGGTCTGCCCCACACAGGTTCCGATTAACCGATCGTATATACAGATATATATGAACACATTATCGAGCACATTATATTATAAGCGGTAATCAACTCATCCGGAAACTCACAAGCGTGTGTGTGCACTAGTTTGGTACATATGGAAGCACAAGTTATTCAAGATCGTTCGGTCAGGTAGTTATACTCACAAGAGCACACGGTCTGGCTCTTCCGTAACGTGTACTCACAAGCTACCGAGCTTTCGGAGTGGGATCTCTGATGCTCTGTCTTCCTTTTTCTCTTTTAATTCATTTTTCTTATTACGTTATCACATGAGTTCGAATTCGTAGGGAATTCGAAGGAATATTTAGGAAGGACCGTTGGCAACTGGTAAAAATCGTGACTATCGTATTTCTGAGTATCCGTTAAAACGTTTCTTCTGGAATAATAAATATTGAAAGGTACCGAAATATCGATGTCCTTTTTTTTCGCTAACAGCGAATTGGTACATTGAGGGATAAAGATTTGCATCGTAAATTTTGTGTACCAATGGCCAATATTAAATAGCCAAGAAGCTGGTACTTTGGGCGCTTGGATCTCGAACAAGAGAGAAAGACAACGGTCGAAGGTGCGCTGCTTTTACTTTTCTATGCATGTAAACAATCTGGATCAAGGCCTGAGTCGATGTACTTACTTAGTAGGAATTCCGATATTGCAACTCAGCGTTCTGCTGCGTCGTATATAGTTAAACAGAAGGGCTATACACGAACAGTTTTCGAATGCATGTGAATGCAAGGCATCGGTATTGGTGGCTCAGAATTGGTATTTGTTATATATACATAATATGCTGTATATGTAAGTAAATACGTATGGGCAATATCCACGTGGAGCAGCGACAGCTCGTTTCCGAGCTGGCGGGAATACCTGATGAACAGAGGAGAAAAGAGCGAGAGAAAAGAGGGTTGGATCGTGCTGGGGTGCATACATGCATACGTATTTACAGAGTGATTCAGAATAAATTACATTTTTTCAGTAGCATCAATGCTGTGCCATTTAATATTGAAAAAAAATGATGACTCGTCGCTCGAGGATTATCCACTGCTAGACTAGCTACGAGATGAAATAATGGTCGTTGCTATCCTTCGATTGTTGCATATTCGTCGTCTGTCAAATTCCAAGACACCTCGATGACCATTCGATCGAGTTATTTTGCATTCATTTTGCACAATTTTTGTATTAAACGTCATGAATTTTAAAAAAACGTCAATTATCGGTATCGAACACTGGAAATTGTAAGGGAACAAATTCTGAGTCGCCCGGTATAGAATACATTGACAACATCCACGTCCTTCCCTTACTCTCGCTCTCACCCTCTATCTTCGTCGATTCTAACAAGCTCCTGGCGTGGCGCTTTCAAGAGTAAAGCGAACGCGAGTTTGACAAACTGTTTACCAAGATTGGAGCTGGTGATCGGGAGCCCCGTGCACATCACATGTCTTCAACAAACTCGTGCTATACGACGCATATATTTTTAATCTCATTTATATGAAAAGTATTGCATTCGATTCGAATTTGTGGCTTGTCGAAATGAATTATTCATAAGGTTCGAGTATATTTAGTTCATGAATATACACTTGCAAACTTGGATATTTATGTCTGGAATTTAGAGTCCTTTCGTTACGATGGAAATCCAGTAATGACAAGTTTCTGGCCAGCTCTACAATTTTCACTGAGTGAAAATGGCAAGAAGGCTTTTAAATTTGTCTCAAATTCTACAAGACGTTTTTACGAGCTCATCAGAGCGTTAATATCGAGCAAATAGATGTTTCTTTTAGAAAAGCAAGTCCAAGTGTACGAGTGCCCCGAAGAAAATATCGCAAGTTGTTTTCTTATTCTCTCAGTTTCCTTTGTAATTCATTTTGCAATATAACCATCGAATGCGCAGATATCATTACTTTTATTCCCAGCGATGGTTTCTTCTTTTTGCAGTGCACGGGCCGATGAGCTTCATGCACGTTCCCTAAAGTCGAGGAATAAAGCCCGTGGATTTCAAAAAGAGTATCAGTACCGAGATATAGATAGAAAAATACAAGTATAGTCCTCTCTAGTACGTATTCGCGCAACCCGAGAGCTTTACGTAAGAACGCGTAAGAGACGTGTGTTCGACATTGGGAAGGATCTTCCGCCCTCAATGTCGAGCGTGGTTCGGTATGAATTCTTCGAGCGTGTCTGGATCGTGCTTCAAATACGAGCGAATCGGTATCCTATAATGCCCCCCATATATATGATCTACGCATATGTACACTAAAGCTCAAAAGTATGAAAACAAAAGTTGAAATTTCTTAAGGTATAACTATCGCAGAATGGGTTGATTTAGGATTTTCTTGAAATTTAGTGTAAATATTCTTGACATTAAAACGAACAACTTTCTTATGAGACGAAACATTTTCTGCCGTCTAGAATTTGAGATATTTCATTTCCAATTTTATATTTTTCCCATCTAAACGCATGTAAATTGAAGTCACGTTTC
>JBAJMU010000003.1:16414451-16434511 GCA_037952995.1 Hyposoter didymator
GGGAAAAATAGAAAATTGGAAATGAAATATCTCAAATTCTAGACGGCAGAAAATGTTTCGTCTCATAGGAAAGTTGTTCGTTTTAATGTCAAGAATATTTACACTAAAATTCAAGAAAATCCTAAATCAACCCATTCTGCGATAGTTATACCTTAAACTCACTGAAAATTTGATTCTTCGGTTAAAAAAAATTGACACTGAACATTTTCAAACGATGATTCAAACAAGGCGCATGCTGCTCCGTTTTGCTGTCGACTGCAGCTGTTTTTTAAATCGTTTTTTTCGACCATTCGAAATTCACAGCGGAATTCCTGCAACTTCTTGTATTTTTTTCTCCTTTTTTCAGATCAGCCCATACTGCATCGAAAGTTTTCTCTATTTCGGTCCCAAATGAGGTCGTTTTGAACACGAATAATCGGTCTTTTTTCGGACGAGCCACGATAGGAAGCGTAGCCACACTTTCGTAGAGCTTCTAAGCATATTAAAATTCTTTTACACTATGTCGTGTCCACGACCTCAGCTTCATACAGCGCTAATGTCGTTAGTGCAGGAAAGGGTCACTGCATTCGCACCTAAAGTTTTCTCAGGTCATTATCGTAAGAAATGGAATTTTAAAAAATATTTGAAAATTGCATCTCGCTCAGTGATCAGAGCCGCGGCGCTTGGCTGAACGGTCACCCAGCCAAATATTGGCCTCGGCCAAGGCTACCCAATCTTGGAGATGGCCAAAACCACACCCATCGCTGTCACTCCATAAGAATGATATATTTATAAATTTAACGGTAAATTCGCATATCGGAAGGGAAAGAGATATAGATAGTAAAGAAAAAGACATATATTCGTATGTGACCCCATAAACCGTGAAACAATGCTCCGACTCTTGCGGAAATGTAAATGCAATGGCGCTTGGCCAGAGTCGACGATTTAATGTGGATATAGAAATCTGCAGAACTGTAGAGAATCCATAGGATACTTCATGCCAGCTCAACCAACTTCAAATCCTGACCATTTATTCGACTCGGCCCATTGTTTCTTATTATATCATTATCGTTTCGAATTGAACTACTGAAACGATTTCTTCGTTAATTTCCAGTCAAAATATCAGCCATCGATTTTGTTTCATTTGTCAAAACAAAATCCTACATTTTTTTCTCTGCCAACGACTCTTCATTGCTCGAGTCTCATCGATTTTGCTTGCAAGATTGTTTCAAAGTAAACAACATCATTTTCTGTCTCGTACAACGGCGACAAGGAAAAATTTGACTCGGTCCAGTGAGTACTACGTCGGCATTTATTGTACCAGGATGGATACGAGGTCAAGAAATATGTAATCGTAAATCAGGGAGTCAGTGAAATTCGAAAACAACACGTAGAAAAATCAAGAGTTCTGGAAACGACAATTCAGAATTTCTGTTGGCAAACAAAATCTGCGATCATATGATTTCGATGGAATAGCGACTGTTTAACGAATAGAAAGATTTAAAGCCCCTGAGAAATGAAGCATTTCCGAAACAGTGAAAGAAAAATTCTTTTCCACAATTTCTAAAAGTGTGTTGGATTTTGCGTCAATGCATAATTTCATCGGAGTTTATAATTTTCTTTATTTTGAGAAACTCTCTCTCATATTTTAGTCATAATTTTGTGCATTGCGTCTGTAGCTAATCTAAAGTTTTGTTAATATAGAGTTCGGTAGGTGAAATTGCTGTCAAGTTTATGGCGAAACTCACATGAACTCTGATCCATGCATCGCTGCACCAGTGCAACGCTCGATCTCTCCGGCTTTGAACCAATTCCGGCGTTTCAGAATGCATTGAAATTTTCAGAATTAGATTGGATCAAAGTTCATTCTATCATGTCCTGTAGCGATATGATCGTTTGACTAACGAACGTGTTGAGACACTGACCATGCAGCTACCATGCTTCCAAGAGCAGCTACGAACTTTGAAAGCACTCCCAATTTTTCTCTGTTTATTCACTGCGTATGTTGGTTACGTGTGTTCCCCAGTTTTGTTAGCAATAACATTTTTTTTGTTTTGCATGTCGTAGCAGTCGTAACTTTGGATATTGGACAATGAAACCCCATCCAACTTCGGAAGAACTGTGGAAAATCGAATGTGGGAAACGATGCCGATATGGCATGTTCCGTCATAAGGTCGACAGGTTATTTATATGGAAGGTACGTGAACGTGTATGTGTGTGTATCGGAGTTTGAACCCCACGCTTTTTATTATTAATCGAAAACGAAATATAACGATATAAAACGAGAATGCAGCATGGGACAAAGCATCTTCCCGAAAGTCATGATTCCAGTTTTTTCGATGGTGAAACTATCGAGGGGTAGAGATTGTCGGGCTCGTACCAACGTCGCCAGTAACAAAAGCTCGGAACTTAAATTCGAAGAATGTCGCTGGATTATACGAATCAGAGAAGGTAAAGGAAGGAAGAGAAAATAACGAAAAAGGCAGGACGTTTCGATATGTGCTCTTACACCGTAAAGTTTCGTCGTTCAATTCTGCTCGAGTTGAAACTGAAATGGCGACTGCTGCCTCTCGTTTCTTCGAACAATCCTTTCAACGTCCGGATCTTTGTCTCTCTTTCTCTCGTCTTATTCTCCCTAACAAAGTCACTTCTGCAAGCCTTTTCCTTCCAAGTTCCAGAGACACCCCGTTAACAGGTGGCACACTGAATGAACTTTACGTGCATGCATATAGAACGTCATATATATTTTCATCGTCGAACCGAACCATGATTCTGTGATCTATGACCGCGAACTATTCTTGAATGCATTCATGGACCTCTTGTTTCTTAATAAATCACCATAAACACCTGTGCGACTTTTCTTTACGAGTTTTTAATACGAAAGTTCCAAATCCTTGGAAAACCCCATTCTTCACAATTGTTGGATTTTGCTAATGACAGATCATTGACAACCCCCTACCGTGTGGTCTTTTCGATTTTCATATCTTTGGTATCGTTAGGTTTTGGTGTGGTAGCCATTGGTAGCGTGATTGAGGCGGTAGGTGGTCCATGCTTTCAGCACGACAAGCCATGGTCAGTCTATTTTCCTGATAACAATCGAAACCGGCGTAAAGACGCAAGAATTGCGTAATAGTTCGGTAGTTATGAATCCGCCGATCGCAATCAGTGGAAATCTGAAGTTTATCTAGAAATCCTGAAGAAACCTTCGATCAGCCAATGCGGTAAGCCCGACCCATCCCATACGAAATAATTAAACTCGATAGAAGAAGCTCGTCTGTTGGTGCTTGGGTATTCTGAAGAGAATTCTTGGTAATCTGTTCTCTAACGGCCCTGACGGGACAACCATAAAAAACTGATTGGTCAACGGCAAGGTCAAACGGTCGAAACTACGGTTTGTCCGTTTCCTTCTATCTAATTAATTGTAATAAATGGTGAACTAGAGAGAATAGCTTATGGCGCATCCATTGAAGCAGAATAAGTACGCAGAAGCTCAATAATTCATAAATTTCATGTAGCATGTAATTCTGAAATCAATCAACGCGATTGTATTTTATTATAAAATTGGACTCACCGATTCTGATAACTGGCGGCAAAGACATGGCGGTTGTAACGAGAATTACGATGAGGGCGTATAGCAGTGCCATTGTGTACCTCGACTCGGTGTGTTTAAAATCTCACAGTTTCGCCGTGGATCACCCGAACACGCGACTACAACATCGTTCTCGCTTGCGCTTGTTATTAGCGCTGCCAAACACCCACACTTGTCGCGTACGAGTTTTAACTGATAATAGTATCAACCTCGAAACATAGATCCTGAGGTGCATTTGCTCGCGTATTAGTCCATCTTCATTGGTCGCGATATGTTGTTGTCACTGACACATGCACACAAAACTGCACATCCTGGAGGTAGATCTTTGGAGTTGTTGGAAGCCAGGGGTGCTGGAATAATCCTTAATGTTTCGTCATAGCGCTGGTGTACGACAACGTCATCCTGAAACGTAAACTCTGCGTTAGCATCAAAGCAAAACCTCATGGATCGTTGAAACACGTGATTATGACACTTTGTCTCGTATCCCATGAAGAAATTAAGACAGCTAGTTGTATTACTTTTTTTTTATCTCATAAATATGTCATCAAATTTATTCGACTTTGCTCGGAGCTCAACATCGTTCTCATTGAGAAAACTTCCTCGTGAACGATTTTAGAGGTAAGCAAGGAGAGGAAAAATAGAGGACACGACAACATTTGACTGCAGTTTATTTTCAACAAAGCGCGAATGTCAGTTGAGTGACTCGAACTCATTTATCGTCGAGATTTTTACTCTTTTTATGCACAAATTTGAAGCGGTAAGTATATTTATATATTCAATTAGAGTCAGCAGGTTTGAGCACAGCATCAGCAAAGTCAGATTACTTCTCTCTCTTTTTCTCTATCACTCTCCCATTTTATGTCTCCCTTTCTCGTTTTTTCCCCATCCTCCCCGGCTGCTTCCCGAGAGATGCACGTCAAGAGGTTGTACAACTGCGAAAAAAAACTCTCCGGAATCAAGCTTTTATGAGCTTGCCATATATAGACGTTGTTGAACAGTAAAAACTCCTCATGAACGAAGCTTTCCGTCTTTTCGTACAAACTCAACAGCTCTCGCTATCGTCAAGTTAGGTCTCTCTCTTTTCTTACATGTGTGAAAGCTTGCCACTTGGTGTATTACAAAAATCCTCCAGGTTTTCACGTCGATAAATGTCGAAAGATACCAATTGCATTTTGTGGAACGTTGCATTTCGAAAAAATTTTATCGGCTTTACAGATTAACACAGTCAGGGCTCCCGTTCGTCAACTCCTTTAATCCGTCAACTCTGTGTTTGGCAGGCTGCTCATTCGTGGATTAGTAATTTATGTCAAAGCCACGCTCGGTGCGTCTCGAAAATTCTTAACTTTCAACTCATGCGGTGTACTTCGTCGGTATTAAAATCGAGGACGGCGGGAAAACCGACGAAAGTGAAGCTCGATTTTTTAACATTATACAACGTTTTTTTTTTCATCTGTAACGATAAATATGCGTGAGCGAAACAAAAGCCTCGGTGTATATTCAATCACAGTGACGGAAGGATGGCAAACGAGATTACACGTGATCTCACAGACTCAATGCACAAATTCATTTATTCTTATAGTTTCATATTTGCATAACGTCATAAAAACGCTTGCAGTAAATTGTACGTTATACCTTCTTTCTTTTCATATGAATTTGGACATGTTTGCGAGAAAGATATGCAATCCATCCTCCAAATGCTGGCGGTTCGCTTTGTCGAACATCCGCCCGAGGGGGTTTGCTGTCTCATCTATTCGTTGATGCAAATTCAATTTCATTTAACTGGACGTACTGCATTTAATTATCTTGCCTGGTTATACGATTTCCTTTACTCTTTTTTTGAAGCTTCGTTCTTCCTCCAATTATTCATTCAATTTGTGTTTACGAGTGCTAGGCTTATGGGTGTAGGCGAAAAAGAGAACTAAATCGAGACCGAGCGAAAAAGTCGACTATGAAACAGCTTAACGGGGTGAAGGGCATTGTAAATGAACAATTAGTTCTCGCGCATTGTGTCGAGACAAAAAATGAAATATTTCAAATAGAGAATTTGAGTTGCCCGAACCTTTGAGGAATGAATTTCCGCCAATATTTACTGCAATTTCTTATAATTATCCAAAAAATGTAACAAAAGTTAACTCAATAGCACGAGTGCATTCGTGACAAGGGAAAATGTTCGGACTCTTGCGTAAAGATACGATAAAATAATGATATTAGAAAAGAATGCTTTCCCACGATTCCAGACGAAAAGGAACATCGTTTTCTGATGATGATTTTGATTTAATCAATCATCTGCTATTTGAGCAATGTATTTTTTTTCTATAAGAAGCAGCACGATGTTTGATCTCGATCGGATGATTACTCAGGAATCTCCGAAAATCCTGCCTTTAAAAGTAACGCGGAAAAATGGCAGGCACAAAGGACGTTTACTTCAAAAAGAATTGAAGATTAAATTCTACTCTCAGTCTGTCTAAAAAATCTCGTTCGTAACCTCGCCCACGTAATATAGAGCAGGCTCCACGAACCGTACAGGCGACTCTGGCGAGTATACGAGGGTGATTTGCGCACACGAGACAAGAGCAGCGAGGGAAAGGATGAATCTCGAATTTCCCTTGTAAATCATCAGCGTACACGTTGTGCACCGAAGTTTAGTGCGTGGGGTTTCTGTTCACGGAATTCTCTTTTTTCATGCATGCTTTTACATTTGTTTCTTTTTTCACTGTCGTTTCGTTCTGCCTGGTAGTCATTTTTTGTTACGTTTTCCTGCGAAAAAAAAAAATGATGAAAAAGTATTGCATTGTTGTGTCTGGTCTCCATATTTCTGTTTTTTCTTTTCAATGAAAAAAATCTCAATAAATGCTGAAAGATTTCTTGCTATAATAAACCAGGGTACTCGTGAACATTGAAAGTCACTTACGAGAGCATCGCAGACGTTTCGATCGTCCCAAAGACGATAAACACCCAAATACGATTGTTAAATTTCATTCCGTGAGATGTGTGAATGTCTGAGGATCGAAGTACCTCGTTTTATCGACAGTAAACTGTCAACGTTCTATCTTATTGCGAGCTCAGCTAGAGTAATGCGACGACGAGTGTAGCTGGTTTTTCCTTCGATTCCTACACACGATCTCTACGAATTTCATGTCAGTGTGAAAGTTCAGGATGCCAAGCTGGCGTCGTCGTCGTCAGGCACGTTATTTCATTGAGACACTATTGGCAGGCACTCTCCACGCTCGATAACGATGCTAATCATGATAACGTCGGAAGCTGCACTGACATAAAAAAACCTGACGACACTTGATGTTAAATATTTCAATCGAAACAAATCGCATGAGGAACCTCGAAGCCAAAGAACTATTGTTACGATCTTGAAGTTTGCATCGTTGGAATGCACCGAAATTTTGTTTTTTTTTTTCTGTAGCAGAGCTAACGATTCTTATTCAATATTTGGCCAGGCCAATAAAACGAACTTTTTTTGAGATCCAAAGACAAAATCGGTAGGAAAATTATCATGGTTTTTGATATTGGACAAACAATTAATAGAAATAGTGTTTTTCGATGCATGCAATCGAAGCAAACTTCAACATCGTATATTATTGAAACATGCCCCATTGCATGAACACATCAAAGTGAAGGCAACAGTGAAAATTATCAATCCGTGACGGAAACGTTCTTGCCTTCGAATCTGTACGGACGATTTATTCATTGCCAGTATTTCTCAGGGAACTTTCGACCACAATAACGGATATAGGTTATGGGGGTCCGAGGATATTGAGGGAATTGTCAACTGATATAGAAAAACTCTCTCAAGGATATGTCTCGAAAGTTCAACGGATATTTGGGCAGGAAATACATTGCCATGTTAAGGGTAAGATTTCCGAGATTCCCATAGGCTATCGGTCGTATCCCGAGGGATACGAGCAGTATTCCTCGGGATACGACCGATAGGTATGTTGAAATTTGAATGAGCTAGGAAATCTGAGTATGCCGTGAGAATGATGGGAATAGAATGATAGAAAAAACATTGAAGTGGCCAGCTCAATCATTTTTTGCCTTTCAATCTCTAGCGTGTGAGCTAGCCGAGGATTAAATTGTCAGTGAGTAAATACGAAAAGAATACAAACAAACCGAGCTATAAAAATCTATTGGCAAAATTTGTTGAGGAAAAATGAGTTTCGAGTACAAATAGTGAGAAAAGAAAGAACAGAGAATATGAAAACGTGGAAAAATGTAAAAAATTTCAGTTCTCATTGTTTGTAGGGATTTGATAAAAAATAAATATCGATAGCAAATATACGAAATAAGAGTTTACTGCAATTGATTTGAGTGTCCGTATACCTCGATCCGTACGCGGTATATACGTAATCAGGCGAACCGCTTACGATAGCCATAGAGGAACGTAGACAGAGAAGGCAAAGGGAAGGGGAGAGCGGGCGGCGCGCGGGACCGGCAAACAAACACTACGGGGGAGGCAAAGTTACCCGTTTCTAAATTAGGTTAGCGTAAATCCCTTTAGGGTAACTCTAATGGCGGGAGCGTGAGTGGCATGCGGCCCGGCAAACTGCAACCCTTTCCCGTCTCCCATCGAGGGGTGCGTTTCACCCTCTCAGTCCCTCGCCCTCTGCCCACCTTTCCCTCTTGGACATCACACTGTTAGGCTCGATGTCACGATGCCAGCAACCGGCTACTACGAGTTTCGTCATGACTTTTGACACGATGAGCTTTCGAAGCAAGATCATTTGGCGATTTTCCTTTTTTTTTCCTTATTTCTCTTTTTTTTCGTCTCAGAAGTTTTTCGCAACTGAATAATATCTTTTGAAAGTGGTTTTTCATGCGCTCACTGCATCGTTCAACTCTCGCGGATTCTGACTTATATATTGTTCATTGAATCGAATCGTTTCGTATTCGTTTTTTTTTTAGAGTTCTACTTCGACGAGTAGAAGCAGAAGATCATCAAGTGAATCTCTAATTAAACGTACGTACATTTGATCCGATTGGATGCTATAAAATCGCAATTAAAGTTGCAACTTTCTCGTGGGGATGAAAGTGGATCTCTAGCGGTGGATTTTATTCCAAAGCATTCCTGTTTTGTGACTCCACACAGAAACGATGAAGAAAACAGTCAAACTCCGTGCATAAAACTACGGGATATATTTAGTGCACCAGAGATAATGGAACGTCGTGATTAACGCCCGAGTTTAGCGGCTTCCGGAAGTCCGTCGTGGGTTTTACGATAAGGCAGGAATAAATAAATAAATGAGCAGGAAAAAAATGCGGCATTCCGTTTCGCGATGGAGCATATTCGTTGCTCATCAAAATGAGTGCGAGGTTCTTTTTCATTCGGTATGCCAGTCGAGGGCAAGAAAATAAAAGTTGTCGAGACGCGATCACGACGATGAGAAAGTTGCGCCAAAAAACCTACCAACTCCCTCAATCTTCCTTCAACTATCTCGACTCCTCATTGCGACTGGTCCTATCGCAGTAATTTTTTTTTTCCATTTATCTTCATAAAAAAAAAATATATATATACATATTGGAGTGATACAGAGGGACAAAAGTTTGATTCACCGGCAGAGCAAGGCAACATAGATGTGTGCATGTACGTAAAAGCATGTGTAAGTTCGATGAAATAAAACTTGAGCCCTGGCGCGAATCAGCCCTTGGGACAAAAAAAAAGCGCTGTGAACGAACCACTCGGCCGACCAACGCGCCAGTCACACGAGATGAAAACATCGAATTTCTTTTTCTTTTTCTTCGAATCGCCAGAAGCTATCTATGAGGACAGATACTCTAGGGATTTACGTATGGAGGGAGACGTGAAGTTATCGTTCGACCAACCGTACCCCCAGGAAAAGAGAATAAGAGAGAGACAATGAAGAAAAGACAAAAAAATACTAGCGAAAGGTAAAAATAAGCCTGCAAAACTTTCGTCTTAACTAGATTCAACGCTGAGAAACAAAAGTAGAATTCTTTGTTTCGTTCTCCTGGAATAGGTAAGACAAGAACGATTTACTGTTGGAAGGTTCGTTATCGATGGACATTCGGTATAACTATTTTTTTATATATCACAATTTATCGTTTACAACAAAATAAAACCAGGCACTTGAGCTTCAAACTGTATGAATCCCGAATCACGGCCATTTCCAAAGAAAATTGAAAATCCAAAGTTGAGCGTCTATGACTCGAATAAAAGAAAAAAAAGTGTCTCGCGCGAGTGCCTAATTGTTCAACCAATAGATGAAATAAAACCAATATTATTATTTTACGTAGCAACTGCGGAAAACAACGCATTACATAACGCGTCGGCTTCGAAAGTTTGAACGGAAAGTAACGCCACTCGCGAATTATCACAGTAGAATGAGCTTTCTTGAAAGGATTTCGTGGAAGCTTTTATTTTCCTAAACCCTTGCAGTTAAGCTGGACACGAACCTCACCTGTATTTCGGCAATGGCGGGCACGAAACTCTCATAATTCTACTCATAAGAATACATTAACCCACTGGTTACTTATTTTCGAAACGCACCCAAGTTATGCCGAAGAAAATTTTCTTTCAGTGACAAGGGCTTTTAGTCACTTTGGGAATGAGTAATTTCCCTTATTTGACAAGGAATGAGAAATCGTTTCCAATCAGGCAACATTGAACTTACTCGAAACGTAATTTTCGGAGCCACATCGTTGTTGATCAAATTTTACACAAAATTCAGTTCCTGGAACTTTTGAACTCACATCGCGACATGGGATTCTCAAGTGTTGAAATCCTCGCTCCTAGAACTTTGTGTGGTCAGTCGCAAAATAGAACAGTTTAATGCTCGTCCAGTCAACCGGTTTGTAATATCCCCCGAAATATAGAAATTTTACACACGCTATCGATGCACATTGATGTCAGTAAACGTATACATACAGTCATGCGTGCGTGTGACGTAGTTAAATATTTGCTTGTTCACATCATTCGCGAAAAACTTGATAATGCAACTTAGTGATGAAGTTATTAATGAAGTTTACAAAATGTTCGATAAATGCGTCGATTGGTTCTAAAAGATATGACGCTACCACGCATTAGCAGTCTTTCGAAATCTATTGAAGTTTCCACCATTGGTGTTGATATTTGCATCACAGTTTTTAGTTGAGAAAAACTGGACGAAAGTTTGATGTGCTGCTGAAAAATATATCATTTTACGGGAATGAAGATAAAATATGTTTGCACTTCAGCGATGCAATATTCGTGGTAATTCTCTTACTTCCCTTTTTCGGAAAAACACTGAAGCACTCACGTTGTTTTTTTAATTACCAGGATGAAAAATTTACGTGGAAATTTACGTCACCTAATTGTTCGCACTGGAGGTTTAATGCAGAGTGATTTTTAGGAAATTTGAAAAATGGATGTATTGTGGAAAACGAATGATCAATCACCAATTCGTTTGCTTTTATGCTCTCGGGGTATAAATTTTCTGATGTATGAATTTAAATAAAACCTATGCCCGGAGGTGAAACAAAATACGGTAGAGAATCGCGTATGCAAGCAAAGAACCATTCCAATCGAGGTTCCTCTCATGGATACACATCGTTCGTTCCAAGAAATACATTTTAATGATATACTTCTCTCGACGAGGGACATAATCTGGCCAGGTTTGCAGGAGTATATTTTTAAACCGTTTTTTTTTTTTTTTTACGAACGTTTGCAATATTTTGCAAAATTCTACGTATTCGTAAAAGTTTTTAGAGAGCAATTGAATAAATAAGAGGCAGAGTTACCCAAGGGATGGAATAATTCATTATCGTCCTCGTAAACACTCTTGCTGGGAAATTTTTCTCGTTGTGTCCGAGAGTAATGGAATCACTTCCTTCAATTCTCTCTTATTGGGCTACCCAAATAGCCTTTTGTTGATTTTACCATTTTAATGTAATTTTCGAATACAACTAAATTTGTATTGTCTCCATCATCGGTAGGAGGCTTCACATATATTTTTTATACGATATCTCTTTAAGCAATGCCCATCGTGACCTCTTTCGATAAGCTGCCAGTGTATCGGCTTCTGTTCTGCTTCTTCTATCACTATGGAGCTTTTATATATGCATCTAGTATGTATGTGTATACAGTAACGATGAAAGTTTTTAGCAAGGTTTCCTACTAACCCTTTTTCAAGCACGTCGTTTGGAATGATGCTATGAAGAAAGTTCGATCATTTTATTCTACTCGTTCATTGATCATTTACTCCTACCATCGAAATACGTTTTCGGTATTGATGTTCAATGTGCTGAGTGTCCATATCTTTGATTCTTTGATGCAAAACAGCCCATTAATTATTACTCATTAGCTATTTCCATTTTTATAATGGACATACGGATTTTTCATATTTTTCTTCTTTCGAGAGAGAATCTCTTTAAAGGGGATGCTGTAGTGCACCAATGCATACACTTGTTTTCAGTTCGAACGCTATTCGTTCGTAATCCACGGTTCCTGCGGAATCGAGCTGTGCAAGGTGTCCTACTGACCATTGGGTACCCGCGAAAAAATGTTTCCTGTCGTGAAATTTATCGAGGTTTCTTCATTTTTCTTGAAAATGCACGATTTTTATTGACACCTGACGTTATGAGATTTAATCGGATTTTCTGGATAATTCGAAGGATGCAACGACTTACTATTTTAAAAAAAAGTCTTGTCGATTGCAAAAAGGCACTGTCAGGTTTACCCGATTTAGTATTTTATAAATCCTTTTTCATTCGCGATCCCTCGGACAAACGCCGTGAGAAAATTACGTAGACGTGACGCCATCAATGCACAACAAACGACAAAAGGAGCAAAAATTCGCCGCACTAATTGCGATACAAAGGGAAGCTTTGCAACGATTTATTCTTTGAAAAAGCGTCGACGGTGACTTTGCGCTTAACACGATCTCCGGAATAATTTCAAGCGTGTTTAATGACATCCGGTATTAAAGAGGAAAGTTCGGATAATCCAATCGACATAATGACGGATTTAAATCTCTCGAGCAAGCTGTATAACACCTGATCACACCGGGAACGAGAAAGAGGAAACCGGTTTGACATCACCGACACCTTATCGAAAGACAAACTTGTTTGATTGTAACGATTATCATGGTGCGAGGACGCAGAGAAATTTCAAGTCGAGTCGATGGAACTTTCGGGGATGGGCAAATCGCGACGTATACCGTCCGTCTCTATTAACGTTAACGTCGCGGAACACTATCTTGGATGCGAACGACCCCCGTTATCCTTAACGTGACCGCACGGGTCGCCCCATGTAGGAACACTACCACCACCGGCGACCATGAAACTTCTCTATCGTCTTTTCACGTTGGATATCTCGTGCGAAATCATCTGGAACGCTTTTTGTTATATCACTCGATACTCGTTCTCTCTTTTCTCGTCTCGTTGAGTTCCACGATCTACCCTGATTAAATAATCATTACTCCGAGTATTTTAAAATTAAAATAATGTTATTGTTACCGTTATGAAATGCGTGAAAATTCCTCACAGTTCTCACCGGGATCCTGAATAATTAACGATTCTAACGAGGGAGCAAAACATCTTACCGAGATACAGAACGGTTGAATTTATTTCGTGAATATTCATAGAAATTTCATAATATTGCAACATCCATCTAATGGGAAATGAAATTTTTGAAAATTATGTAACTGGACCAGATGGACGGTAATCACACTCAACACACGTATAATCCAATTTCATCAAAGAGAATTTTTCATCCAATTATCAGCCCCATGCGGAGCAGGATGATGAATTATTATCATTCAATTGTCCCAGCGGTGGCCATAATTATCGAAGCGCAATAAATTGCTAGGTCCGACGATGATGTCATAGTGGCTTTGGAATATACGACTAAAAATTTGAAAATTTATAACTTTTCGTGCGATCGTGTACGCGTACACACGTAAGGACTGACAAATCCTGAACGAATAATCCTAACAAAGTTTTCAGTCGTTTTCTCGTGCAGAAGCTCTCAAAACATGAAGCAGGACTTCCGAAGCGAACGAACGAATTCCGGAGGTAAGGGCAAACTCGGCTTTCCGTTGTTTACTCGTGTTTGGCCTCGAGACGGTGAAATATTTTCAGGATCTTGGATTTTGTTCTTATCCTTTTGAAGTTGATGCGAATTGTCACTCACTTTGGCATTCACAAGAATGCAATATATTTCAATAAAATTCCGATTCCTCTGTACATCGTTACCAAGTTAAATGCACTCGAGGAATTCGATTCACTGTAGGAAAATCTAACCACGCCTCGATGACCTAATGAATCTTGAACGATAAGCCTAACCGAATGTAAATAGAATTCCTTCCAAAGCTGAGCACCGAATAAAAATACTTTTTCAATAAGAAATTCACCTTTGAACGTATTTTAGAGTTTCGTCCACAATTCAGCACGATTTTTTATTTTCATTTTATCACCATCAACACATTATGCTTGCAAATGTACTCGGAATTTATTTTTTCAGGCTGATCACAATAGTTATAAACAATAGAAATAATTAACGAGCGGTTAGAATATCGAAACGGCCGCGAAACAACTAACAATATGTAAACATTGCAATGATACTAATTATCATTAGTAATAGCGTAACACGCGACATGACAAAAGCACTCGCGTATACATACGTATGAATGTGTGTACATATTTATATATTTGAAAATTGGGAAAATTTGGAAATCGGTGATGATCCGACGATCGCGGAAGACGCGCGTGCACTGGCTCTCCAAACTTACGAACGAGGAGACGTGCGCGCGCGAACTCTTAGCCGGGGGGGGATGAACGACGGGGGTTGGCACCCTCGCGGACATAAGGGTGAGAGAGAAAACGCGCTGGCGCAATTCGCACCGATACATGCCGCGCGATCATATACATTCGTTCTCTTCTTCCCTCCTTTCTTCCTCTCTCTCTCTCTTCGTCTCTCACTTTTCCCCTAAATTGTGAAATTTCCCTTTGAATTCATCTGTGTATGACGCGACAGCCGAATATCGTCGATGCCAAAGAACAATGATTTGTGTGCGTGAAATATAAAGGGCGCGCAAGCGCTTCCCAAATTTTCCGTCTGTAAATGTGGGTTAGTGGACACCTCGTGACCAACGACTCTCGACCTCCAATCCAAAACGAGTACAATGGATTCGATTTCCTCCAATAAAAACTAGAGTCATACATCTTTTCCTTCAATCATCTGTCAATAGGAGGATAAAGAACACTATGGAAGATTTGCGCGTCATGACATCGTTCGTCAATGTCTTTCATAAATGGATGACAAATGGAAAACGATGAACCAGAAAAACGTATTCGTTTAACCGATGCTCATTTTTATGGCAATCAAATTTTTTATTGGGAGACTTTTTAGATTAGTAATAGAATTGGGAACCCCGTGAATTTGAACCAAATAGGTTCTGAGTGGGCCAATAGCTTCCGTAAAAGGAAAGAACCCATTTTCTAATTAGAAGACCAATGGGAAACGATGAACCAGAAAAACGTATTCGTTTAACCGATGCTCATTTTTATGGCAATGAAGTTTTTGACTGGGAGACTTTTTAGATTAGTAATAGAATTGGGAACCCCATGAATTTGAGGCGAATAGGTTCTGAGTGGGCCAATAGCTTCCGTAAAAGGAAAGAACCCATTTTCTAACTAGAAGACCAATAGGAAACGATGAACCAGAAAAACGTATTCGTTTAACCGATGCTCATTTTTATGGCAATGAAATTTTTGATTGGGAGACTTTTTAGATTAGTAATAGAATTGGGAACCCCGTGAATTTGAACCGAATAGGTTCTGAGTGGGCCAATATCTTCCGTAAAAGGAAAGAAACCATTTTTAAACTAGAAGAGTGGTTTCAATTTATTTAATTTATTAAAGTTGTGAACACACCGAAATTGAACTGTACAATGCACACTGTTCTAATTGAATTTCTCAATTCATCCCTCGCTGCTCATTTATGCGAGTGGCCTAATAAATTTTACACTTTGGAATGATCCAGGATCGTTTAAATAATTAAAAGGATAAATCGCAAACTCTGCTCCCTCGGTCTTCCCAAGGGCTATTAAAGAATGAAGAGGAATTATGGAAAAAAGAATGGTTAAATATCATTTGGGGATAGAAACGAAAGAGGGCTGTTCCTGTCGTTGTTCACGAACATTCGTTAGGAAATTTCTGATTACTTAAAACGAGAAAGTGACGGAAAGAGCGTGAGAGAACCAGAGAGAACGAGGGTGTCGACGGGTCTTGGACCGTGACGGGTATGTGCAACCTGCTTTTGCCTTTCGCCTTCTCTCTCACCCTCATTGTGACATGACCAGTTTCAAGGTCGTTATCATTCACTAGCAAAGAGCAAGGGAGAAAACTAGCACTCGACGCTTTATCCCCAGGAGGCTATTCTTGTACGCAGCCGCAATTAATTTTAACGGTTACGAAGAGCCTGGATTATCCTTGATAATATATACATATATCTTAATATGTGTAGTGAATCGTTTCTTGGCTCTTGCCAACGTCCCTCGACGGATCTTCTAACAACGAGAAGATCCAACCTGTATCCTTCAAGTACTAAGTTACAAAGACGAGATTTCCATGGAAACACGCGCTTGCCAGTTCCCACGATACAAAATATACAATACACCGAAAAGATCCTCTGTCAGTATGAAATTACGGGGCGCGAACGACGAGGACCCTCATTCTTGCATGACACGTCGCCGTGACAACATGAATTTTTTGAAAATCTTGACTCCAGGGACGTTCACCGTTTTTTTTTCAACCTTTTCGTGTCCCTTTGCAATATATCGTTGACCTGCTTACAAAGCAGCGTAGACGTACAATTTCATTATGAGCAGCATCCACTCATTTTCAAGCATTTCTCCATTTTTATTGCTATCGAACGATTTTTTTAGAGCGCACTCAGTTTTTTTTTCTTTTTACAAACCCTCATGATTGTCACAGCATTTTGAGCGTAATGGAAAAATCTCTGTTCTATGAAAAGCAATAAAATGGAAAAATTTGCCCTTGAATTAAAAACAACAATACTCCAGAATTTTCAATTAGCAATCAGACATCAGAGGATCGTTTTCTTGAAATAAAGTCATGAGACTTTAAGTGGACGTTGGAAACTGAAGGAGCTACGGTTTGGGGGAAAGTTCAACTTCGGAATACTCCGGAGAGCTGAATTTCGAGTCTGGTATACGCTCCGTATAATTCAACGTTTCTCCGGAGTCTAATTTCACGTGAATTAGGGTAAATATCTGCAGCTAAGCACTAAATACGAAAACTTCGGGATACTATACCGTGAACTCTTCGACCACATTTTCGTCTATGCCTTTATTGTGTTGTTCGGAATACGACCGCACTGAATAATACCTCAATGTCTGAATTTCAACTCTGAATTATTGCAGTTTTATTTATCCCGAATGGACAAATGTTTAAATAAAAAATGGGCTACCTCGTCAAAATCCAGCCTTTGAAAAAAAAAGAATCTATAACGACACGCCGTAGATACCACGTAATCATTCAATGGATAAATTGTTCATTTTATTCCTCATCCTTAAGGAAGCTTAAAAGATTATCTTTTGATGGAATTTTAAATATGAAAAAGCTTCGAATGGACCCAACATTTACTTTCGAAATTTCTATTAAAGTTGCATCGTTCACTCGACAAATAATCTCTCAATAATCGTCGAAGCTATTTTTTTTTGTCATTTTTTTACGTTCGTTTCGATTCGCAGCCTTTTTTTATAATTTCTATGAATTATACGAACAGTCATAGGGATCGACGTGATAATTTTGCGTTAAGCGTGTATATTGTAAATATCGCGCAGTGGGCTGTCTTAGGACTCGCGATTTCAGACTGTTTTGTCGTTGAAAAAGAAGTTAAGGTATAACTATCGCAGAATGGGTTGATTTAGGATTTTCTTGAAATTTAGTGTAAATATTCTTGACATTAAAACGAACAACTTTCCTATGAGACGAAACATTTTCTGCCGTCTAGAATTTGAGATATTTCATTTCCAATTTTATATTTTTCCCATCTAAACGCATGTAAATTGAAGTCACGTTTCTTTTGTTTTTTCTTGCAACTTTTTTAACGAAACGTCACTTCAATTTACATGCGTTTAGATGGGAAAAATATAAAATTGGAAATGAAATATCTCAAATTCTAGACGGCAGAAAATGTTTCGTCTCATAGGAAAGTTGTTCGTTTTAATGTCAAGAATATTTACACTAAATTTCAAGAAAATCCTAAATCAACCCATTCTGCGATAGTTATACCTTAAGCACGTTTGCTCATTTTTGAGCCCTGAATCCGAGAAATTGCGGAGACAGCAGTTTCACAAACATGGATTCGGAAGCTATATTCTTTATGCATCGAACGGCGATTGCTTTTGTGAACCGACCAAGATATAATTCGAAGATCGAACCGAAGGTTTTACACGTTGAAATTTACGTTGGTGCGCGCGTCGACAACAAATAATCCGATAGCGTGAAATCTAGAAATCCCAAGAGCTCTTGTTCCCGCCGATATTCAAGTCCATTGTTCATACAACCCACCTTAGTGTGCAAGTTTATACATATTGATTACCATCCAAGCTTCTGGATCCTGGCCAAATCGTTTGAGCACGCGTTGGGGTAGGTCGCTCACTCGCTCTTTCCAACTACTCACCGATATTAAGTATATATAAATATATCGATTATACATAAACATTTATGTAGGTATAAATCCCACGGTTTGTGAGACACTGGGCCGCATAGCGCGCAGCGTTGATACAAATACTTCGTAAAACGTCGTTGACACAGTTGTGGATAGTCAACCCAATTCCACATATCAAAGCAATCAAATTTCCGCGCTGCATTTTTTCAGCCTCTTTACAAATTCAAAGAAGTTACACGCGTATTTACAGTTTCTACCTGAAGGAGAAATAGCAAGTATTGCACAGAGTACACTGCTTCAAAAAACGTTATAACTTTCCAATGTGCTCGCAAAAGATTGTTGAACAAATGGGAAGTAACGAATCACGTTTTTGTCCAAAATCAATTTCTCTCCCTATTATCAAGGGATTTACTCATTCATCTTTCTTATCAAACAACAGTCACGTCAGTAATTTTTAAACAATGCATTCCTTCAATTCATTCAATAAAATTTTGTCGGTGATCGCCTCACGCTCAGCGTTTTTCATGCGCACTGGGTCACTGTGTGATACCGCCGATTTCTCGCTCGATTGACGTACAATTTTGTTTTCGTGTGTAAGAAAAATAGAAAATTGTCAACGAAAGCTTGAAGAACGCAGACTGGGTTTTTATATGGTTGGATTACGTTTTCCTACGATGACAGACCTGGACGGAGCGAATTGAAGTCGCGCACGAGAGGAAAGGAATAGGGGAACTAAGTCTGCCTCGATGAGGGTCGAATTCACGATGTGCACCCTGTGATTAAAGCCTTAGTTTTCGGTCAAAGCGAGAGACAGAGAGGAAGCGAGCAAATGCTCTATGTGGGGGCAGAGAAAAAATGGCTGGACTAAGATGTCAGCCTGAGAATTGAGCCCCAGCCTGGAATATTAAACGGACCAACACCTTTGTCTCCTTAGCGCTCGTATACCATTAGCAAGCTCTTTAATTAGCGTGATAAAAACGGAAAGGAGAGAAGGGAATGGTGAAGAAAAAATAAGCTGGAATCAGCAGATCGGTGGGAAGTTCCATGCGCTTTTGTGCTCGACTAGAACGATTATTTTCTGTTAAACAAACGTATTTTTCAATTAAACACAAGTGTCTTTATGAGGATGAAATTTCCCACCATTTTTCGTGGTCGAATGAAAAATATTTCAACAAGTAATTGGCCTGAATTAAACGCGCCTGGAAATTCTAATCAAAGATCAATTATTTCAATGACTCTGGTTGGCGTAGCAAACGCACTGCTTTGTGGTGAAATTAATTGGTAGCTGAAAATTTTTACGCAATTTAGATTTTTCAACATCTCGCTCATCGTTACATGTTCTGGTTAGGGGCTCATTACAGTTCGCTACAAATAAGAGCCGCGGAAGAGCAGCTCTCATCTCCATATATGGTCGGAGCTTGTGTATTTCACGTCAAAACAGAGACTCGAACCAGTTAATTGATTTTCCCGTTTGTCTATGTACGTCGCAGTGAGCTCACTCACCAGAGCTAATCAAGCTGCGCACTATACCCACAATCTTCCACTGTAAATTATAAATAATCCAAGAAGAAAATAGTATCGTTTAAAGATGCTGCTCTGTTTTTTTTTTTATCCGCGATTCGTTTGTTTATTCGGGGCCATTGGCTGCTACGGTTCATCACTACACCGAGCATTTCGTCCAACTACACGGAGAAAAAGAAACAGATTATAACACAGTGGTACACAGTTCGCATTGGACTCGAAACGATTGCACTGCGATATTCACTGAAACACAGTGCTCAAATTACAGTGCAGTCCAAAGTAAATTTTAACCGATTTTAACAATTCAAACACTGTATTTTCAATTTA
>JBAJMU010000003.1:16434676-16467798 GCA_037952995.1 Hyposoter didymator
TATTTTTCCCATCTAAACGCATGTAAATTGAAGTCGCGTTTCTTTTGTTTTTTCTTGCAACTTTTTTAACGAAACGTCACTTCAATTTACATGCGTTTAGATGGGAATAATAGAAAATTGGAAATGAAATATCTCAAATTCTAGACGGCAGAAAACGTTTCGTCTCATAGGAAAGTTGTTCGTTTTAATGTCAAGAATATTTACACTAAATTTCAAGAACATCCTAAATCAACCCATTCTGCGATAGTTATACCTTAAGAATAATTCTCTTTTTTTGCAGTAGTTCAGCGCGTGATTTTTTAACTTTCATTTTGTCGCTGGTAATAAATTCTACATCATTCGACCCGAGCCTCTATTTTCGTTGCCATTTTTTTTCGTAAGGGTATTTTTGGGATTTTCCTATGGTTCTCGTTAATCATCGAGGTCCGCGGTGGTGTTAAATGAACGACAAGTTGACCGTTCATGTAATTAAAACTCAAAGTGCTCAATTATTCCTCCGGTTGACGTCACATCGTCGATGAATTAACCGAGCTTCTCCCCCCTTTTTAATTCTTCTGATTTCAATGGCTGATGGCGCCCCGGATAATAATTGAACCGATGAAAATAGCGGAGAATTTTGTGGCAGTCTTGCGGTAGAAATTTCGATCACAACATTTATAAACTGCGACTATTTTTCATTTTACACGTCGACGAAATTGCTTATTAACTCACGACTCTCCACTTTCTCGCTCGATACTCTGGCGCCAGCGAAACTTCACGGTTTGACTCGACTGACGCAAAACGACACTTTTATTGTTAACAATTTATTCCAAATATGAGTGATGAATCGAGTTCCAATTGGAATATCGTCGAAAAATAGAGAATTACATTTTATCCATTCACGAATATTCTAGCAAATTACTAGCAAATTTCTATCTTCGTCTAGCAACAGTCCAAAACACCGGAAACGCATTCGATTGGGTGATTCGCGAAAAAAAGGTTGCGTTGGTATTTATGGAGCGATTAACGGAGCCAACCCCGAAAACACGTGGAATTGATACGCTGATTGAGGCTGTCTCTCTCCTGCCTCGCTCTACCGGATTCGTATAGCCTGTCGTGTCTCGCTCGGTTCTCTCTTTCGCACCTAATTTATCACTTCTGTTTCTCGCACGTTGCTGAGAAATCCGAAGTTAGTAGAGCTAAAGCATCGCCCCCGCGTTAGTGAAAATATCTCGAGCGTAACGGATCAACGGCTTTGCTCATAGTTTGCCCACAAGGCTACTGCGGTTTTCCCATTTACATCTAGTTCAAATAAGAGAGCACGATGGCGAGCAATTGAAAATGGTGAGTAAATAAGGTAAAATGGGTTAAATAAATATGCGGGCGCGTGATGAAAATAGGGGAGAAAACAAAGATACTAAAAATTATTCTTGAGAAAATCTGAAATGCATATGTTAGGAGACTATCAAGAAGAAAGCGGAAATACTAGAGAAAAGGACGAAGATGGAAAGAACATTGAGATCCAGGCTGAGTGTTTCGGTCTTGACCTCGCAAGAGAAACCGAAGCCACCCTGGTCATGCACTTTCGTCATTCTTTACTGACGTCCCGTTCATCTCTCCCTCTCTCTCCTTGTCGCTTCGTCTCTATCTTTTCCGTTACCTCGTTCTCTTGGGCTCTCGATACGAAGCTCTGCTTTTTACGACCACCTTACTCTATCCCTTGTCCCCGATTTTCTCCCACTCACACACACACACATAGGCTCCCTCTTCCGAATATTCTGACGCAGGCAAACGTACACACAGATGTCCCGTCACTCTCAGAGCTAACGTCGGTACCATCTTGAAAAGTGCATTTATCGATCGTAAAGCTCGAAATGGTATCAGTCTCGCTCTCATAGACACAGCCATTCTCACTCTCAACACTAATACATCGATGCAAAACGCGGATACATACGATGTCTCCTTGTGAGAAGCCCCGTTTCGAGTTAGTCATCCACTTCCACATAATTCACGTCAATCGTGATAGCATCGATTTACTATACGTATACAGTGCTGACCGGAAGTATTCGTACGTCATGTACTTCGTAGTCATCAGCGTCGAAATAGTTAACCGAAAATGATGCTTCGGCCACGTTCCTTATTGCTAAGATAACAACAGCCACAAAGTGAAGAGCTCGCCAAGGAAAAATGTATGCAATTAACCAAAAGTCGGTTGGCGGGATTATTAATGAAAAAAAAAACCACAGATTCCATTCGTTTGACAGAGTAACAGTTCCATCCGCCATATCTAGTCCAAGCAGATAGGATTTTGTTTGATAAACAATATTTTTTATTAATCCATAAAAATTCATACGTTGTAATAATATTAAAAAAGAATTCGTTGAAATTTTTCAACACGAACTTTTCGCTTAAGGTGATGGAGCAGTTCACCTCGAATTTTCGAAATGAAAATTCTCCGTCGTCGTTTGACTAATCAGAAAAAGCCTCTGTCAGCGGACGCGGGACGATGGCAAAAATCCGCTGACATGGGCTTTTTTTTATTGGTGAAACCGTATCAAAAATATTCAATTTCGAAAACTCGAGCTATCTGCAGCTGTCTCTCTCGCACTCACATGGGCGAGAAAGCGACTGCTCCATCACCTTAAGGTATAACTATCGCAGAATGGGTTGATTTAGGATTTTCTTGAAATTTGGTGTAAATATTCTTGATATAAAAACGAACAACTTTCCTATGAGACGAAACATTTTCTGCCGTCTAGAATTTGAGATATTTCATTTCCAATTTTATATTTTTCCCATCTAAACGCATGTAAATTGAAGTGACGTTTCGTTAAAAAAGTTGCAAGAAAAAACAAAAGAAACGCGACTTCAATTTACATGCGTTTAGATGGGAAAAATATAAAATTGGAAATGAAATATCTCAAATTCTAGACGGCAGAAAATGTTTCGTCTCATAGGAAAGTTGTTCGTTTTAATGTCAAGAATATTTACACTAAATTTCAAGAAAATCCTAAATCAACCCATTCTGCGATAGTTATACCTTAACAGTAATTCGTACGTTGCACGCAAAATCCATCTTTCAGGAAAATCTGTCATTCACTTTCGTCCACGAGATTTGAGATACGAGAGGAAACAATTATTTCGAGTTGATATGTCGAGCAATTAAAATATCGATGTTTGTTGTCTCGAACTGTAAAATCCGGACTTCCCTGTGCATTGTATTGAGGTGTGTCGAGAGAAAATAGAAGCAGTATGTGGCAGGAAATAACCGGAGCGAGAATTCAAAGGCAAACGACCGCGTCGACACTATCAATACGCTTCTACTGTGTCAAAGGATTCTCTATTTAGTACATGCATATACTCCTACCTATATATTTGCGATGTATCTCATATTGTCTACATAAATCTTACTTTTTATTTTTGGCCGTAGATATACACAGAGAGTGCCGTTAGGTGCTGGTCCATTGAACGTCGATAAGGAGCGCGAGAGAGAAACAGGCGGAGAGGGAGAGAGAGATCGAGCTTCTCGGTGTTTGAACACCATTAGGTGCACAGGCGGTGTTTATTATCACCTACACGGTGATTAATGGATTCTCTCAGACTGTTGACTGGTGTGGATGCTCTGGATGCTTGCTCACTTGGTTAGTAACATACATTTTTTTCTCAACAATCATCAATAACGAAAACAACAACGATAAATAATGAGGGAAATAATTTGTTTGACCTCGTGACCAAATAAGAAAAAACTTTTCGAATTCACTTTGGCGTAGATTCGATTATTCTCTGGAAACAGGTTCGACGTCATCGGTCCACCTGCGAGGAATTTTCGACGGTAATTACAATTACATACTCATGATAACAATTTCCGAAATGAAACAACGATAAACGTCGTGAAATTGTAGAATTCAAAACTCGCGAGAGTGGAAACGAAAATAGAGATTTTATTGAGCAAATTTGAGAAAATCCTGCCTGGAACGACTAAGGTAAAGACTTTGACCGCTGTGAGAGGTTAATTGACACTTTACGAGATATTTTAACTTTTTTCCTTGCTATCTGTGCTTAATTCTCGTTTATAGAGTCGATGGGAGGAGGCATCTGCATACGTATTTGGACTTCGATCGATCGTCGTTAAGAGGTCGCCGTTTTATAGCTTCATCATATGTCAGAGGCTCAAGCCACCACTAAGTCATTCAGAATTAAAATTCTTTAATCAACTGAATAAATCAAGATACTTGAAGATCAACTCGCTTTGAAAATGTTGAATCATTTACCTGTCGAACTAAAGTTATTGCGGCTTAAAGAGTTTTCAATTAATCGGGAAATTTGTAATAACCTCCGGTATAGTTTCTATGAGAGTTGCATTTTTTTGGATTTTTTTTTAAATTTTCATTTCATCTTCACGTAATTTCACTTGATAAGCATTATTTTTCGCAGCCATTGTCTAGTCTTATTGGATTCTGAGAAATGTTCTTTTCAAAAGGGACTTTCATACTCAAATACTTAATAAATGTTCATTCCACGGGATGGAATTGATAATAAGTCATGGAAAATAACTCCTGGCAACTAAATATGCCGGTCAAAAGAACTTTGATAAATTCGTGAATAAACTCACGCAAGTGAAAATGCAAAATAATTTGCCGTTAATACAAGACTCATGAAGAATTTGTATATGGGCGTGTACGAAGGTTGACTCAGTTAAGATTATCAAAGCTGGGGGATTAAAATTGCAATCCCGTTCAGCGCTGTTTCGCCAACTTGCTTCCTATTTTATTCATCGTTCGCTATATTCCGCTCTTCTTTCCGTGTGTCGTTGACGGGTTTCCATCGTCGATTCTCGATGCCACCCCATCGGAAACCCGTATTATTTTTCCTCTCTTTTTTTCCTTCTATTTCTCATTCGGAATATCCCTTCTTTGCAGAAATATGTTATGCGCGCTTCAACCTATTCACATAGTCTGCATGTGTACATTCGAATAACTAGACACGTGCGCCAGCGTCCTGCGTATTTATATTCAGCAGAATTCTGTCGCAGGCGAATTCTATTTGATCGAAATTCCAAAAAATGAAATACTGCGACGAGCATAAATGAAAATAGTTTAAAATTTGTGTATTTTTCGTTAACAATAAATCACTCTAGATTTAACAATGTAATTGATATCCGTCGAAAAATATTTTCAATCACTTTCATAAGAAAACATCTTTCTGAACATTTTCTCGATTCCTGCAAAATATTCGGTAGGAACACGATTTGAAATAGTGTGGTCCTTGCGAGATGGAACGATTTGCAGTAGACGCAACTCGTTTGAAATGAAAAAGTATCGATAGGAATAAGGAGATTCCTCGCACGAATATTATTAAACGAGGTCATTGGCTTTATCGGTAGATCAGGCCACTTGTGAGTAAAACGAAGTAACGAGATCTCTGGCTGTCGCGAGCGCGCGGCTGTAACCTAATTGGAAAATTGCGTATGGCTCTCGGCAATTTAACATCGCGAACTGAAACAGAGCGCGACAAGCTTACGAAACTAATTCAACTCTTACGAGCGATTGGACACTGTGGTCTGGTATTTTCACCGTTAAGGACGTTAAGGACACGCTTTAATGCATATATACGTTTATATATATATACATATGAATCCATGGGTGTATAAATATCAAATATATAAGGTGTGGTCGAATGAGAACGACAGACACACAAGTGGAGCGTATGTACAGCAAGCATGCTTTCGGAGAACGAGAAATTTCCATCCTGTAAAATTAAAAGTGCCCCCCAGAGCGACGTTTTCGTCGAGAATGTTCTCGGCGACTGCAAATATTTTTCTCCTTATCCATTTGTAAATTTCTCATGAGATTTGACGAGGAATCGATCATGGTGTAGAAAATTTCGACATCAAAGATTCATCAAAAAGCTTCCTTCTTTTTGGCATTTTTCTTTTATTTTACATTATGAGTCATCTTTATATTTTTTCAACTGAGTTTCAAATTTGTACGCTGTATACTTTTGAGATGATGAGAATCTGTTTTTTGGACCGTCGCCCTAAAGTTCGATGTGTATTTCCATCGATAATGGTTCGAAGAAAGTTGCACTCACCTAAACCACGAAATATCTCAAGCGTGAATAATAATGATTCTTCGATAGTACGGAATGTAATTAAATTAATTGGAGAATTAATAAGCATCGTTTGCAAGTTGAAAAGACGAGCTGAATTCGCCAATTGCTTCCTCGCGCCCTCTTTTGATTTTCATTACAAAGCAGACTTTTGTATCGTTCGATAGTTAGGATTGGTTTAATATATTCACCAAGTTGACTCTGCATTATTCACGCAAAAGGTATAATTAAAAAGGTTACACAACCACCGTCTAAATAAATACAAGCAGGTTCGTATTTAATGAAAAACACTGCGCTGTGAATTCGCTGCTTATAGAAAGTGAACGAAGGAATTCTCACGTCACGATTCAACAATACACAAAAGAGTACGAAGGAGAGTTCGCGAAAGAGAGTGAGAGAGAGGGACAGACTTAGTTGCAGTCTTGGAGTGCTTCAAGAATTATTGCTGATTACAGAAGTTGAACTGAGTACGGTGAGCACGCTCGGTATTATCAGCGATGTGTATAAAGCATAGCGTAATAATTACATTTTCACACTCTTGGTGCAACGAATCTCTTTCCGTACTCGATGGTATCGTTGCAGATCGCGACTACGTTGAAAAAAAAATATCGGACGAGCAACAATAATTAGAAAAAAAAAAAAAAAANAAAAAAAAAAAAAAAAGTACGACAGAAACAATGAAAAATGAACAGAATGATAAATAAAGTGGAATAGAGATTGGATAATGAATAATTAATTGACATAATGAAAATGTAATGGGGATAAAAATTTCACAAGATTATTTTACGATGATAAATTATACAAAAAATTTCATAACGCATAAGCAAAATATACGAGTATACAAGAACGATCTTATAATTATCAAGACTGTTTTAATTGGTGTAAAATCGTGACCCAGACCAGGATCAAAAGTCACACCAACATCATTAGATATATACACCGAACGGTTGTGTATCTAATGACGTTCCTATTACTACCAATCTCTTTAACGTCTTTATTAAATAGCTCGCTATTACTTAATTATCCCGGGTCTACGGCCATTAATTAACCGAGTTACGCGAGCGGGGCAAATACTTGTAAGTCTCCACATGCGCGCGGATGAATCCCGATGTTATAATTATTTCGGTTAAGTATCAACGCGAATTTTCATTCTCAAAGGCTTCGATCAAAAAGATAGAGAAAAAAAGCAATGTGTGCATTACATGCATATATTTTTTGCTTCAATTTCGCATCAGTACTGGCTCACCTCGATGTAGCTGCATTTAGTTTGAGAGCTGTAAGGTTGCCGTAAACGATATCTGCTCTTCGGCTGAACCAAATAACACGGGACTGCTCTACTTTGAATCTTGTTTGGCAACTGGTCATAATTAATTATAATTGGCTGTTGGAATCGTGCGATCCAAAAATTCCGATAATTCGAGGCTTTTTTTTCGCATCTATTACTTTTTTGAGTGTGCAGGAAAATTAATTCTCATTTTACGTAAAAAAAAAATGTTGACTTATATTCTTGCGCGAAATTCTTGTAAAGCAGTTGTTCGATTAATGCATTTTCACTATCGTTACATAAGTCTGTGAACCGAACGGAAGAATGTGATTTAATCGTGTCTCAAATGCACTTCGAGGATACGTCGAATAATATATAGCGTAATAAAAGTGGAACCCCTGGAAGAAAAAGTTATCGGCTCTACAGAGCATGGCAAATTTCAATTCAATATAAATTATTACTTTCCCTCGTATACTTGTTCTCGTCCTTCTTCTTTTTCTCTAGTTCGGTGATGACGAAAAAAAAAGAACGTGCGAATTGAGTTACATCGTGAATTTTTATTATTAGCGTAAAGACAGCTCGCCAGTTTTATTTCATAAGACTGTCTCTTTTTCTCGATACAATTTGACGTATACAGACAAAAATATATCGATATAAACATAGATTGCATTTCCAACTGATCACATAAGGCAGATCGAGATAAAGGTATACACTCCACATGCTTTTTTATAAACGATTACATCCACATACAAAAGTTTGTGCAGTATAACTGTTTGAAGCTCGTATACATTCGTTCTGTGTATTTCGAACAGAATCTAGATCGAACGCAAGCGCCACTTTCAGAAAATTCAATCAACTCGTGCCAATTGCAATCTGTAGAAAATAATATTGATGGATTTTCATCCGTCTATCGTGTATTAATCCAGATGTATTTCCATTAAAATTTCTCTATACTTTAGATACTTTCGCAGCAGAATTTATACGCCTCTGGCTCCGAAACTCTCGTTCCCAAACGCCCGATCGCCGTATAGCATTTGCGCGAAAAGTCAATATGGAAATGTTGGGTCAGCAACGTTTTTCCGAGCAACAAATTTCTATTCACAGCTTTCCCCCGATGGACTATTTCAATGAATTTGAAACAGAGCGACAGGCGCACGTATTATTACGACGTTCTCATTATCATTGCTTTTATAATTATTGTTATTCTTTCATTTTTATCGAAAAATAAATCATGTCCATACTTTGTGCGCTATAGTCCCGTATCCATGGTTATCACTGTATTGTAAGGAAACATTATATACGATCACGTAACGCACACGGTAGAATATAACGGCTAGCGGGTAAAAGTTTATTATCATTGGCGAAGCAACGCTATTTTCGCAATTCTTACGATATACTGTCATATCAGAGAAGGTGGTGATACGTTACGATATAAAAATAACGAAGAAATAATACGGCTGGAAATGCAATGAAATCTGCTCGTTCGTTATAGCTCGGTTTGCGGAAACACTGCCAACGACAGCAGATAATATCGATGAAATCGAAGCGACTCGTGTCAATCAACTTTGGAACGAAAATAACTATACATACAAAAAAGTTGTATTCCACTTGTTGTGTTTTCGACGATGCGGATAATAATTATTCGCCGCCAATTCAATAATGAGGCGCGCTTTCAATTTTCGTGTTTTTTTTTTCCTTGCTACTTTTGTTTGCACGTATTCAGCAGTCGTCAGCTGCTAGGGACGTTTTGCAGGACGAAATAATTCAAGAAAGTATTATATTTTTGTGCAGCTTGGAATGACGTAAAACGAGTAATCGTACCGTAGACGCTGTAACGTTTCGATACTTATATTTCTCTCTAGAACTTGTCGAACCACCGACCACACAGAGCTGATCGCTGACAGAATCTTACGACATTGAGTTGTACGACGGACTGCTCCTGTTTCTCCTAACTCTGTGGCAGTTGTACAGAGATCATGTTTTCAAGCTGCTCTTATTTCGTTCGCAATTGCGTGTTGATTTAAAAACTCGCAAAGTTCCATCGTGTTCACACGCAATTATTTTTCTCGTTCGAAATAATGAGTTTATTGTAATTAAAATCGAGAACTCGTTCGATGTCCAACGTACCAACAAAAATGCTGCAGTGCAATCATTTTTTTGAGTTTCGTAAGCTCAAAAGTTCCCTCGGACCGGACGTGTACTCCAAAATAACGGAATATCTGTTGTACCGAGTTCTATTCCACTCACGAAATTAACAAATTTGTAATTAATTGTGGATAGCCGGAGCGCTCATGCGAACGAAGACTTTCGCGGGGTGAGCAGTCGTCCTGGAAGCCCTCGCAGCCGCGGGCCACGGGAAAGGACCGAAAAGCGAAGACAATGCAAAGAGTAATCACGATTACAACATATGCTCGTGACTATTTCTACCTCTCGTACAATCACGGACACAAATGTGTGAAGTTGTTCATCACTCTCCTCTCGAGTTGAAATGAGAATGTTGCGGATCTGAACCATCCAACTGATTACAAAAGTCGTGATAATTGTGAATCACCCCGGACACGCTAGGTCGCTCGAGAATTCGAGGAATTCGACGTACAGAGAGTCTGCGATTATGCTATAGGGAATATAAATCAAAGAGCGGAGGTTATCAGCCTCCGGGCAGCTCTCGACTGGCGTGAGGATGGGGTTACAAATACTCCGGAGTATCAGTTGGAATCCATTCTCTATCAATCTCACATATTCTCACTTTTGACTGGGTGACACAAGATCAAACTATACGCTCAACCTTCTCATCACCCCATTCGTCTAGATCATGAAATACAGATTTTTGTCACTGCGATTGATTGCTTTTAAGTTTCGATGTTAATTTCCGCTTTTCAATAATAACAACAATGAGAAAATCAAATTTTTCAGCTGGGCATGATGCCATTCAAATAATCATCATTCGTGATGATTCGTACGTTACGTTTAGCATGCAGATTGGTACTCCGGAGGATAATATACAAAGTGTCTCATGGATCGTGAACCTTGACCTAGAAACGCGACGCAACGAGTGAGCCGGTCGAACGTGTTCTCTGCACTGGCAGACGTTCTTTTCCTGCGAGACGAAAAGATTCCTGGATTTTTTTCCATTTTCTGTCTCGATGTATCCGTCGTGGTGTTCGCTGATCGGGACCCGAGAATGAAACAGCAATTGAGGCAGAGCAACGGAAATCTCGAACGGACGAGGGCATGTGCAAAAGGCGAGCGGAAACGTCGAGACCAACGAGGCGAAAAGAAAAACCAATACTAAAGAGTGCTCGTCGGGATTTCCTTCGAGTGCTCTTTAATGATGCACTTCCAACGACGTTCTTCCCTTTCCTTCTAAACGAACTTTAGCTCTGGAAATCAAAATTTCTGGACCATTTGTGAACGACGCAGGGCAATTTTTTTTTTCATTTTTTATGAGAAAAAAAAACGAGAATCCGAATACAAATTCAATGCCAAAAAAATGGGATAAACGAAAATAATTGTCGTTCATTAATTTACGTTTGTGTAAGCACGAAATATACAAGATGCCCGATTTTTTTCGAAGCATCGAAATTCCCAGAGATCGATTAGAATCTACTCTTCGGTTAACTTTCTCACATTCGTGCAACGGAAATATGAAAATGAAGAATGAGATCCTCAACGTCTAGGAAATCGTAGAGATGTGAGGTTAGGAGTGCCAATCGCATCAGCTGTTACGCACGGCTATGCAGAATATTGCAGTGCGATTGGCATTTCTACCGAAAGTAGAAGCTTTCGCGTAACACTGCACTCGATATACACGAATAAGTTCCGATTTTTGATTTTTCACAGCATCTCTCGTTTCTATTTTTTTTCCAAATATCCGGATCCAAATGACCCCGGTCGGAGACACAACCCAAACAACCGGATCCAACAATCGCGATAAGCCTCGACTTTTGATTTGGATATGCGAAAACGTTGCGATTAAAATTGTTCAAATTTAGAAAATAGTTGCGTCAAGCCATCGTCTACGCGATAAAAAAAAAAAAAAGAGGAATCAAAACGGAGTATCTTTCTCGCGGGAGATCCCCGTTGAAAAAAAAAACTAATCATCATTATTGTATTTTGCAGTGAATTCAAGATCGAGGAGTATACTCGTTGAACTATAGTTCAACGAGTACTCCTCGTTCAATTACGATCGATCGAGCAAAATCACGAAATCCCTGGCAGTTTCGAGTTGACTCGATGTGCCGTGCCTGTAATGCGAAAATCTTTCTAGCGTTCCTTGCTCGAGAGGCTGTCGCTTTACAAGAAGAATTTTCCATAAATTCTTGAAGCAATAGATTATCCCACGAGAAGCTATGTAAACGCGGTTATGTCCTATAGAATGTTAATACGATAGTGTAAGAAAAAAATAGTTAACTTGGTAGAGAATAAATACAAAAATTACGAACGAAATTAGTTTCTATCGGTTTGGAACGAGACTTTTTCACACGAATTCTTCAAATAACTTTCTATTCAACTATTATCGTTCGAAATCATATGGTACATCGTGGAATACACGTAATACCCACTTTCCTATAGAATTATAAATCTCCTCGAAGCAAAATGGTTTCGATTTAAAAAAAAATCGTTCGGAAAAAAGTTTATCGTATGATTTGGCCTTGTTTTTCGTAAGAGCGTGGGTAGCTGCAGTTTGTGAACGATCGCAAAGTCTTCGGTATTGGCAAATTCACTTTCGATGGTCTTCGTGACTACGGGAGATATGATTGACGTGGAAAATCTTTGCACTATCCGCGTCCATGTAATAATACAGCAATAAAGTCAACGGGTTACGCGGTAACGGTGGAAATGGTGGTTGAGTGTGCGTGTTGGTGGGAGAGTATTGTAGCGTAGCGATGTGTACAAATACATAGGGAAGGAGAGCATACAGAAACATCAGGGAGAGTTTAGCCATACGATGTAACGGTGCAGCCTGTTGAGCAGCTCTACGCCATTAGGCGTGGTTATTGCGTAATTCGAAACGAACGAGAGTTACTAGTTTTTTAAACGTATTTATGTATCGTGTGAACTTGTGTATGTGTGTATCGATAACCTCGTATCTACGAGATGTATGTATGCAACTTAGAAACGAGCAGAACTCAAGCTAGATGAAACGATAAAGGTCGCGGCTCTCCAGTTCGCCGAGTATGCATTTTTCTTTGCTTTTTTAAAACTCTTTTTTACCCTCTTTCCCAGCAGCCACAGTTCCTTTTGTCTCTTGGGCTCGAACGCGGTCAAGCGCGAATATCAAAAGTCGTGGAGGGTTGCTCGGCGCTCTCCTATCTCCATATAATTATTGCTATTTTGCGGAGTAACTATTTTTTATGTTCCTCGCGACAGTCGCACAAGACGTATCATTATACGAACCGCATACGTTCAATGCATGCCAGTCACTGCAGCTCGTGAGTTGTTCGACGATATATATTTATGCTGAAATCGACGTGAACAGATCATTTTCAAATCTTCATACCGCGACGTCGAATATTCATACGTCTAATGGATATTTACAACTTGAAATGAATTTCATTGAAAATAATATCCAAGTAATTTAATATTTAATGCAATAATCTCTCGTGACGAGCCTGTGGCGAAACTGGAAATTTTTCAAGTTAATTCTTAATCGAATCAATATTTTATTCAATACGAAGCTTTCGGAGTCAATGAAACTTCTTTCCATACTCGTAAGCTCGTGAAAATCTACCAATATGCAAATGTTTCGAGATAGTTGGTCCCGTTGATGTTGAAAGAAAAAATTGCAAGACCCGTGCGCAAAAAGACGATAAATTAAAATCACCGGGTTGCAAGAAAGTTTTATATCGAGAGCACACTTAACACGCCTTTAGCTATAGGAACTGCAGTCGCGGTTGGTTCGAGTTATGTTGGCGAAGCGCGCTTCGTCGTTAGATCCAAGTCCGTAGAAAGTTGTTGATCTTAATTCCACTCACTGTTCGGTACAGTAAAATTATTGTATCAAGACCGAAATCGAAGAAATCTCAATAAACGTATTTTGCTTTACAAAATCAAGAATTATCAATTAACGAACATATTTTTATAACCAGTCGACTTGTTACACGCAAATTTAATGAAATTTCTTAATTTTTTTCGTACGCTCGTCCTTTTGGTAAATTGGGAAATTTATTAATTTATTTTACAACGACTGTTCATGTGTTGTTATCATTTGTACTTTGTCGTTGTTGCTTTGACGCATGGAACCGAATACATGGCACTGTTGGTGTGAAAAAGTTGTCCAAAATTCGTGGGTATTTTGGCATCTTGTTCTCGTAAAATCCCTCATTGCAAATTCATAATCAATCGGTGAAAATTATACATCGATATGAAATGAGAAAATCGTTTGATTTTTTGAAATTTTTAGAGGAAAATTTGATCATCATATATATCTATATGTATATACAGTTTGAGAATGAGTGAAAACGGCGATTCGGGAAAAGTTACTGGAGCTCTTTTAGCCTCACTTTTCTTATTCCTCGCACACTCATCGAATATGCCAAGGATCCTTCGACCGGTCTCAAGTATCTAACGCTTCAGCCGATTTTCCATTCGGAAAAATGGATCTCCGAAGGAAGGCGATTCGTATATATCACATTTATCCTCTTTTCTTCATATACTCGTTGGAAAAAAGAACTCGCCACGAAACTTTACTCGACCACTCCCCCGCAAAGCAAAGCTAAGAAATACTTAAATCCTTCGCCAAGTGCAGCAACGACTTATCGGATAAACTCTTTCCTGTAGCTTGGCTACTGCTTTTTGGACTTTTGTAGTCCTGCGCCATCGAGCGTGACTTACCTCGGATTCCGACCATATTCGAACGAATTCTTCACATTTCTTGGGATGATTTTTCAATCTCCAAAGTACAGGAAAAAGTATATAGATTTTATTATTTAGTCTGATTCTTTTCACCGGTATGAATAAATTTGAATAAACGACAAAATTCGAAGCGAATCGATCAATTTTTTTCTGATTTTTCGAAAATGGACACTACGTTTTTTAAAGCGCTCTTTTTATTCAACCTGATGATGAATTCTCGATGGAAAGACGAAAGGAAGAGTTCAGCAAAGACAAACGAAAGATGGGAACGGTGCGAAATAGCCAGGATTTAATGTTATGTTGACCGAGAATTTCCTTTATGGATAAGGTACGCAAAAGGAAAGGGATAACAAGATGTAGACGAGAGAAAGACAGAGAGACGGCATCTAAGGAGGAGAGCAAACCGAGCGATATCTTCTACGAGTCTCTGAGGGGTTAAAACCGAAACCGAATCCTTTTCAGCTGTGGATTTCAAGCACCTCCCTCCAGACTTTCTCAACAAACTTGTGACACTCTCAGCCCGAATGCCTCTTTCGGAGAAACCACCGACATTTTTCTCACTTTTTGATATCTTCCTCTCCCATTGCTGCCATGGATGAACGGAACATAAAATCCATCGATCGTATGATCGAATACAAAGTATAAACGAGATCAACGCCACACTGATTCAACAAAATTAAATTACAAAAAAAAAAAACACATCATTTCCTCATCACAAATAAAAGACACTGGAAGCTTTCGAATGAGTGCAAATTATTTCAATTGCCCTTCGCTGAATGTTTCAATGACGAAAGACTGAAAACGAAAAAATAAAGAATACGACAGGGAAAACTATTTCAATCTAGCCAGGAACGGATGATACTAAAATGGAAAAAAGAAGAAAATCAATCAGAACAGACAGAAGCAGCGAAAGAAGAATATTCCGAGCGGTTTCAATCTTGGCACACTCTTCCGTATCCCACGATATTGAATAATCTTAAACTTTTCAAAAATAAATATCGTTATAAGAAAAACAATAAATTTAACTCCATTTTTAATAAATAAAATTCATGAATGATTCGCATCAGAACTAAAGTAAGATGGAAAGGGAAGATTGCAATGTTCACAGTTTCGAATGAGCATTCGATCGATGTGGACACGCATGTCCGGTGTCTGGTGTCCACTCTACCGAAATGATTGAGAATTTGGCTCTCTGTATCCTGGTAATTCCTGGAATTCGTCATCGCTCACCGCATACATCACACGACGTATCTTCATACAGAATGCAATTGGAGAAGTTGTGTTTGACCGTCTCAACTTCGTCGTATTGGGCGCGATACCAAAATTATCATGCAGCGTCATCACAAGTTTATTAAACCATTGCTTTCCCGTTGCGAGGGAAATAACGCTCAATCCTACTCGAAGCTTGCACGCTTGATTTCTCTAAATTCAAAGTAATTAGTAAAGTAGAACATGATTATGATGGTAATCGTGTTTGTCCGTGTGTGTGTGTGTTTATATTAATTGTACGAGCCACATCAGAGGTCCAGGAGGGTTCCGGTTTTCTCATTCCCAAATCGAAACACGTAGTTCACGTGAGAATGAGAACGTACTAAGGAAAAAGCTCGTGGGACGTTGGGTGTTGGACGAAATATCAAATCTACAAAATGCGACATCGAGTAAGAAGTAACTCGACTCATCGACAAGGAATCTTCCGTCCCTTTGACATTAACCATTTGACGTAGAGATGTAAGAAACAAAAAAAAGCGGAGTGCACTTCATCGGTCTCGGGTTGTTGTAGTATCAAGCCCTTTCGATTGCAACCATTGTTACTGATTCGCACATACACGCGGACTCGCTGATACTCCGATCCCAGCACAATGTCTACGAATCACATTTACTAATATTTGCCGTCCCGGCAAATATGTCCAAGGAAAATATGAAAAACCATGCAGTCATGAATAAATATTCCAAGTCCAATTTCCAATCGGTGGAATCTTCTTAAACGAGTAAACGTGTGTCCGTTCAGCCAGAACGTAAGAATATTTCGTTGGGAAGAAATGAACTATTGCGGAGAACAGAACTTGAGCGTGCTCGTAGATTCCGTTTGGAACGTACGTCCTTCGGAATAATGCGTTAGTTCCATAATTGTCCTTAACGTTTTTTTCAAGTATACGAGTAAAAGGCTCAATGCACGAACACTTTACAGAATCCAAATGTGTACCTATGCGATTCTGCGCGTATGTTATATCCAAAGGAGAGAGAGAGAGAGAGCGAGGGAGAGAGCGTGACAAAGAAAACAAAGTAGATACACAGTCCATAGATATATAAATGTAATAATAATTGCTCGGTGCATTCAGAGCTCTTACTCGAGGAGTCCAACGAGAAAAGAAACCCCTCCCCACCATCTTTCCGCAAAACTGTCTCGACCAGCTAGATATTAAACGTTAATTGCTTGTGCTTTATTGCTCGTACACGAGACTTCAGACCACTGGCAGCTCGTACCGCTAGTTGTACACAACGACATAGCTATATGACGATAATTGCTTGTCTCGCACCGCTGAAGTACATTCTCATGGTATATATAACGCACTCTATATATAAATTTCGATGTGTATACACATATATAAAGAGGTACAGGCTCTATATACTTGTAACGCCTGTAGCTGAAGCCATTATTATATAGTTGGGCGATTCGAGATATTTTTCATTACTGTCTTACGAGATATTTCCAAGAATGTATCATTTCGATAAATACAATGATACACGTAATTATTATCCTCAATGATCGTTGCAGCAATAATAAATTGCGGAGATTCATATGCAGGCAAGTAGACATAATGGTTTCTAGCGCGGATTCCACTTAGTAAAATTTTGAACATCACAAACGATTTTTTATACAAAGTGTTTCCGTTTTTCATGAATGGAATTTGATGGAAAATTTCGCGAAATTCGAGGTGTTTTTGCTTCTTCACGAATTAGAAACGTGTCGTGGGACAAATAGTTGTCGGAACTTTCTTCTAATTGGGTGCCACGGCAATGCCGTTACGCCTTTTAACTCGCGATGGAAATATGATTCGGGAGAAAGTTGGATTGATCAATTAACGTCGAGAATGTCACACGAAGATGAGGAAAAATATACTCTCATGTTAATTTTTCTGGATTTCAACTTTTTCCGTTGATTTAGCTGAGATTTTTACGAGCATGCCAGATGGAAAATGTCTCGGGATTTTGTGCTATACCCTCGGCTATCATCGCCGTGGATAAACTCGTAATTTCAAACAAGCAATAGAGCTCGGTACGAAATCACACACGGATATTTATATGTGCGCACAGTCTGGATACACTACGACTTATCCCTCACTCGTTCGACCATGTGGAATGCCGTTATTATTCAACGCATTTTACAGAATACTTGTACGAACGAACTTGCACGCAGGAAACCCCCCTTCTCGACAGGACACGCGAACCACTATTCGCTCCATAACTGTATTTCTCAAACGTAAACCGTCGACACACTGGGTCAATTTGACCCGAAATGTACTGCATCAACCCATCGGCTGCGGCCGTTGATTGTTACAGTTTATTTTAAAATACTTTTCCACTGTTAGTCAATTTCTATCCAATTGCCTGATATTATTCACTCGGATTTTGCAAACAATGAAATCAATACGCGAAAACACAGAGTATTTCGGACAACGTGGCAGTTTTCGATGGTTTAATGGGCACTTGCTCGAGCTTCATTTGAATCGGTTGCCATAACGATATGTTCAAATTTAAAGCGGTCGTTGAGCTTCGTTTGAATGGAAAAAATATTATGGTTAATGGTGAAGGCACACAGGACGATTGTGTGTCTCGTTATTTCTATCTGCGCGTCGATCTTCAGCAATGGATTTTATAGCTTGGCCTCGACCGCACTCTCGCTTTCAAATGATGCACATGGAGATATCGATATAAGTATAGAAAACATATTTTACGTATATCTTGCCGAGTGCAACAGATATCGAGACGCGCACGATGGAAATTCCGCTAATCGTCCGCGTTCCCACGTATCTATTAAATCCCTGAATAAACGTGTCTGTATATTGAGGCATTGTTGTTTTTTGGTAGCATGATTTTTAAACATATTTATATGGCATCATTGATATTTTTCAGACGATGTTACGTTTAGCTGGTTAATAGACTTTCCATGCTGAATTCTCAATTTTAAACAATACTTAATCATAACCCAGTACGAATTTATATCGAGAAATCATACGGACAAGCACATATAATCGTTTGCGAGAAACCAAAAGGTCGTTTCTCACATCATTTAGTTTGTTACGTCAGATGAACTTCGGGCTCGTAATTTTTATCAACAATGAAATAAAATTAATGTAATCACGTTGTACACACGTTTGGTGTTTCTCTTGTCCAGAGTTTCGAATTTATTCGATGATTAACGTTCGAAATTCTGATTAAAAATCAAGTCTGAAGTAAAAGCGTGTATTTGGTCGATCAAAAGTCAGGGCCGAGTGAAAATTAGATTAGCACGAAGTGACCCAGATGTCTTCCGACATCGTCGTGTATCGTTTTCCGTTTGCAGCTCCCACTACATATCGGATCGTATATCTTAGCGCGTGTATAACTCTTGGTCAGCTTTGGTTGAAGAAGTTGCTTCCCATGGCTCTCGGAACACGGAAATGATGGTTGCACATAGAGAGCTCACCGCCTAATAGAACGTGAAACAACAACCGTCCTCTATAGAGCCATCAGTCCAGCTCACATTGGTCTGCAGCCCTGCTTCACATTCCGTTACGCAATAATCCTTTGCTGAAACATATACATACATGCGAAGTTCGCTCTCATGCACAAGCACTTTCCACAGTCCACATGCTGCCTTCTACCGCGCTGCGTTATGCACCTCGCCTATAACCATATGGACGGTTCAACGTCGAATGGACTTGCTCTCCATCTTTTTGCTGCAGGATCAATTTCCATAAATTCCACACACGACTATTAAAAATCTCAATTAAGTCGTAGCTAATTTTCCAAGACACTGCATTCCTTCGCAGCACGAGATACGGTTGCCCAAATTTTTTAAACACCAACTCATCATCTGAGAATCGCAGCAATCGCCGAAAAAATTGCTTTTTTCAAAGTTAACCGTTTAGAAGCTGCTGATACGATCCACAATCGAATTAGCGATTTATTGGACATTTTTTTAAAGACAAAATGCACGTTGCTGATTGAAAATATTATTTTTCTCATTTTCAAGTATTCTATTAATCTGGATGCAGCCGTGCATGACAAACTTGTGAAGAATCGAATTTAGCATTGGAAAGGATTTGAGCGGGTTGAGTCGATGTGGAACGCCTTGTGTTCAAAAGTAACATGTATATATAGGTCGTTATGCTGCAGGAGAAGAGAAGTACGCGGTGTGCATGGCTGGCGCGTGATCGCTCGTCTGAGAGCTGCAGTGTCCAGTTGACCAGTATATATACCAATCTAGTGGACACTCTCCTGGTTGCCACGACGCGTAGATTCATTTTCCCCACGTCTAGGAACGAGACTTGTAATATGAAATACATCTATACGAAGGCAGCTCATATATATATCAACACTTTGTCACGGTTTTGATCGAGAAACAGGTATAAGCGTGTTAAGCAAAATGAAACTTTCTGCTACTCCCACAAATATCAAGAGAGCTCTCTCTCGTTCCGATTAACCATTTAAAAAAAAGGGCTTGACATTTATTTCTAAAAAAAAAAAAAACGAATGAGTAATTTTCATTTTGCATTCGGCGTTTGCTGTAAAAAAAATCCACATCAAAATTGATTGATAACATATTATAAAAAATAATACATCAAGCTCGTGTCTGCGATTTCGTGGGTTCCTCATCCCGTGCACCGAGCGGAATCGAGATTACTAAAAAATTTGCCAACAAGGTGAGATATCCTTGAGTTTTATGGCGACGAGAGAGAGAGAAAAGAAAGAAACGAAGATCGTATGGGTCGTGAGTAGCGGCTTTTGGAACGATGTCAAGTGGCGAGACTATTCACAGCCACGACAACATCAATGGGATACATGGCTGCTTTGTCCTGCGGATGCATTAACGTGCATACAGTTTATACATGTACACATCAAGATTTCTACGTACGTAGCACCCATGCATGGCGTATGTGCGCGCTCCTGCGTAATGATACGTACAAAAAACAAGAATCTGTAATAAAACGATCTAGACGTATCAAGCATATAATAGAGAAAAGGAGGAAGCGAGTGTTTCAGTTTCCGAGTCAGAGGATAAAATGTATACACTCTCGATGAAATCCCCGACGAAAAGCTCTGCGGAAAAATCAGTGAAGAATGTTTTTTTCTGGTTCCCGAGATTTTATACTCACGCGACTTGTTACTTACTAAAAGATTCTAAATATATTTTCCAACAGAACGAGAAGCTCTGCAGTGGAATAGTGGGAAAAGTATTACGAGAGTGAAAAATATGCACGAAAAAGAGAAGACCGCGAAAAAACTCTTTAAGGTATAACTATCGCAGAATGGGTTGATTTAGGATTTTCTTGAAATTTAGTGTAAATATTCTTGACATTAAAACGAACAACTTTCCTATGAGACGAAACATTTTCTGCCGTCTAGAATTTGAGATATTTCATTTCCAATTTTATATTTTTCCCATCTAAACGCATGTAAATTGAAGTCGCGTTTCTTTTGTTTTTTCTTGCAACTTTTTTAACGAAACGTCGCTTCAATTTACATGAGTTTAGATGGGAAAAATATAAAATTGGAAATGAAATATCTCAAATTCTAGACGGCAGAAAATGTTTCGTCTCATAGGAAAGTTGTTCGTTTTAATGTCAAGAATATTTACCCTAAATTTCAAGAAAATCCTAAATCAACCCATTCTGCGATAGTTATACCTTAAAGACAAGGCCTCTACAAGGTTTTCTTTATTTTTCCGCTTTGCTGGCCCTTCCTGAACCGATTTTGTGGGAATTTGCACGCGGTTAACGTAAAATCGTTCATAGCGAATCCTGCAAATCCGCCGTTTGACTGCACTGGTTTCACGGCTCCTCTCGTGCCCTTTTCTTCCCTTCATTCTTTCAACTATCCTGGACCTAACCAGCAAAGGGATGCAACTTATTTTCGTTCAGTCTGGCTGTTTTCCACGTTTTCACTGATCTCCCTGATCTTAATACGCTAATAAAAAAACGCTGAGATTTATATGGAAGGAGATAAAAAAACAAATGAGTAAAAAGTGACTCCAAACGCAGTAGGACGTTTACCTTGAATCACTAGTCATTGTGCCACCTCTAAGAATGCGAAAACTATGCAGTTATGTGTTTTTTTTTACTGAGGTCAAAAAACAAAACTTATTCATTAAAAAATTCGGTGCTCGCTGTAATGTCGATTGCTACATTTTTTATCACTCGGTTAGTTTTTGATAAATAAGGGCTCAGTACCTCCAAGTGCATCTAAAAACTGGCCTCGCTTGTAATTATATTTTCACAAGTTTGGAAGAAATAAATTATCTTGTTATTCTATGATTATAATTTCCGAGAAAAAGTAATCCGGGTATCTACCGTGCTGGATAATTCCGGCTGAGAACATGAAAAGACTGCTTCTGCGTACATACTCACTGTTTTTACTCAGTTTCTCATCGCCTAACGTTGTTGTCATATCCTAGTTGTCGTCGCGGTGCTCGACCCACGCTCTCGGTCCAAGCATTCGCAATAAATACACACTCTCCTGATGCATGCTAAAGCTGCGAGCTCCACATTAAATATGAGCATATTAAAGTTTACATCCTTTATTTTCACGTTCAGGGCCTCAAAGCTGTGATGATGAACGAGAGTTTTTTCTTCTTGCCTTCAATTTCGTTCTCCATCATTTTCTCGCTACAATATATCCGAGCATAAAATTCACAGTTAAAATTCACAACAGCGGGAAGAGGCAAGGAAGTATTCGAGTAAAAATATATATCATTTCCCGTTCTCGTGCAGTAACACATTTTCATTTCGACGACAATATGAAAACTGTATCTGAAGCTTACGTAATTAAAACTGCATCAGGAAACGAAAAAATAAAAAAAAATAATTATCGCCACTCCGAAATTCCGCGCAATGCGTTGTATCTGCCCAAATTCTAAATACGAAAACTTCTGCATGTTCATCTGGAAATGGTGACAAAAAAAGAAGCTGGTCTGCATGCGAGAATATTATTTTTTGGCTGAGTCTATTGGCGCTACTTCAACGTTTAAATGGAGCTCCTACATGCCCGGACTCTTTCCTTTTTCCTGGCCGAGTGATCGACTCTCCAAGACTGTATATGAGCCTGAAGTTTGCAACGTTGGGCCCCAACGAAAAATACGTGTTTTTATCAATTGTTTGTTCAATTTTTCAAACCAGAACAATTTTCGCACTGATTTTCTCTATGAACGCTAAAAAATTATCGTTTTTTTTGTCTTTACCAAATATTCGATGAGAATCTTGAGATTTGCCCAAGAAAAGAGGGAATTTCGTTGCATTGCAACGTTGCAAACTTCAACTTCGTGACTGTATACATGTCTTAAGTCAAAAGCTTCTCAATACGAAGGATACACGATCTTCAGGGTGTTCATCTATCGACGGACATGTACTCCGCTATATACATTTCTATACATAGAAAATACATAATCTTATATGTACAGTCGTACGCTATTAAACGTACTCTATATATTACGTAACCTTGAAGCACGTCTTGCCTCGGCGTGCGAATCGCTTCCTCTTTTCTTTCCTTCTTTACGTGCCAGAGTTGCTATATTAACGCCCGTTATACTTATTACGTTTTATCTCCTGGTATATATCTATATATAAACACCATTGAATACGGAAAAGTATTTTAATTCGTATTTTCATGTTGATTTTTATATTTTTGCAATATTCAAGTTTCTCGATTGTGAAATAAGGTGTACCTGTGCCACGGGTACTTATTACATTCCAATGTGTGAATGCATATTTTTATGACGGCGTAACGGTACGCGTTGTAGCTAAATTTTGAGCCAGGCTTCCAATTAAAATATCGAAGGGAAACTCGATTTTTACGCTTGGATAACAACGCCCTATGTTGCTTGGTTAGTTTTTTTTTAAATCAAGTCGAAACGATATTTTATTTCAAACGCGATACTCTCGGGAATGAAAAATAAAAATCATGTTCGACGGTATTAATGGTTTTGATCACGAAAACGGCATGATCCTTCCCGGTACCGAATCGTTAATATCAGTTTAGTCAAACGGGATTGAATGAATTTTTATGTACCAGGAAATACTCATGTTTGTAACATGAATTTTAAAAATTGAAAAACGGACGATAATTAAATGTAATACGAACACATTGTTTGTTCGGGTTGCAGGCACTTGTGGAGAAGTGGGAAAAGCAATGTCGATCGTAAGTAATCCAATAAAAATAAAGTGCTGAATCAATATTTCCAAATATAATTGCATTGTGGTTAAAAATAGGAAGTCATACGTTCGAATCGGACGAGATTGGTGTTGGTTGAACAAGAGTATTGCAGGATATATCACCGATTCGTTCGAGTATATTCCCGAGCACATCAGCCAGTCGCGAGCGTTGTAATAAAACACGAGATGAAGATTCAGCCTTGACCGCGCTCACGATTGCGCACCGAGGCACACCTGACCCAGACGGAAGATCACAGTCGTCTGACTGCAGACGGAATGTCTCCACTGTGAGCAACTGCAACTGCGAGCGTGTCAACCCGTTCCCTCTCCATCACTTCCTATGTATAACTCTTGTGTATATTCTATATTGACACGTGTGTACTGCGGGCTTTACATGCTAATACAAACGTTGGACATATCGTATGAAAAATACATCTCATTCCGCTGCACATAAGCCCAAGTTTCGTTCAATATATATGCATCGGTATATACTCGTGCATGTTTAAACTGTGCATGCAATGTTCGTGTCTGAAACTGTGTATTAAAATTAGAGCAATGAAAAATGACATACCGAGGAGAAAACTTTCTATGGGGAATAGTAGTTCTCTCTTATTCATTTCTTACGTCTCCATCTCTCTCGTTCTTCTAATAACTATGACTTGAGTTAGCTAGTCCTCGACTATCCTTGCTAACCATTTAAGGAGACTGGAAAGTGAATATATAACCTTATGGCAAATTTTTTGTTGGCTTATTTTTCGATCTGGGATTAATGAGCGCGTATGCCACTTATTGAAAATACATGTGTCGCCTCAAAAACTTTTCCGCATACGTTAGCCCGCGCGAGTGTGTTGCAAGAGACTGTAAAATTGTACTGGCGGCAACGTTGCTAATTAAGGGAAGTTTTTTCCTCTCAATATATTGTGCAGTTTTTTTTTTTCATTTATTTATAATTCAACTACTGGCAGTTATCGAGTGCTTGGTTTTTCTTTTCGGGGAAAAAAAACAACTCCGGAATCCGAGAATTGAGGCCAATTTTTTTCCCTCACCCAGCTCTACAGAAAAATTGCAATATAATAATGATAATAATTCAGCGGATTATGAATTCACTTTCCAGTTCCCTCGCTGGAGATACGGGAGTAGTTATCAAGCGATAAACTGTCTGGAAGTTGTAATTGATATGCACCAAGATACATTAGACTTTCGCCTCGACGCTGGGTTGGTCAGAGTCCCGGGGAGATCTCATCGCCCACACAATCGGCAAATATCTCTTTGCTTCGCTCCTTCTTTTTTTTTCTCTCTCTCTCTCTTCTGTATCTCTCTTTCTCCGCAGCTGCATTTAGGCTACATGGTCGCGTGATAGTTTCCGGTAGAGCGAGCAATAGCTCCGAGACACATGCGTTTTATCAGTCATCCTGGATCGTACATATCAGGCCGTCCAATCGAGGACGAAAAAAACAATTAGCATTTTTCCTTATCAGCAATTTCTCCCCAATTTTTTGCTTAGCCTCTAGTTCTCTATTGCGGTCAGCTTATCGACAATTATTGGGAACACTCGAATAGAAACGGCGCGAAGAAACCGCGCTGCTACTTGATAATTAAACGTTTACAATTTTTTAATACAATCTCTTATGATTCTGAAAGCATGATAAACGTTACACAAGTCCGTAAATTGTTGTTGTTGTTTTTTTTTTTTAATAACGCAGTAAAATGATTTCCAAGTATTTCACGTATAGCCCAATTTGTTCGATTTCATTAAAATTTGAAATTGATACCATGCATCGCCCTCCAGCTCAATTAATTTTTGCTGCGCTCTCAACAGAAATAAAAACCCTTCTGGGAACATTCCTGTGTAGTCAAAAATCCTGTACATATTGAAAATACAACACACACACACGGATACGGAGATTATTCATGTGCGGCTTTGTTGCAATTGTTATGGCTTGGTTCATCGAGTGTCGGGTGAATATCGAGGTAGAGAAAATAAAATAATGATTTTATAAACGAGAAGGAAAAAAAATGGTTAGAAAGAGCGACGGAGTTTGCTGACGCACGGTAGAGCAGTTGATAGTCATGCATGTGCAGAAATATAAAATTCGCGGCACCGCCTGTCCTCGCAGCAACGGCGCGCACTACGCTGTACCAGTTTACAAACGACTGTATTTCCAACAGCAGCCTAACGAGACGATCGTGTGTATGGGGTGTCACGATCTCGCCATATGTGCTATATAGCAAACCAGTTATAATTTCCACCTAGAAAGTTGGTTTATCGAAACCACGCGTTGCATATCGCCTCGTGCACTCGGCAAAGACAAGAGATGCAATATATTTCCAATCAGCTAAAACCCGTGAAATTTTTGGTGCTATATCTTGTTATCGCTGGACACACGCAGACCGCATGCGAGTCGGCGATGTCATTTGTTCGTTCCTTTGAAATGAATTGCGATCGATTGATGTTTCGCAAAAAAAAAACAAACAAAAAACCTGGAACGCGCAGTTTCGAATGTTTAGAACGTGAAATATTTTTATTCTCCTTCCGAGACATCGAAGCTCTGTGCCAAACCCGCAACCTCAAAAAACTAACTTTATCCTCAGATCAAAACTGAGCTCGTTCCTTCTATACGTTCCAACATTTTTCAACATCATTCGATTCCTGTACGCGTTGTGGATCTTGTCGGATGTATACGTCGCGATGATACAAGCAAGCTCGTTTAATTGATGCTCGTCCAATTAGGGCGGCTCGGTATCATTAATTAGTTTCTGCGAGAAAAAAAAAACTTGCGAATATCAGGAGTTAAGTATGTTAATGGTATCGAGGATCGATACGACGATGTGCAAATGTTACTGGCCGAACCCGATTTCAGTACAAAAGAGTACAGGGCTTAGGAAAACCCAGTTCGACCTGAAATCGTGTTTTGCCGGTACCGTTTTCGCATCCACCCACGCACACGCACACGCACACACACAGACACTACGCTCGAGTACCGATATTCATACGTCTGTGGCGTTTGGCAGAAACTTTAATAACTTGTTATGTTTCTCCCAAAGACCGCAGATATTCGAAAAATATATTTGTTACGTCGAGCGCGCAGCCTCTCCATCGGTACTGGCTCTCTTCGGGGTAAAGGAAAATGAGACTCGAGTCTGTTCGACGACGTATCTTATATTCAAACCGGTCATGGCCGGGATGAAAAAGATTCGCGCCCGCAAGAGTCCGATTGGACGATTGACGGTGGGAGGAATTTTTCACACGATCCCCTCGTACACTAGCGAGCGAATATAATGGCTTTCACTTTCTACTGATCATACATAGAGGCGACGGAAAGCATTAGAAAAATACAAGTTCACATCTACATACGGTAAACGGCTCCACGCTTTTTGGATTAAAATAATGAAAAAACAAAAAAAAAACACAATTTTAAGCGACCCCTTCGAAAGACATTTCCAGATGATAAACATCTTTTTATTTCTCGAGACGAGAATTTCCTTGACGATCCTTTTCTATGCTAGATTTCCAAGGATTTGGCTGATTGCGTAAGAGAAACATTTTCGAGTCAATCGGTTAAGCATTTGGTCGAGGATTCATCGTAACAAAATCAGGGAATCCATCTCCATAGAGACCATCAAAATTAGAAAAGAAAAAGATGGTATCCACGCTCGGAAATGTGACGAAACAAAGATGATGCGACCGTTTATTCATTGCAAATATGCAAAATGTGCAAAATGCTCTCCAACACAAAGCCATAATTGAAATATTCCAAGTCGTTCGATCTCAGAACGTTTAAACTAATTGATGCAGAATCCAAAATTACTGTGGTGAGACGTTATGAGGCTCGCTGAAAGTAGTAGGTTGAGATAATCGACCAGAAGGCACAAATATGCAGCAGAAGTGTAGATGGGAAAAAAAAACAAGAAATAAAGAGACGCGATGAGCAGCAGCTTGTGTTGGAAAAATAATTGACTGTTCGGCAATGGTCATTCAGCTCCATTGCTCGAATTATTCTCGTTTCTGCCTCAATAAACGATCCTCGTCGTCCAACAATGTCCAAGAGCAAAATTATGCAGAAAAAAAAAAAATTGGACACTTTGAAGACTTCGATCCTGTCGAACAGAAATAATCAACTGTTTTCGAGAGTCTAACCGTCTTAGGTGTGTAAGAACATGATAATTAAAGGGAAAATTGCCATAGCGAGAATCATGCAAGCTTCAAATCCGAAATTCGACTTTATCGTCATTTACCTACGATACACGTGTATGTATGGGTTACCATGGATAGTCAACTGAGGCTCTTGCGGTGTGCTGAGTGTGACCTCAAGTTTCAAAGTGATCCTTGTAACCCGGAGAACTTTGTTCACCGAGTTTGTTCGCAACTTCGTTATGACCGTGTTACGCATACACATATATGTCGATGGATGGGTATTCTAGTATCAAAGAGATTGTTCGCGTAAATCCTTATCCTTACTGATAACATAGAATCTTCACACGAAACAAGAATTTGCTAGTTATCGCTTTCTCAACGTCATGGGAGAGCTTACTGATTCAGAATTACGTCGAAAAAATCGTTCATAGTTTCGGAAATTGTCGTTAGACGTCATTTTTGCCAGAATTTTTATTTTCTGATAAAGTTTGAAGTTGAGAAAAAAGTTGAGAAGCAATTGCCATACAATGCTTGATGCCAGTATCTTTGACGTAGATGAATCTAAGAGTCTGACAGCTTTGACTCCGAAAATATGACATTTTATCGTTGGATCCTCATTAAAAGGGACCACGAGAATTGTTTTTCTATATGCTTGTTGGAACGTGCTGGTTCGAACGATAAGCGAAACGAATGGTTTGGATTGAAGCAACGCACCACGCCCGCGAGAGTAACGTAGGTGACCAGGTGCCTGGTGCACTTGGTACCAACTATCCTGGAGCCTTTTCTGCCGTTGCTGCGATCTCATATGAGAGGAGGAGGATGATAGAAATAGCGGTTGGTTAGGAATAGAAAGAGAGATCGGTGGCAAGAGACTTTGCCGAGACGACGATTCCTAGCCGGGCGAATGGGCGGCGGGCGGTTGGTAGCTAAGGCCTTTTCGCTTTTGCTTAGCTTGTCTACATGCTTTATCCAATGTATATACTTGCCTACCACCTAACTCTGCCTACGGAGAGCCACTACCCCGTCTGTCCGCGACCCTCCCCTTACCTCACACGACTCTCGTTGGGTCTCTCTCGAACGCACGGCGCCTAGAACGACGACCACCGTTCATTGCAACTGGAGGATTATAGTTTTTTCTGGGGGAGGAGGAGGGTGGAGGAGAGCACGGCTTTCGAAAGGATGGTGATTGTGGAGCGGTGGCCAGAGTGTAGACTTGGGCGTATATAAGGCCCGTCGACCCAGCCCAAGTCAGTCATTCACTGGACTACCAACCCACCAAACACACACCAAACATGAAGTGCTTTGTGAGTATATCGGGGTTGGTTCTGGGGTGTCCTCTCAGAGGCTCTCCATTTGTCGAGGATCATTCGCTTTTCCAATTCAACATTTTCCAATTTTCTTGAAATTTATTTTTCTCTCTACCTCCGAACAAATTATTCAACAATTCTCTATACGATATTCTAGTTCAATTATAAATATTCATTTTCATGCATTTAATATTTTGAAAATTTCAATATTTCGTTCTTTACCCGCAAAATTTTCTATGACTTGCCAATATCCTTCATTTCCATTACACACTTTTCATTGATATCTTTATTCTCACTCATCACTTTTTTACGACTTTTCATTCACAAACTTGGCGGCACTCCTTTGCAATCAGAAGAGAAAAAACGCGTAAACGGTAGTCGTAGAAACCGGTTACTATGTCGAGTCATCTCTCCGCGGTATACTGCTTCATTTTTCACATTGTATCTGCATTTACAAACGCGTAATAACTGTATCATCATATCTTTCTAAATAACTCGTCGATCAATCAATATACCTTTTCGTACTTTTCCAATTTTCCATTGCAATTTGGTTTTTCATCAATTTTGCCTTTCTCTCGTATTCCTCGACTTTTCGTGTGAACTACAAAAATTTTCCCTCAATGCTTCAAAACGAAAAATAGCCCAAAAAAAACACTTTGACTCGTAACGAACTATCGAGCATCTATAAATTCTTCCCTTATTCGTGATAACGCGTTTCTCACTAGTAACGGTTAAAGTAAAGAGTATTCTGAATACGCAGAGCCAAACACGAGGGAGATTTTACCGCGGTTCTCGATATCTCTGTCACGTTGGCGGAACCTAGATAAATCTAATTTACTGTTCGCCTAGATCGCGCTCATTGCCCGCTCAAAACTTCCTTTCTAAACCTCGCTTAACAATCTTACGGTAGCCAATATCTCGGCTCGTCTCGCGGAGTATGGAAGAAAATCGATAATTGCATTGTATCGCGTGATATTAGTAAAAAAAAAACGAATTCACATCATCGCATTTTTCGATTGGTAAAGTTTCGGGAATAAACGAAGAGAACGTGAAAAAAAAAAAAAAAAAAACTCGGCACCGGTTTGGTTCGCAATAATTACGACGGAAAAATTGCAAATGTACAGTAATCGCGAGTTTATCCAGTCATTCAATTAATTACAAAAAGCCACAAATAGAGTTGCGTTGCCAATGGAGAGTTCACTATTACGCTGGCACACCTAATGTGCTCCTTCGGTTAGCCACGTTTCATTTCATTTGCCTCGATTCAGCACCACGAAAGCACAAATATGCGAGCCTGTTTGAAACGCAATGAAATCGAGTCTCGCGATGTCTTTTCCCGCCAAATATGGAATCGTCGTTTCGACGGACTCGGAAAATCGTTAGCTATGCGAAAATGCAATCCGTGCGGGCTATCGGTCCAATTACGAAACGTTACGGCATATCTGTGCGGCGCGGTTACGCGTTTCGATCTCTTCTCAAAAGTCATTTCACCCTACAAACTTGTCCATTCGCGAAGTTTACCATTTTGTTCTAGTCTCGAAACTCGTTTAGCGTGACACAACGTGACCAATGTGATCGGAATTCTATAAATCTTTGACTCGCGACTGCAACGATTCGGTTCACGAGCTTCACTCACGTTCAATACAGAAACGTTGATCTTGTTTTTGCCAATATTATCAACAATATAGCTTCGGGGGATACTTCAAGAATGGCAATTTCACATTAGCCTCTCAGATTCTTCCTATATCTCTTGTCGAGTGCAACATACACTTGCATAGAGCGTGCAACGCGCTCTCATTGAAAGTGAAAGCCAACGCGGTTATGCTTCCTGGGGTCTCGAGTTCGCGCGCGCTCGCACTTTTCTAGCCGGTAATCGGTACCACGTCGACTTGCTCGATTGTACAGCAACGCTGGTATCCCGTACATTACGTCGCTACGATGATCATTCCGTGACTATAGTACCAGCTTCCGTAATTTTATTTTTGCGTCTTGGCTCGGTTGTCATTATTACTATTTACCTGGTGGATACCAAAGAGAGAGAGAGAGAGTGAGCACTATGCTCAGTGTGAAGTTGAAAAAGTGTCGCAAGAACGAATAATTGGCTGATGAGCGAGAGTTGGAACTAATTGGGCGAATCGGCTCGATTCTTTCAGATCGTTTTCGCTTGTCTGGCCGTAGCGACGGCGCGCGCTGGTATCGCCCACGGTGGATACGGTGGTGGTTACGGTGGTGGTCACGGAGGTGGCTACGGATACGCCGGATACGGAGGACACGGTGGAGCCGGTCTCAGCGGTGGTCTCGCCGCTGGTGCTGGTACCGCTGCCTCCCTCCAGGGTGGTGCCGCTAGCTTGGGATCCGGTGGTCTTGGTGCCAGCTACGCCGCTGGTGCTGCTGCCGCTGCTGGTGCCGCGGGAGTCCAACAGATCGTCTCTGGTGGTTAGTATCGCGATATCGACATCGATCTCGATCTCGATCGGGACGAAAGGGGGGGAAAGGGAAGGGAGCTAATGGAATGATTATCGTGTCGCAGGAGTTACCGGTGGAAGGTCCGACATTGGACCCGCTGAGGGACCCAAGGCCAACGTAGGACCCCAGTCTGGCCCATCTGACCTCGTAGGACCCCAAGAGGGAGCCAAATCCGTCGGAGGACCCCGTACCGGACCATCCAGCCTTGTTGGACCCGCTGCCGGCCCATCCACCCTCGTAGGACCATCCCAGGGAACTGCCACCCTCGTAGGACCATCCCAGGCTACCGCTAACCTCGTCGGACCCAGCTACGGTGGAGTCGCTTTCTACGCCGGAGCCGGTGGAATCAACGGTGACGACGGTAGCTCTGGCTCCGCCGCTGCTGCTGCTCCCGGAGGTGGATTCGGAGGTCTCGGTGGTGGATTCGGTGGTGCTGGTGCCATCGCTGTCATCGGAGGAGGAGGCCCCGGCATCGCCGGAGGAATTGGCGGACACGACGCCGGAGTTGCTGTGATCAACGGACCATCTGGCGCCATCCACGCCGGTCTTGGCTCCCACGGAGCTATCATCCCCGCCCCCATCCACAAGTGGTAAGACGGTCTTAGACCCCAGCGATCTCGGCTCGGCGACGGCGGCAAACCCACCACGGTCATACCGGTCAGCGAACGCGTTACCAACGTCGGAGCTTCGTCCAACCTTGGAGCATGGCAGCCATAGAGTAGTCAGTCGGACAAACCGTCAGTACCGAATTGCTCGTCCAATCATCATCCCAACATCGCTTCTAGTTCACCGCGAGAGACAATGAGATACGTGTTCAACAGACTATTTGACCAGTGCCTGGAGTGGCGCGATCGAGCGGTTCATTACCCACGCTGGGATATTCCCTCGTGGGAAAATCTAGCTAAATTTTCAGTTCATCGTGAGATCGCAACCGCAATATCGTGCAACGACAGTGCTACAATGGTTCTATCGTATGTTATTATACGAATCTCGTTAATCGAGCGGACTTGTTCTCACCAACATCGAGATTACGCGATACGCTTCGTCATGAGCCCAGTCATAGGACAAGCTTTGGCGCTTCTATGGTCGAACACACAATCGAGCTGATTCTTCTGTTTTCTGAACAATCGGCTCGCATCCATCTCGACACTTCCAATTCTCTTACATATTCCATCTTTTGTAGGCCGACGCTCTCACTCACATATACTATCCCTTGTTGAGGAATCGCAACTTTCCTCACAGTTGTTATACTCACTGCCGCACCCAAGCATACATATTATTATTACATACTCGTCCATGCATATGTTTTCTATATATATACATGTATATATCTCAACATAAATATATTCATGTATATATACTATTACTATACCTGCTACTTCTTCACACATATATACATATATACCCAGTACAGAATATACAAAGCTAACGCAATGTGTCTTTCGTATCGACGTATATATTTATATATCTATACATGCATATACATACAAGTACCCGTGTTATGTGAAGGAGACCGGTAGATTATGGTAGGTCAGCCGTTCCCGTGAGTGAATGAATGTACATAGAAGGCGCGCCGCCGCCGGCCCCCGACCCCGCCC
>JBAJMU010000003.1:16467829-16539814 GCA_037952995.1 Hyposoter didymator
CGCCGCCGGCCCCCGACCCCGCCCGCCCTCGTCATACCCTTTCTATGCGATCACTACTAGCACCCCACCACCACCATAGATAGATACCACGTATTTATAGCGTTTATACATTTATACAATACTTTATATAAAATAAAGCATCAGTATTTAAAACTCAATATCATCTTGTCTATTAATATTTTATTCTCATATTATTCACATCTGTACCCATCGTTCCATCCACCACTGCCTTCTCCTCACCTCAATCATTTGCTCATTCGTCAACTGCTCTTACCACGGAATCATAGCACACTCGTTCGTTACCATCATCCATTAGCTAATGCATCGGGACAACCACCAAACAATCCCATCGACATTGCTTTTTAACAGGAATTACAGTTATCGAATTTCAACGAAATATCGGACCAACGGCTTTGGAAACAAAACATCACTTTGGTCGAGTTCCACTTAGATTCAATTAATTTATATTGTGCCTCTCGTGGTGAAGAATCTGACCCAAAAAATCTTCATTCACAATTTTATTGCAATTCATAATTTCCTCAGAATTTTTCAATTTCCTGCTCTGCCTTGCCGTATAATGAGAAGATATTCGCTGTAAGAAAGAAAATCAGCTGCTTCTAACTCTTGGATGGGTGACCGCTTAGCTAAGCACTGGCTGGTGTGCATCAATCACTATAACCAGAAGGAAGTTTTTGCGAGTTCCTAATGGTGCTAACCACCTGAAACTTGGCGTAAATGAAGCCACTCGTTTCGACCAGGTTTCTCACAGTTTCTCCTCGCTCTTTCTCTTCTTTGGGGATTTTACAAGAACACCAGAATTAATGAATTGGGAGTAAGTGGAGTGCACGTGGTTGGTTGGGTTCGTAAAAACCCTCAAGAGAATTTGCAGGAACAATGAATGCATTAAGCAGAAACTATTGCCAAGAATCAGAATCAATCTTGTGCAAAAATGCAGTTTGCTCCCATGATTTTGCAACAAAATGTATTATGGCTACAAAAGTATTTTTTCCCTGAGAAAATAGAGTTTCCCTGCGAACGAGAAATTCGTATTTTTCCGACTGGGTTCGGACAGTTTCGTAGATAATCCTTCGAATCCTCTACGTGCAAAATTGTGTGGTGTGGAATAATCATGGTTTATTGCAACAGAGACAAAGCACGATTGAACATGCCGATGAAAAATGAAGCTCTCAGCATTAGGATAATTCTTCTGAACTGGGATTTTCGAGTCTACTGGATTCAGCGTCATTTACGAGTGAGCCAAGCTGAGCACAATGAGCTACATAAACGAGACACTTCCATTTTAAAATATGAAAACTTCCCGGACGAGAAGATTCACGGAGGAAAATGTTTTCAAAGTGCAGCCACTGATTGGTAAGTGTCTGTTATTAGCACCTCCTCGTTCTTGTCGTTTCAACATCTACGAACTTTTAATTAAATCTCAAATTCGTAATACGCCGTTTGATCTTGAATAAGGAGGCGGAAAAGGTGTTTTCGATCCTTTGCCAGTAGCACGATTGAGGTTGAGACACAATGATTGAGCCGAAAGGTACGGAATTCGTGGCAAGACTATAGAAATAGTTGGAGCTCTTTTGGTAATTAGCCACTTTGATAACTCGAGCCAGTAGAGTGAAGCGATTGGACGCCATCATTTTCAACGTTTGCGCAACTTGTTTGCAGCATGTTCTGTATATCTAATTGATTTTCCAGCAATTATGGCTACCAGTTACCGGCCAATGGGTGTGCATTATGGATGTGTACTGGATTACACTTGTACGAGATTGGTAAATTCACACAGATTCGTTAGCCACGAAGCGCTGGACCAACTGGCTCGTACAACTGTCGAAATGTCCGTTTGGGCTATAGGCAAGTGGATCTACTGAAGAGGACAACCGAATGGCTCCTGGCTACATCCGGTCCTCGTCGATCGAATTGCTTCACGATCGTCTCACATTGAAGCAGTTGAAATTAGTCCAATAATTGTCATTAATGGGTGGAGAAGGCGTCGCCGCTTCTCTAGCCGAAGGACATGACAGATGCACTATATACACTGCTTTCTGCGGCTAAATGTCACGTTTCTCCTCTCATTCGCTTTATGCAGCAAAGCCATCTTTTGTTCATCTCAACCACTCAATCACGCTGATATCTTCATTCAGAGAACCCTAGTGTACTAAAGACTTGTCTAATCAACGATCGCCTGCCAATGACCTACCACCCCAGTCCGTTATCTTAGTCCAAGTCATCTCGCCCTAACAACATTTCAGTGCAACTCCGGAAGAGATTTCTTGGGAAACGAAACTACTTTTCGGTCTGTCCAAAAATACAGAAGTCTGAGGATTGAATCATCAGAATGTCGTGATTCCAGATTGTAATGAAAAATGGAGAAAATAAAATTGTTGATGTTGTTCATCGAGGCCCGAGGAAATATTCTCAATCGTCTAAACTTTACGAACTGCGACTTTTCCGATTTATTTTCCTGGCAATCGTTTTTTTGTATAAATCTGTTGCTCACGAAAACATTAATTTGTTCAGAGGAAGCCTGATCGAAAAATATGACTGAATAACATTTATCGTAATGGCAAGGAGACAAAACAATCGTCCAAATGGAACATTATCGTATTCCAAGGTCAATGAATCATTATGATGGAAAATTACGCCCTTTCACGCAATTGAACACCAGCAACAGGTCTAACAATTTAAAAACAAAAAAAAACGAACCTCGGGTGCAGTTCTGTACAAATTCGAATTCGCAGAATTACGTGCTTCATTATACACTAGGCTCGGATGTAAATTAGGTCATGAACTGACTCTTTTTTATTTATCTGGTAAATTTGCCGTGTTTACTCGTATATGCCCGATAAGTTTAGCTTCGCCACCATAACCGATGGTAAATTGCATCTGCAGCAACAGTTGGGAACAATGAGTGGAAATGTCAGTCTCACCATTAACTCGGATCACGTTCGATTGGACGACCCCGTCCACCTTTCAATTCTTCTCAACTCAATTTCAATATATCACGTGAATTTCGCCACGGCTCCGTCTATTTCTTGTTCAAACAAATTTGTTATACATGCCAGTTTTTCGCGAATACTCCTACTCTCTCTCTTGATGCCACAGAGTAATTTATTTTCTGCATTGAATGAGATGTTGTGGTGACAAACTTGTGAACAAAAAAAAAGCTTCCACGGAGACAGTACGAATTGAGGAAGTTATTGCTCCGGATAATGTTTCTATATACCGAACAAAAAATTAAAAAATCATTCAAAATCTAAATTTTTGCATTTTTATATACGAATATTCCACAAAGAGAAAAACTTTTGGACTTTTGAATAAAATAAAATTCTCTGACAATCTACCTCCTTCAAGTATAATTGGATGATTTAGTGGAAAAGTTTTGGTTCTCAGTATTTCGTCAGTGAACCGGATCGATTGCTGTATAACCCAAGCCCATGGTAGAGAGCTCTAGAAACCTCAACAGCAGGCCTTCACAGGTAACACTGCATTTCGTAACGTTCGATGGCTTAAAGGTCGAGTTCGCGACTTCTCGAGCGAGGAGAAGAGTGCTCGGATCATCTTGTGAGCCAGCCGGACTGATCGCTTTGGATTTAATTGCAGAGTGAAAGAAAATATCGGTGTGATCGTGTATCTCGCGCCCTCGTTTTGTTGGTACTTTGCACTCTTTATCCCTGGCTCTCTCTAGAAATCCATACTTTTATCTCGTATGTAAAATATCGTTTGTTTTTTTTTAAAAAGCGAGTTTTATGAAAAGTTGGAATTTCATGGGACTATATTCTCACAGCTCTTAATTATTTCCGATAATGATTCAACTTTAGCGAATCTTCCAATGCGTAATTGCTGCACTAACAACCGATATTTTTAACATTTCGAAAAATCCCATAAAACGATGTGAATGTGTGGAAAACACCATACGATGTGTCAATCGATGTGGATCCCGTGGGAAAATCTTGTACGAGCCAATAAATGAATCGCAATGATTATTCGCTGGATTATATTGCAAGGCGATACACCTACGGAGTGACTAACACCCCGCATTGACCATTTTATAACGTAGTGTCTACCTGACGTCACGATCGTTCGAGATATTTTTTTATACAGTAGGATCCTTCGTAAGTTTGACTTGCAAGTTCCATTCGCCTGTTTTCCTCCATAGTATATCCGATAAAATGTGTCTCGTTACTTTTCCAGAGATTTATTACGGAATCGCTGTTTGAATCTTCATCTGCGATCTAAAAATATTTGACTACTGCACAGAATTGCCGAACAATAAAAATCACGGTTAAAATTGGTTGAGAAATCCTTTAACTGTGATTATAAAAAATTATCCATTCGAAACTTCGCTCGTTTATTGGGAGATTAATTCGTGACTTTGCAATTAATCAACAAAATTCACTCAAATTGTGTTTCTATGGCCGGGTAGCGAAAACAATTAGAGCGGAAAATTTAGATTGAAAATGGGAAACGAAATTTTTTTCATACCGCGAATAAAGTCAAGGGAGTACTCGGTGCTGAACAATTGATTAAAAAATTGTGTATTACCATAACGTTTCCTCTCATGTTCGACACATTTTCCGAGCTAATTTTTTTCACGCACTTTATTGTAACCTTGGTCGACCAATAGCTTTTCACACCCTCGACAACGCATTCGAAGCATATATGTTCGAACACGTGTGTCTCCGAGTCCGGTTGTGGTTCCGGAATGGCAAATAATGGATCGCAGCTCGGATAATAATTATGAAGAATTTCTCGTAGTACCCCCGAAGCTCGAAGGACGCGGAGAAAAATAATGGCACCGAGAGAGTAAGAGAGGCAAAGGGGGTCCCCCGATGATGTTGCGGTTCTGTAAGAACCTGGGGCGTGGCGTCAGTGGCCTTCTTGTGCAATGGGTGAACACTGCTCCCATCAGCGGATATGATTTGAAGGGATTAAGCGCGCGGGGGCGCGGTCCGATCCTCGGGGTTCTAAGGTATATAAGCTTGTACGATGCTGCATCTTGATACACTCAGCGACCGACAGTCAGCGAGATGAAGGCTTTTGTAAGTAAAGAGCGGTGGGAGAGGGATTCGTTAGATTAACGTTGAATCAGAAACGTTTTTCTTTTTCTAATAACTCGAATGAGAAATCGAGGAAGGTACAGTGTAACGAAAGTGTGACGATGAAACGTGCAAAACAAAGGAGGAAACAGTTGCCCGGTCTACGAAAGCTTGTTGTTCATCAGCGATGAGTTCCTTGTAAATTCAATGGAGGTGTAAATCAGTGGAAAAAGATTAACCAAATAACAAATATGTGTCTCTGTGTGCGTGTGTCCACAGATTGTTGGATTGGCTATACTGGGAGTGGCGACTGCTGTGCCGAGCCGCGAACGTCGCGGAGCTGTTTGGACGGGTTATGGTGGTCACGGAGCTTACGGACCTTATGGTGCTGGTCATGGAGCTTACGCGGTAGCTGATCACGGGGCTTACGGTTATGGTCACGGGGCGTACGGTGCGCATGGCGCCGTTCTAGCCGGCCCTGCTCTCGGTCATGCGAGTCTCGCAGGACCTCATGTCGGAGCTTCTTCTCTCGCTGGACCAGCCATCGGACCGTCTCATCTGTCTGGCTCGGTTGCTGGACCTGTTCACGTTTCCGGTGCAGTTGCTGGACCAGCTGTTGTCACCGGATCGGTCGCCGGTCCCGCTCATGTCGAAGGCTACGGCGGTGGACATTATGATGGAGCTTATGGTGCAGATCACGTCGGTTATGCTGGCTATGGCGCGTACGATGGACACCATGGCTATGTGGGCGCTCCTTACGTCGGCGGTGAGATTATTACGATAACTTTTCAACCTTACTCGCGCTTTTTTTCCTTTGTTCGATATTTTGTTATGATCACTGATTAAATTCGATAAAGCGCTGGGACCAATTTTCAAGAAACTACAAAATTATCATTTTTCAATGGCATCAAGACCTTTCGAAATTACTCGATCGAGCAGCATTTCAATTCCTAGTCAATGGGGCATGATAAGAGCGAAAGTTATGCGGCACTCCCGAGTTATGTTTCTACCTTTAAATGTTCATTGTCCAGGCTATGGTCACGGTGGACATGGTCACGGTGTGGTACTCGCCGGTCCGGCTGCTCACGGTGCCGTACTCGCTGGACCTTCGCATCATGGTGCAGTCTTGGCCGGCCCAGCAAGTCATGGCGCTGTCGTAGCTGGTCCTCACGCGGGCGGTGCTGCAGTATCCGGTCCACACGCTGGTTCAGTCGTCATTTCTGGACCATCGGGAAAAATAACGGCTCATGGTGCTGGCCACGGAGCAGCGGTTCACGCGGGTTTCGCTGGTCATGGTTATGGTCACGGTCACTACTAAATTTCGTTTCAACCCTCAAGACACCCAAATTCATTAAATCTGAATGAACATGTTCCAATGTAATCATTCAAAATGAACGCGAATCCCCTAAATTCAATCAAAATCCAATCTGCCTAAATAGAAATATCGAATTGTTACGTGGCCCAAGTCAACATCGTGAAAACAATGTCATCGTTGAAATGTATACTTTGTAACAACTCATACACGTGTGTTCGTACATAAATCCGTTTTTACACAAATGTCACACGAAACTTGAACAGAGTGTTAAGGTATAACTATCGCAGAATGGGTTGATTTAGGATTTTCTTGAAATTTAGTGTAAATATTCTTGACATTAAAACGAACAACTTTCCTATGAGACGAAACATTTTCTGCCGTCTAGAATTTGAGATATTTCATTTCCAATTTTATATTTTTCCCATCTAAACGCATGTAAATTGAAGTGACGTTTCGTTAAAAAAGTTGCAAGAAAAAACAAAAGAAACGCGACTTCAATTTACATGCGTTTAGATGGGAAAAATATAAAATTGGAAATGAAATATCTCAAATTCTAGACGGCAGAAAATGTTTCGTCTCATAGGAAAGTTGTTCGTTTTAATGTCAAGAATATTTACACTAAATTTCAAGAAAATCCTAAATCAACCCATTCTGCGATAGTTATACCTTAAGAAACTTAAATCCTGCTTCGGTCTCGATTAATGAAAAAAAAAAAGGGAAAATTGTACTTTTTCCTATTTCTTCATTACCTCGAGCTCATTATTCGTAATTGAGCTTACTTTTACGAATTGGTTGATTGAGTTTCCTCAAAATTTCACTTTTGAGCCAAAAATACGGTCTGTGTCGCGCGCCATCAATTTGACGATACAGAAATTAACCCGAGATCTGTGAACTAGGCAAAAAAAATCTGGAAACATTCGTGGACAAGCTTCAGACTATTTTTTCAGAGCGAGAATGGAATTTTAGGTTTTCTCGTTCTTAATTAATTATTTTTTATTTTTTAAATCAAATATCAAACAATGTGCGAAGGAGCCCGGACGAAAACGACCCCGGTTCACAGGTTGCCGGCTTAATTTCGCCAGGATTCAAAATCCCTGCATCTGACGCTTATATTCTACGATAATGACTTCCACTGCGCGTTTTCCCTGATAGAGCCAGGGCGCGGACGTCAGCACGCCTTTGCTACTAACGAAACTTGCAAAGTATTACTCGGATAGCACATTTCGAGCACCATCATATGCATTTCACAAAATTACTCAACTCCGTTGATAAGATTGTGTTTCATACACATCGTAATTATACATGGACCGAACTCATCTGCGCTCATTATACACAGTCCATTCTACCCGCAAACGAATACCTCGTAATCCAGCATCACAAATTCTTGGAATATAAACGACATCGTGATGAATTTTCACAGAAATAATTTCCCTCGAGTTCATTGAATTACGGAAAATAAGCACCAAATTTTCGTGTCCGTCTGTGCAGTTTCCAAAAATTACCAATAATTGGAAAAACCAGATTATTTAATGCTAAAATTATCGGTTTCAAAGTATTCCGTGAGCTACGAAAATGGCTGGATGCTGAGGTTTTGACATTTCGAGTTTTTGACATTCGTGTCTTCTATTTTACTGAATTTCGTAAAAAAATCTTGGAGAATTTGTTCGACTCAAATGAGACGGAAAAAAAAACTTTTATTAGGACGACAGGGATGGTCAAGATTTCGAGTAATCTTGGCTCTTGGTAACAGAACTGAAAGTGCATTATTTAAATGAGATGGAAAAGGAGACCGAGTCCCGAACCTTTGGAACGAGATGAATGTACAACGCGCCCATACAGCAGAGCCTGAGATCCGATACAGTTGAGCAACACGTGCGGATCCTCCATGGGAAAATGATGCCCTCTGACTAGTCTCAGGTCTCTGGAGCTATGCATTTTAGTGACTCGGCCGAGTCATGACTTGGTCGTTCGCACAAACTGCAAACTGATGAATAAAGCAAGATCAAGGAATCATGGAAAATTAATATTTTCACCATGTGGTTAGACACGCGAAAAATCACTGTTCACGCATTTTTCTTGTATCTACGTGCAGAGTTTCGTCACGTTGAATTACGTTTAACGATGCGAGGGGCGGGGGTTAATATTACGAATAACCAAATTGTCGAACAGCTAATAATTCGGAATTTTGGTATTCATAAAATTAAATAAAAGAAAAGTAAGAAAGTCGAAATCAAATTTTTCAAATGACTAGAAATTCGAAATGCAAAATAGCGAACGTCAAAAATGGCGAACGTCAAAACGGCGAGCGCCAAAATAACGAACGCTAGAATAGAATAGAATAGAATAGAATAGAATAGAATTCGTTATTTTGGCGCTCGCCGTTTTGACGTTCGCCATTTTTGACGTTCGCTATTTTGCATTTCGAATTTTTAGTCATTTGAAAATTTTGATTTCGACTTTCTTACTTTTCTTTTATTCAATTTTATGAATACCAAAATTCCGAATTATTAGCTGTTCGACAATTTGGTTATTCGTAATATTAACCCCCACCCGATGCGAGAGCCCGTCGAGGAGTTCCCAACCTCCCAGCTCCGTCACAACCTTCCTCAAGATTAAATGCATTGTGAGAAAGCCAGCTTCGTTCTTTTCAACTATACCAAACCTCCACAAATTCCTAAAGGTCACCCTCTTGCGATCGGACGAACGCCTACTCGATCCTCTAGCCACGTGATCGATGACTCGAAATCGTTTTCCCTCGTGACCTCCTCCACGAAATGAAATATGAATACGTTTTTCAAAATGAGAACGGAAATGTTCAATTATCGAGAAGGAAATGCGTGGATGGACGAGAAATTTATGTTGCTACTGCGGGGACAGAAACGTCGGAAGATGCAACGATTTTATTTATATTTGAGTCAGTCACGCGTAGCTACACAGATTCTTGAGGCCCATTGCGTTCTCATTTTTACGTATAGAGGTACAAGAGTCGCTGTACGAGAATTGCGAGTGTACTGGTAACACGCTGGGATCGGTATTATAGTTACGTCGGGTATTGTTTGTACTGCGGATAACGTCGCAAGCAACGACTCATGATGTTGCCCAATATCGCGTGGATAGCCTTTACTTGCACAGTGTGGACAAACATTTGCGAATGAAAGCGTCGTGCGTGTCGTACTAGTATTTGTACTGCATTACACACACGTTCCCAACGAATATTCATCCAAAGCCTCGAGGACTCCACTCTCGTACGAGAGGAAATCGTACGCGAAGCCTCCGAATTTTCCAGTTCGTATCCATCACTCTCTAGTCTTCTGTAACGATCGCTGCGCACGATAAAATACAAAATTCAACAAAAGATATCTCATCATCTGTTTGTGCACATTGTTTGAAAATATCAAATCTGTGCAAGATCTTTTTTCTCGATAGTTAGACGATTTTATGGGACACGCATCAACGGATATATATTGACGCTGTGAGTGAGTGCAATATTTTGAGCCCAGGCGATAGTGATACACGACGACACGTTGCTAAATCCTCAGAGCCAGGGCTGAACTAGTTACGATCCTTTTGAAGGATTATCCCAAATATCTAGCCACTCAAAAATAAGATTTCACAACATTTCCCCTTCCGAGATCCATTCAGTCTTAGCAAACACAAGAAAAAACAGAAATTACTCAAATATCAAAAAATTCTGTATAAAAAAATGGCAAATTTCACATAAAGTGAAAAATTTTGAAATTCGTTAACAAAAATTTTATTCTTAATTCTTTAAAAGTTCGCGCGATGAATTTCCGGCACTTTCAAGAAGTATGAGACGTCGAGAATATTTTCTGATCCGCTCACGGATTCACGTTCGGACTTGGATCGAATTTGTAGCAGATACTAAATCCGCAGAAAAGAAAAATGATTTTTTGAGCAATTTTTGTGAAAATTCGACAAACCATATAATTGTTACTTCTTCGTGACAACAAAAGCTGGGTAGGTGTGTGTGTGTGTGTGTGTGTGTGTGTGTATGTGTGTAATGATGGTGAGACCAGTCAAACGCGCTAGTATAGCATTGTGCACTTGCAGTTACGCGAAACGTGACAAGTCGAAGGTCGTCGTTAAGATTCCGATTAGATATGTCTCGAACGAGGTATCAGAGTATAGGGATGCATGTCGCACGGTGTATTCTATATGAATCGGGTACACGTACTATTGCTGGCTCAATGTCGCGGTAAATCAATCTTTCATACCGGATAGTGTGAGAGAGTTTGCGCGGTCAGCGACTAGCAGCAACGTACACTTATAAAAAGTTTAAATGCCAGTTGTATGTATTGATATACGAATTCAATTACGAGGTGATTTGAACCTGGAGGTCAAGACCGTACCAATGAAATAATCACGTCACGATAACTATTTTCTATTGGCTTTCTCAATCACTAAAATTCCTGATTAAAGAAATTGCGAGAAATCAACAAAACTTCGTTTTCGTCGAACGAAAACTTTTTTTGCAGCGTCTGGGATTTTCGACACGCGATGAACAATTGGATTATCAGATTTCTCAAAAATCAGCATCGACATGATCGTTTCTGCTGCAAATTCTTAAGGTATAACTATCGCAGAATGGGTTGATTTAGGATTTTCTTGAAATTTAGTGTAAATACTCTTGACATTAAAACGAACAACTTTCCTATGCGACGAAACATTTTCTGCCGTCTAGAATTTCAGATATTTCATTTCCAATTTTCTATTTTTCCCATCTAAACGCATGTAAATTGAAGTGACGTTTCGTTAAAAAAGTTGCAAGAAAAAACAAAAGAAACGCGACTTCAATTTACATGCGTTTAGATGGGAAAAATATAAAATTGGAAATGAAATATCTCAAATTCTAGACAGCAGAAAATGTTTCGTCTCATAGGAAAGTTGTTCGTTTTATTGTCAAGAATATTTACACTAAGTTTCAAGAAAATCCTAAATCAACACATTCTGCGATAGTTATACCTTAAACCAATTTTTGTCGAAAGCATAAAAATCAAAAAAGTCGAAGCTCGATCGATAAGATCCGTGACGTATGCAGTATTTTCTTCATTTGGTTTATTTCTCGCATAAATCTGTCACAAAAACTATTTAATCCACAGTCCGTAGAAGGATCAGAGTGAGATTGGTCACCGCAAGAGTGCATCTCAAGAGGTGCGGTCGATATGCAGTGGATAGTCGTTAAGTCACGTATGAATATATATATATACATACGTATGTATTTGCATCGCTGACAGATAGCAGCTTTGTGCAGCGGATCGTAAGCCAAGGTCGTTCGAATTATCGATTCTGATAGATCCGCTGATAACGGTATACCGTATGCATGTCTACACGGATCCATGTGTCCGTGGATATTTCTACGTTTGTATCGATCTGTGAGGGACAAAAAATCTCGTCGGTTTGTTTATCTGGAGCGCCACGAAATGGATTCCCATCTCTTTGTCCGTACGACGCATAATCCACAATGCGCATCGGACTATGCACAGAGTCGGTACGCATCGCGATACATCTCGTCACGTACTAGGAAAACAAACGGAACAAGATACGAGAGGAAAAATTCAAGTCGAGTCTCAACGTCAACTGCTAGGAAAACTGCGATTGGTCCCTAGCGAAGTCGCCAAAACGAAAAGGAATGTTCGGGTTGTTTTCCATCGTGATCCGTTGAGAAAACGCGTCATTTGAAAAATTTATTAACAAGATTTTTCGATGACGATCATTTCTGGGAACAGCGTCGACGGATTTTCGTTTAAATTTTCAAAATAATTTTTACCATAAGAATTATTAATGCATGAACAGGCAGTCTATTTTTCCGTCAAATTTCTTTCACTCTGCACCGAATAGCCTGTGTATGAAAAATGTAGCGACGTGAGGGTTTATTGGATTCGACCAGAGTGGTAAAACCGGACGAGCATGAATGGTTCAGCCCGGAACCGGAAAGCTACATATCCGAGGAAGCATTATAGGATATCGAGGGACATGAAAATCCCCAAAGAATCAATAATTGATTTTGATTCTTCCTTTGCTTGATTTTCTGACAACGAATACCAGACTGAAAATAAAAGTTTCTCAACCAATTCCAACAGGCGCAATAGCGGAAGGCTCACCCTTGAGCAATACGAATGACATGCACTGCTCGAATTTTGTTTTCCATTGTGTGAGTTGTTTTCTTTCGCGATTCGTTGGCTGCAGTTTTCATTAAAATTAAAAAGAAAAACCGTTCATTTTGAAAGGAGAACCGACTGAATTGAATTCCGAACGATTGTGCCGTAACGAAGGGAATAGAATTCCGGAATTTCACATTATTTGCAACCACTTTTTGAAATTTTCAATAAAAAAAATGGTTCGAAAGCAATGCCGATGGTTAAGCAAAAAACGAGTAATTTTGCGTTTGCCCCTGGCAATGTTTGAAATTTTTTGGGATACGAATAGATCCCCGTTTGGAAAGATTGGGTAGAAAACTTACCGGACCATGTTGAAAAAAGGATTTCGTCGAGTCGATCCACCCGAATCCATGGAAACATTGACACGCGCGACGATTGGAAGAGAACCTTTATAAGCGTCAACTTCTATTCATTGAATCTATGTTGGTTCGACAATAAGTGACACGTGTGGGTCGGTGAACTTGCTGGCTGGTGCTATCGTGGGGCAAAGGCGGGGCAAGGCTTGGACATTGTTGAAGATACCGATAGCATAGGTATCAGCGTGTGCCCCACATAGGCCTTCGTATAAAAATCACTTGAAGAAAATACGATCCGGAGTCTGAAAAAAAAACGTAGATTTATTTGTCCAATTCGTGTCGTATATACATTCGGGTGACATTTATTACCACGTGTGGGGAGTGCTGCGAAAACATAGTTGTAATGGATATGCATAGTGGGTTTACATAATGGGGTGTAAAAGAGGTGGGACGTGATGTTGGTGTCAGTGAGACACTTTGAAATAGATGTATTCAAAAAGGCTCAGTGGCGAGTTAACACAAACGCAGGCGTTGGAATTTCCGCTGGAATCAATTGTGGAATGTCGATCGACCCTTGGCGTATCCGGGTTTTGCATTTCCCCCACAAAACAAGTTTTCTCCGGGTCAAACGCGACTTTGACCCCGCACAGATCTGAACAATTAACTCAGACTCGTAACATATTCTGAGCCTGCGAGTAAAAAAGAAAAATCCTGTGCATGGGTACACCATGTAACCCATTAAGCCAGATAAACAACAATTACTTTTCGCGACAATAGATCTAACGAGATCTGCAATAACTCAGCATCATGTCGACTGCATAAAAAGAGACACAGTGACATGCGATAGCCTGTCACAGTGCGAGTTGATGCAATTTCCAACGTGGATATTAATGAGTTATTCAGTTTGATTGTCAAATAATAATCTAAAAATCAGGCCATGACATTTGGCACATTATTGCAAAACGGGCAGCCGATAAAATTTCATTGTTACGTCGTTCGTTATATTCCTGCGTAACTAAAGACTCATCATCTCGAAACAAGCATGGCCTGAACTGATGAAAATCTCGAGTTTCTCACGAACAGTATTAATGAACGTAGATGCAATGATCGAACAGTGGTTTAAATTTGATTTTTGTTACCCGTGTCGATAGCAGTGCAGAGAATAATTGACTGTGAATCAAATGGGGGGCAAAAATGCTATACGGGTCGCGATACTCATGACGAAACAAAAGGATTTTACGGGTTTATTATTCATCAAGGTTCCAGATCAAAGTTTGCTGCCACCGGGCATTACAAATAATTAAAAAAGAAAATGAATTTACGTGAATAACGTGGCGGCAGATTCACGAAAATTCACGGATTTACAAGCTCGCATATTGTTCGATTGCCTCAGTAACGTTTAACTTTTCGAACTCACACACGTGGGATGAACAGAGTCATAAACGACTCTGTTAATCCTCTTTCGCGTGTAATCGTTATTGTTTAATGGAAAATCCGTAACTGTGTACCAGATGAACATTATGTCTGAGCAATATATAAACGCAGTCTGTATGATTCGGAAGCTCTCACACAATTCCGAGATTTCACGTACAAAAATGACAACATTGAAATGTCGTGCATCGTTGTACCATTGAGTGCGTATTTATTAGGCTTTACATGAACCTTTACCGGGCGATACGCAGATTTAACTATTATTCCCAATTGAAGCGACCGTCCATATTATGGTGAAATATTTAGACCACCCAGCCAGAAGTCAGGTGGCGAAATGCTCTTTATCAGATACCAAATGGAGCATGAATCCAGTGAGCGTTATCAGCGAGCACATATAATTCTGTTAGCAATGTGAAATATTTTAATTTGAGTAACGATGCCCACAGGATTCGCAAATGATCCATAACGCTGGGACCTCCTGGGAAAAGTATTATGGAGCTTCGAAACAATAGCCGAGACGATGCAATTGTGCGATTTTCCTCGACAATCTCGATCTCGCTTGCGTGGGCAATGCGTTTCCTAAACGGATGCACAATGCGAAATTACGATGTCGCAACAGGGGACAGATTAGCGGAGCTCGTTGCCCACGCCCTACTTATAACGTGACTGTCCTTTTCAACTTCTATTATCCGTGGATAATACTTTTTGTACACGCTCGTGCTTGGCGACTCGGCAACTTTTTTGCAAGGTCGTCGGAGTGCGATGACTCAAATCGTTGGAGCATCGTAAATGCGTATGGACGCGTCCTTCGATGGCATCTCTGAGCTGTAACATCGAGACGGTAGTTCAGATCACCTGGCAGATGGTCTGAGAAATCTGTAACGTTGACCAAATTCCAGGACTTGGATGCTTTGATTTTGATATTCGTTCATCCCTAAATGGATCCAAGTTTTTGCAATTTCTGAATTGATACAGCAGAAACGTATATGCGGACGTGGGCAAGTTGTAGCTAAATGTCGCTGCCTTGAAGGACCTTACGCCGTGACAAGGTTTCTTCGGGGAGGGATGGAATAAAACTAGAAAGAGAAAATAACACGGCATTGTCGAGGCCTTGGAGGGATCGGGAGCCGAGAGATACCAACACATACATTTATATTACGATCGTATTATTCACTCAATACTGATAAGAGCGCTCGATAATGCGTTGGTGCTGAGCGGCCCAAGAGACGCAAGTAAGACGGGTGTAGAACGAGAATGTTTGGCGTGTCCTGCCCCGCCCAACTCCACCAAGTGTAATCGGTCTATGCACCGGGAAAATAGACAATAGAGTCTCCTATAAAAGCTGGTAGGCTCGGAGTAGTCAACAGCACATCATCGTTAACCGTCAACGGGTAACAGTTCTACCTCATCCAATCTCAAGCAGTCTATTCTGACGAGGATTTATCTCTCGAGAGCGATAATTCATAATCACTGAAAAAAAATGTGCAGCCAAGTAGCAATTTTGTTGGTAGCGAGTGTGGCCATCGCCTCAGCGGCACCTTCCGGTCTTTGGGGACATGGTGCAACACTCGCTGGACCTGTTTTGGGACCAGCTTCCTTAGCTGGTCCAGCAGTTGGTCCAGCAGCTCTGGCTGGACCCGTTGCCGGACCTGCAAGGATTTCCGGAGCCGTTGACGGAGGTGCAGTAGTCACTGGTTCAGTGGCAGGACCATCCGTGGTATCCGGAAGCGTGGTCGGCGGAACTGCCGTTCTTGGACCCGCTGGACTCGGTTGGGGAGGTTACGGATTGGGCGCACATGGACTCGCTGGCCACGGATTAGGTCTTAACGGTTGGGGACTCGGACACGGTAAATATTTTTCATCACAAGCAACGATATCAAAACCTTTCAATCCTTTCATCATCGTGGTCCTCACGATTGACACGAAATTAAACTGAAATTCGTTTCTCAAATGTCAACAGGTCATGGTGCGGTTATCTCTGGCCCTGTCGCTGGACATGCTGCCCTTGCTGGACCAGTTTCCGCTCCCGCAGTCGTCGCTGGACCCTCCGGTAGCATTGTTGCTGGCTACGGTGGTCACGGTGGTGTTGCTCGTGGTCTGGTTGGAGGATATTGGTAATCGCCATATCGATCCCAAGAGGCCAATGACCACCTTACCTCAACTGTTCTCAGATGCCAATCGATTATCTCCAAACGAACCTCAAAAATATGCCGACCAACCTCATGATGATCTCGTTCATTCATTTTATACCGCTATAGTACCTCACACAACGTTCGATATTTTCTTATATCGGCACGTTGCACGTTCTGCGTGTATACGTACAAAAAATGTTACATGCATACTATACCATTTGAATGTAATCCCTAAATATTAATAAATGCAAACCTCTCTGAAAATCAAAATATCTCGTTCATAGTTTCATTTATTTATTTCGTCAACTACTTCACAAATGGGATACCACATTCGAATGTTTCTAATTAAACCGAAGATGCTATTCGAAGATGCAGTGTGGCCTAATCAAATGCCATGGAAAATATTTGCTCCTGATAAGGCTGAAGATCGAATTCTGGTTGTAATTTGAAAGTTTCCTGTTTGTGGCTGAGGGATAGATTTTTTCCTTCCTCCATCCGCCTTCTTTTCACTGTCGACTATTGAGGTGCAGCAAAGGGGCGTGAAATCTGGAAATAATGGAAACTCAACGGGAGTCTCAAGATTTAGCAAGGATTCGAAGCGACAATTCTATGGCTCTTTCCTGTTCCTTGCATCTCCTTCTTACGGATAATACCTCCTCTAAAGCTCTGCGTACTCTTTTCTATCTATATACCGATAGTCTGGTGCATCGTATACGTCGCAATTCTAGCATCGGCCAGTATCGACTATTCCAATAAAGTATATTAATGTTACTTTTATATTATTGATGTATAGATATATTGGACACAGTATATTGTGCACAACCTATATCCGAGTATAATGGCATTCAACGGTTTAGGACCTTATCAAGTTTGACCTCTATTCCGAGGTCGATTGTGCCGACAATACGAGGTAGGGCTTTGGCAGTGTGGCGTTACCGGAGCCTGCAGTAATTGTCGGAAATTGCTTTAACGCCGGTCCAATCAGTCGAGTATTCTCTGTGTGGCATAGGGCGAAGCTGAGAACGAAAGGTAGATGACGTTAAAGCTCCCTCTGAGGCTATGCGGTGATGCTCTGGTGTTCAACCCCGATCCGATATCCTGCACTTGTTGTATAAAAAGGTATAGATGAGTTTTTTCCGTCTTCTTTGTTGAGCGACGAACCGGATGAACCCGGTCTTCAGTCATCGGTTCCATAAACATCCGGGTCTTCGTTCCCCATTTCTTATGCCATATACTTTCCTTCTTATTGTTATTATCATCATTATTATTCCTATTCACATTGTCGCTTCAATCGGGAGCTTCCATTCAGTCTGCGGAGTGAATGAAATCCATACAAAGAATCGCGGAATCGAAGTCACCGCAGATTACTTGCAAGGTGCATCTAGACTTGCAGCGCAACATGTTTTCTCTACCTCCCGATTAGGCATTCGCTGCCCTCAACGCTCCGGCATTTATCAGTCACATCCAAAATTCAGCATCCGAAAATGTAGTTGCGTATCCGATCGGATATCAAAACCCTTATGGAAAATATATTCTGTGTACCTCCTTGGGGTCAGTAACGAGAGATGCTATTTGTGGCGTTTAACTTTAAATGTAACGGCGTTTCATGTGGAAATATAATCGGGATTAACGCCAGTTTTACCGGAAAAATGATTAAGTAAAAAAAAAATTATCTGAGAATACTGATTTTCTCTCTATACCAACGCCAATGTGCTACTTCGATAATTAACTATCCAGAGAACGAAAGAAACTGACATGACGAGCCGAAGAAAATGAAAGAGGGGTGGCTGATGACATTATTGTCAGGCTTGTTGGGTTTTTTATAGGTCAAGCGATAACGTGAATAAAATTATCAAAGAAAAGAACATACACACACACAAACACGCAATATCTTCACATTTCCTAGAGAAGTAACGGAGTATTCAATTAAAAAAAAAAAAAAACTTTATTCAGCATAATTGTGCACATTATCGAGGTCAGTAGAGCACTATAAAAGCTCAGCACGAAAGGTAAATCGACACAGTCTTCAGACTCAAGTTGTTGCAATCATTCGAGGAGAAAACGTCAAAAGCATCGTCATGAAATTCTTGGTATTTAAAATTGAAAGAATGACGAAAATTAACGCTGATTGGACGGCGATAATTGAATACTATGTCTCTCTCGGTAGATCGTTCTCGTAGCAAGCGTAGCTGCGGTTGCGGCTGCCCCCAGTGGAATCCTCGACTTGCACGGTCTGGGTGGGTGGGCTGGTACGCTTGTGAGTGGTGCAAGCGTTGTCGGACCACACGTGGGCGCAGCTACCGTAGCTGGACCTGTAGCCGGTGGTTCCTTGGTCTCTGGAGCAGTTGCTGGACCAACTTTAGTACGAGGAGCTGTTTCTGGGCCGTCTGCTGTTATCGGCTCGGTTGCTGGGCCAACAGTTATTTCTGAGCCATCGCTCGGATTGTCGGTCATCGATGGTAATGCCCACTGACAAGATGAACAGTATTTTAGAGCGAACGAACCACTTCCTTGTCTTTCGACTCCAGAAATGAATTGTCGTATTTTTTATTTTCAGGAGGCTGGGTAGACAATGGATTATGGGGTCACGGTCATGGGGCCGTCGTTGCAGGACCTCATGCAGGCTCTGCCGCTGTCATAGGACCAGACTCGGGTTCAGTCCTCGTTGCTGGACCAGGAGGCGAATCAATCTCGACCCATGGATCCGGACACGGAGCTATTTTGGCAGCTTCGCATCACGGACTCCACGGCCTGTGGTAGATCGTTCGATTGACGATCGAAAGAAGAAAATTCTAATGTTCACTCGCCATCGAAATATATTGCTATGTCCAATATTTTTCATAATGACAAAACCATGGAATTGAAATAAATAAATGTTGTACGAATTTCCGCATAAATATTATTTGTTATCGTGACCTTTAGTACCTCGTTATTAATTAGAATTATTTTCCAAGCGGCACAAGAATCGTTTCCTGACGCTACTGAAAAAAACTATCAATTTGTTCAAGAACATGATCCTGAAGTTCCCAACGTTGGGCCTCAACGAAAAATCCGTTCTTCAATCAATTGTTTGTTTAATTTCAAAAACCAGAACAATTTTCGTAACCATTTTCTCTTTGGACCCTAAAAAAATGTCCTGGACAAATATTCAATGAGAATCTTGAGATTGGCCCCAGAAAAATAGGAATTTTGTTGAGTTCCAACGATGGAAACTTCAACATCGTTCAAGAACAGCCGTTAAACGTTTCACTCTCTAAGGAAATTGAATGGTTTTCCATTATTGTTGGTTGCATGCTCCCGGTTCCTCTATCGATTAAATCTTAATGCCCACTATCAAGGCCGCTTTACGGTACAATCCAAGCGGAGCGACAATTGACAACAAGATCGCGATCTCGTTCGGAATGATACATGAGCCTCGCGGTACATAGTCGAGCATGTTTTATTCCGGGAAACTTTTGCCTCAAATAATTTTTACTCCTATCAACTCTAACGTTTACAAACACATCACTGCAACTCCAACTTTTTCCCCATTGATACAACGGCAATGGTGGAACGTACGGTGCCTACGGTAGAAAAGAGAACTGAAATTCATCACTAGGCCGGAAAACGTAGTCGTGCAAAAGGATTCACATTTAATCACGCACCAATGATCGGGAAAGGTTGGTCACTGGTGTTTCACGAAACGTTCAAGGGACCGAGAGAACAGGTAGCAATGAATTTGTAAGGTCCGTTTGCTTTGCATTGTTCGATCTATATCCCAACTCGCTGCAGTCGCAATGTCCTCGTTTTCCGATAACTGATCATTTTCATTGTTGCATTCAAAATACTCTCGGCTAATTGTCATGCAATTAATGCTTTTATATGAGAATTATAGGCAGCCTGATGTGCCCCATGATTTGAATAATATTTTCGTCTAGAAATATTATCCCAATAATTGCTCGAAGAACAAACGCAAATGAATACGAATGTGCATTCGTAATTATAGAATTCATGAAACTATACATCTGCTCGCTAATTTATGATATTCTGACGACGCGTTTTGTTGACTTATGGCATTTTTTTCACGATGCGACACAACAATTCTATTTCTTCAGCACACGTACATTTGCGTACGAGCGATGGGAACTGACGCAGCGTCGATATACACGAACCATTGATGTGCGTTCAATTTACCAACAATTAATCAACAACGAATTTGCATTGTGCATTGAAAACAAAATGCCTGTAACCCATTACGTGCGTGTTGCTCACAATAAATTCGGCGTTTCGTCTGAACCGTCGACTCGGATCGAATATCACCAAATGCGTTTAAACAACAACAAAGAATTGTTGATCGCGACGGAAGAGTTCGTTGCAAGAATAAGCGATGGTTTACATTTCTTAGTTGCCGGAGGCGATGAACGATTAAAAATTCGAAAAAAAAAAAAAAAACAATAGAGCGTACCGCTAACCTGACCTTCCGGGTATACAATTTCTCATTATATTCAAATTCCAATAAAATGTCGAACAGTCAACCACACCCAGTCGATGATTAGAAAAAGTAGGCTTTACCTCTGTGATCAAGTTAATGCGCGCGGGGTTGAATCAACAAGACGAAGGCTGTCAACAAGTCGCCGGGACGTATCGGCTGTAATGGTTTTGTATAAAAGCCGTGACACCGGAGGGTTGAGCATCAGTCAACGGCAACGACCAACAACGACACTCGACTCAACTAACCGAGAAAATATCCAGATCAACCATGAAGGTCTTGGTAAGTTCGATCAACCGAAAAAATTGGCAAAAAACACTTTCACACCAAAATTTCGATAGAAATTCTTGGAGATTGTGCAAACAGCCAAAGCCTCGTGGACCAGAATTGTTTGGCTTTCTTTCTCGATAATTCCGCTCCTGAAAATTGCATTAATTCCATGCACACAGTTCATCATCGTTCTTGTCGCGGTAGCCGCTTCCGCTAGCCCTGAACGCCAACGTCGTTCTCTTGGATGGGGTTGGGGAGGATGGGGCCACGATGGAGCCGTGATTCTTGGTGGTCATGGACACGGAATCGCACTTGCTGGACCTCTTGCTCCGGCTGCAGCAGTGCTCGGGCCAGTATCCCCTTCGGTTGCTGTCTTGGGACCCTCGGCTCATAGTGCTGCCGTAATTGGTCCTAATGCAGGATCCGCTGCGGTCGTTGGACCGGATGCTGGTAATTAGCTTGACAACAATTGAATAGAAATATCGACCGAAGGGAATAGCGTAATTGATATCATGCGGACATGATCCACGAAATTGACCAAAACACAAATAATTTTCTAGGAAGCGCAGTCGTCGCTGGACCATCCGGGTCGATCGTGACTGGTTCAGGACACGTCGCTCACGGAGCTGTCATTTCCACTGCCGGACTTCTTGGTCATCATGGACTTTGGTAAATCATCAATCGACAGCAGAAGCTAATCACGTCGTGTCAAAAAACGAAACGGACCCCAGACGTAAAAACTGCGAAACCGACTTTGTTGAGGCGATTCTCGTACATCGACCCAAGGAAATATCATAAGAATCTACTATTCGATCAAAAATGTGTAAACGCCCCAAACAGCTAATTCTCGAAATAATAATCTGGATTCTCGAAAGAAATATCTCGTGTAGAACTTGGAATATTACTTTGCTCCCTCAATTCCCAATCCGTTACAGTTTTCTTCATCCAAAAGTTATAATTACCCTATAAGCTGTCTCTTGTATTTGCACAATCGATCACTACTCGATGAGACCTTGATCGTCGCATGAATCGAGTGACGCATCCGTGCCGGATGAGTTAGCAACCTCAAAGTTTTCTCATTACACTAATATCTATAGGTGAGACCGCTGGACCAAGAGTTTTCCATGACGGTATCCAAGACATTTGCCTTTTGACTCGGTTCGACGAAGCTCAAAGCAGGAATTATGGAAATACTCACAAACGAAATTTTAATATCATTTCGTACATTGAAATTTCTATTAGAATTCCAAAGAAATATAGAATTCATTGATTATGAAAAACGAGAGCAATTATTATGAGTATCTAGTGGTCCAGACGGTTGAACAAATTGGAATCGATGATTCTCAGAAAATGATCAAATTTTTAAACTTTCCCCGATGCCCTGGATAATTTTCTCGAGCGAGTTGTTCAAAATATCCCGAAATGTCATGGTTCACTGATTTTATCGAGTAAATCGCGACCATCCAAACTTGGAAGAAATTGTACCTTCGGGAATGACGCGCGTCCCAGGATTCTCCGGGGGACGCTCGCCTCATTAAAAGAGTTTCACATCAAAATAAACATCGTGGAAATAACCTCCGAGGAGACATGGATATCATTACGTCGCAAGCAAAAGAATATTCGGTTCAATAAGCCGCAGCTATCGACGTCAGTAGCTCAGAAACCAATATGCAAAAGATTTTGAAACTTCACGAAAAATCTGAAGTTTCAGAATTTCGAGCATTAATGGAAATAATAATCGCGAATGACCGTTTGACACTGAAGTCGAGTTTATTTCTGGAGGCCTGCCCATGCGCTCATAGAAATGGCTGTTCGCAACGGGGTGATCTCGATTTTATTTGGATCAGTCTTCAGCATCCAGAGTTACCCGATAGAGTGTCAAATTAATATTCGGTCAATTGCAAGTATTCTCGCGGTGCGTTCGTGGTTCTGGCGATCTCTCACGTGAAGCAGGCCCGAACGAAATTGGTACTGTGTTTTGTGACCAATTTGCCTTGCGGTAATCGTTATGTCAGAGACGGTTCTTTCGAGTCGCAGACCAACTGCGACTCGCTAGAAATACTGCGATCTGTATCGGCTGGATCCCTCGCAGTCGCCTTTGACCCTCGTGACAAAACGATGCAGTGAAAACCTACTGAGAGATGTTACGGGATCGTAGCGAACAAGACGATTCAGGGAAAGAACCACCTGGAGTCATGAATGACTCGATGGATCAACAGATCCATAAAAAAAAATTCAAACGAATCGATTATGCTGCATGTTTGATTCATTTATTTCACAAATTGTAGTGGAAATCATGGGATTCCAATGGTTAACACAAAACGTTATCCTTCGTGAGTATATTCGTGTCTGACAACTCTCGATTTCCAAGCGGAGGAGCTCGAGCTATGTCATATGTATCGGAGTCATGAGAATGCGCCAAAAGTCCAGGCAGTAATAAAATCCAACGATTCAGCGGTCATTTACCAACCCCAAAGTCCAGGAGTTACAACAGCGTGACCCCATGGATGAGCAGCAGACACAATCGTACCTCCAGGTCCTGAAACTACTGTGGCGCCTGCAAACCAGAACAAAATATTTATCTTAAAAGTTGACAAAAAGAATACCACAAGAAGCCTGGACGATGATATTGTTCGCCATGAGATTTTTCAATGGGTAAAAGCTCACCATGGCCGGGAGCAGCAACGATGGCACCTCCGAGGGTATGTCCAAGGAGCGTAGTGGCTGGAGCCAAGAGAGGAACACCCAAAACACTGCGGCGTTCCCTATCAGGATGAGCCGAAGCAGCGACAACAGCGACAACGAGAATGACGAGCTGATTGAAAATGAAACCGAATTAGTGACAAAATAATAAATATTTATATTTCTCAGGAAAAAACGGGCTTACCAGAGTTTTCATTTTTCTTGGATTTTTTTGAGCTCTTAGAACTGATGATAAGTAGGCACTGTTGTCAATCCGTCGTTTGCACGGCTTTTATACTAGTTGTCAGAAAGAAATGAAGCGTTTTTTTCTCCTCCCTTGATCCACACGAGTGGACGTACGAGTTTGCCCTCGGAAGAGTTCTAATCTTTCATCTGTGATAATTTTGCATATTTTTTTTTATCATTCTGTCGCAGTAGCTGACACTGAAAGATGTTTCGATTGGTAAACGACTAACTGGATCGCAACTATATTTCTTTTATAATAGAATCATCGGGTGGAATATGGATTGCGTCAGAAAGTGCATTTTTATTACAGGCTACTGTGAACGTGTGTCGTTGAAAAGTTCTTGCGAGGCGAATTAGATGACGAGAAAGATTATCGATTTATTAACGAGTCCGGAAAAGCGTATGCGTCGCACATACACAGACGATTGCATCAACGATTCACATTAGAAGTTTATCACAGAAGATAATTGTTCAAACGCGTACTGTGGTTTCACATTAAACTCAATTACTCGTGCTCACGTAGTTGCAGAAAGAGAGTTATATTCAAGGGAGACTGCTCTGCTACACTTTCGAACGGTAAATTCAATCTCGAACAGTTGCGACCGAAAGGTCGCCAGGAGTATAATCTTACCGATAACTTCATTAGCCATTCAAATTCAATGTTTTCTTTCATTCCAGAGAATCTGAGATCCGAGATGTCGATATATAAATCGTAGCGATTTCCAGTCGCGCAAATCAGTAGTGAAGTGGTTGTTTCTTTGAATTTAGTTCCCAGTTGCCAGAAAAAAAAAACGACAACGAAATGAATTTACTGGTAATCTTCCCAACTGACTGAACCTCGACACTTTTTTTTAAACCTCTCGAACATTTCTTTCTATCTCCATTTGTGAGAATAAGAATTTTGCTTTCTCCGACATCGCGAAGCTGGTAAACAAAGGTAGTCTCCGAACGCCCCAGAAGTTAAGCTTGGGAACACACGTCCTGGTGTATACGGAAGCAAGGGGTTAAAGGCGTCAAGTTTCAATGCGTATATACGTATAGAAAAATATACGTCTGTGCATATAGTGACTTGTACGTAAAACTGCGAATAGGATGAAAAGAATGAAAAAAAAGTATACGAAAGAACAATGTGAATGTAGAGCTTGGGGCGCACAACTTCGTTTATCGAATTTCATACCACTTGAGAGATCAAAGCTTTTGTGGAATATCGGCGCTTACTTTTTTCTTTCAACCAATTTTTTTTTTCTTCTTTTACTATTCCACCACTTTTTATTTTATAACTTCCATATCGGAATGTTTGCAAAGGATCCACACCAAGGATTTTCAGGAATGGCTTTCGAGCTGCAAACTTCAGTTTGCCTGACTAGCTGTGTATGTGTGTGGGTCTGCAGCTGAGAACTTTGCGAGCTCGAGAATATTCATCGACCGAGAATATCGTTGAAGATGCTTCTTGCATCAGGAATGTACAGGGAAACCCATACATCCGTGAGCTTTCGGTCCAGACGATCGACACACTGAACACTTCAATATTTCATTCTCAAGTTCACAGACTGAAGAAAAAATTCCTCTATTAATTAAAAAGAGAAAATTGTGTCGTTTCGAGCTTCGAGGAAGGTCAGAGCAAATAAGCGTAAGCGAGTGCAAAATAAATGCTCTGGAATTTCTTTAATTTACCAGCAAAGCAGCACCGAATTCATGGGAATGTAATTAAATTTTGTAGAAACTTTGACCGCGATTTTCATAAGAAAAATTCGATTTAACGCAGTTTTTCGTTAACCGTTTTCACCACGGCAGGAAAAAAATCTATCCAGAGTCTCGATATATATCCTGGTCACAAAATCGATGTTCCCAAGTATAGTCTGTAGTAAAGATGACATCTTACCCAGTTTTCGTATCAACGTGGATAAAATACGATTAAAGCTACACGTTCCATGACAATATGCTCCGGAAGTTTGAGAGTTTTACGTCTCAAAAAGTCAACGAGGGAAGTTTGCTTAACCAGATATGGCCATGATGCTGGGTATCAGACGAGTTACGACTGTATAAGCTTTCAGTGCTTCGAGAGCTTATTACGCTACCAGAACGTCCCTTTTACATATTGACTGGCACAAACGATCTTCGTATTTTATATCAGAGCTCATTGTTCCACGCTGGTTACTGATCAAAATACAAATAACAGCCAATCAACTCTTCAAACTTTGCTACATTGCTGCTTCTTTCTTTGAAGCATCTACCAATCGTACTAACTTGATATTCATAATCGCAGTGAAGGAAAAATACAACCCTACGACCCAGTTGTTCGATCTAGTATTGAAATTTCGCATTTTGATTGAGCCACAAATTTCATTGTTTCTGAATCTCTTCACCGTCTGCATCAAAGTGTTTTATTCGAATGCACAATTTGAAATACAGTCGTTACGAAATTCTTCGACTGCTGATGATCCATTAAAATGTTTACTGTTCGAATATTATTTCATCAAATCTGCAAATCTCCCATCCCCGGAATATTCGTAGCAACAGCGAAAGGACTGCATTGATTGAACATACCAATTTGACAGCTAATCAAGGGCTTCCATTGGGTTTCATTACTGTGTATTGCAGTTGATAGGATCGATTTTCCTGGTAACCGGTACCTACGGCAGCGTATGGCTGCAACGAGAATCGTTTCCTCTGGCACCACCGGCAACAGGTTCAGTTACTCGTACAATTGATGCTTTGGATGCGACGATCGTCCAACCGGTGGAGAGTACATCAAAGGCTGCACAGAGCACCGTCGTTGCAGGACCAAACTCTGGTGCAACGATCGTTCAGGGATCCGTTGCTGGCCCCGTCACCATAAAAGCTGGATCCGGCGCTTTAAGGAGCTCCGGAATTGTACCGCTCGCAGGAATGCGCAGGGGTGAGAGTTGAGACTCGGACAACGATTGCTCGAGGGGGATGAATCATCAGACAGTATCTACTTGCAGGTCTATCCGAAGGTTCGATAACAGTAGCAGGTCCGTCTGATGGATCGATCACTGTCGCTGGGGGAGTGGATGGGCGGACCACGACGTCTGTAGTTGGTCCTTCGACCGGACCAGTTGTAATTGCTGGACCAGACGCTGTCCCAGTTCCAACGATCCCTGAACTTGTCCCGGTGACCAAAGTCGTAGGAATTTCCGAAGCGAACATCGGGACAATTGGTGCTGGAGAAAGTCAAGTTTTCTACGAAGGTACTGACCCATCACATTGGCTCATGATTGCTATACCATTCAAAATTTATCTCCCGCAAATCTCCTTAGGAGCCATATCGAGTCCGATAGTGCTACAAGCTTCTGGTCAATTTATTACGCAAGAGATTCTTGATAACACGATACTCGTGCGTGAACCAAAACTTGTATCCGCACCACCAGCGACTGTGTTCGTTGCAGCGAAATTACCGCAAGTAGCAGTCGCCGGACCATTAACTGGTAACATTGCTAGTGTTGGACCAAAACCTGCAGCCACTGTTGTAGCTGGACCGTCGGGAACTATCGTAAGCTCAGAAACAAGGTAGACGTTCCATTCCGGTGGCATGACCACAACACGAAAATAAACATCATTTCTTTTTACGTTGATGAATCTGTTAAGAAAGATTATTGCAGCACCTGCTTGATAACACCTACGAATTCGCCGACTACCCCAAGTCCCAAGACCTTATAACACGCGTTTTCAACATTCTTCGTGAGCTTCACACGCGAATATTACATATTAATATCACGGATCTTAATGAGCATCGCATTATGAACCGTTTGTTACTCATGCGCTCTGGAATTTTGTTACACTACGAGGCATGACATCGCACCAGTTTGTTTCTCGAACGTGTACATTATATTGCGCAGGTCTAATCAGAACATATCTCTGCTCTGATAAAATAGAGAATCTAGCGAAACGGGACGTCATATGGTTAGGAGCGCTTCGTGCATTAATCGATTTCTGTTAACAAAGCACGCTCGCTCCATTAATTTTCCAATCAATCGTGACACACAGCTTTTCAGACTTGATTGAAAAATTAGAAAACGACGTACTCGAATGACAATTTTTTTTTTCAAGAATAAAGCTGCGGTTACGTCTTTATTAAATATTCACACGTCGGTCGTTCATTTTGGCACAACGTTACACTTGTAATACGAGATTAAAATCAGGGAAAAGTAAAAACGACTTTGCGGTCTCGATTTGGTTCTGTCGGCTGAATAAATAATTTTTTGGAAACTAGCATTCGAGTATAATCGCATCGTATGTTAGGAAGGGCTTTTCATTACATACAAATGATGACGAGCCATTTTGTTAGACCGGGTCATATGTTTATCTGTATATATTCAAGGTCCATTGACGAGGCTCAATTGCGGAACCCACGCTCAAGGTGGGATGCTATTAAAGTTTATAGGGTGTGTACAGGAATAGTGTTGAATCATAGAAGCAGGGTGGAGTTTTATAACGGTCGTCCCGAGATGCCATTTGGCGCAACAAATTCGTGTGGCGTTCGCTCTTTCCCTCTAGCTTCCTCACTCTCTCTCTCTCTCTCTCTTTCACTCTGCCTGTTCTTTTCTTCGAGGCGTGGAACAAATGGACGGGTGGTTTATCTCGGGCAACTTCCTCCCGGCTGCTGTGGATTTATCTTCGTAATACTCCAACGCCACTCTCGGTGGTTGACTCTACGTAAGGAGAGTGAAAATACCGTGGTCGAGTGCATCTCACTCAGTTCGGTAACACAGTTGCGGAGTAACACGTACATGCATCTATGTATTAGCAGCACGTTTAAACATATACTGCAGGAATAGTCGAATCATGAGCTGAGGCTGTTCCCCGACTACCGCGACGCACCAACTTTATATTTCTTTCACACACGTTCCTTCACCTTCCAATATATTTATACATTTTCCACAGAAAGCAGTTTTCAACTTTCGCGTAAGAAGGTGAAGTACAACTTTGTTCGTGTATATGTTTATATAAAATACATGCTTCGTGCCCATCGTGGCTTACGAACATTCGACAACTTTTTTCGCCTTTTCACAACGACGAATCTTCGTGACGTATTTCACCGATTAACCGGAGGAATTAGTGCTTGCTGCGTGGAGCCAACTCTTCCGTGGTCTTGAGCGATATCTCGAGACACTTGGCTCCTAGGCCAATTGATGATGACTGCATAGTCCGGAGATGCTGACCCCGCTTCTCCGAAAGAAAGATTTTCGCTAGTGAAAATAGAGATTTCGAAATTATCCTTTGCACTTGTCGCTATGAGTTTGTGCTGAAACGTGGCCATTTGGAAAGTAGGACACAGCAATTTGCCACGTGTCTCGTATTCACGAATGCATCGATCAATGTTGATCGTAAAAAAAGGGACTTCCATACGAAAGAAAAGTTTTACGAATACATGAAAAAATATTCAATATGCCTGTTTGAATAATTATCGACCAGCGGAATTCGACGAGTGTCTTTGAAATATACGGAAGGGATCGAGAAATGTCTTCATCGTATGCGATAATCCGGCGATTCACGAGGCAAAAAGCAAAAGCCATTAGTCATTCTCTCGCGTATCTGTCACCCAGGCTACGCAGATGTCCTGACCGTATGGTTAATCGAAAGGAAACTCATCTCGTTGCCTCAGTTCAGTTGCTGGTGAGATGTCACCGAACGCTTACAATCAATTCTGCCATTTTCTAGCTAACTCATATATACGTATGTACGTATTTTCATGACATGAGATCCATGTTGGAATGAAGCATAGAATCCATTAGCAGACCCTTCCGTCTGTCTATCAGAAAATACTTCATTATTTGTGCTTTGTATGTACTATTCGATCGAAATCCGACACTCACAAAAATCCCACAGGGCTCCATGATTGTTCGATGAAAACACGTGGAAATGCCAATTCGTTTCGATTTGCAATTCAATAAGTGATCTATTATTTACAAAGGTGCGTCAGGTGCAATGTTTCAGCCAATTAGTGATTCGTAGTTATCGAACGACGAGATAATTTGACAACTCGCGTTGTTCGCTCCGAGCCACTAACGAACATACCAATTTGCTTTTATATTTCAACGTTTTAGGCCTGTTCAGAAATATGGACAACTCGAGACTCTCGTTAGAAACGACACGCTTTAGGAGCATCGAAACCCGGTAACGATTATTGGAGCGTGGCTCGTCACGTCTCCAACCGTCGTCCCACGTCGAAAAATCCACGATAGTCGATGCGATTATGTTTGACACAGTACGGAATTATTCAAAATACAGAGATAGACGCAAATGTGTATAATTATTAAACTTTATTTTATTTTATTTTATTATTATTTAAAAAAAGAAATTGATTTTTGCAGTTTGTTTATTTTCGAACTTGCATTGTTTTCGGTAGGAAACTGAAAATATCGTTATGATATTTTCTGACGTGTGAAACGTCATATATATCCGTCATGAGCAACGTGTATATATGTCGGACATGTCGGAGCAAGGTATTGTACTTTACTGGGTAAATAGAGGCAGCAGTCGAATGCTCAGACCTCAAACTCGTAATGCACTCTGTATTTTATAGGAACTCATGAGCAAGGCACAGCTTCATTTCCAGGAGAAGTCAAGTGCATGCATAGCGGAGAAATCCGTTGATTTCGATGCTGACTGGCAGTTAGCAATGCTGCCATTTGCATCGAACTCACGTGGATCTCTAACGACCTCTATTACGGTGCTGCCGACTTCCTCAGATTCTCCTTCGTTCTACGAGTTTCACTCAATATTCGTACGATCATTCCATGTATAAATGTGCGTCTTTAATAATTACACAGGAAATCAATGTGTAAGTGAAATTATGAGGCAAAATCGTACCAAATTATGATCGTAATTCTTAACGAACGATTTAATCAGTTTTCCTGCTTCGCATGACGGAATTATTTTCCCAGCGCCGCAAATAAGTTTTATCGAAATTTCGGGTGGGGGTTAATATTACGAATAACCAAATTGTCCAACAGCTAATAATTCGGAATTTTGGTATTCATAAAATTAAATAAAAGAAAAGTAAGAAAGTTGAAATCAAATTTTTCAAGTGACTAAAAATTCGAAATACAAAATAGCGAACGTCAAAAATGGCGAACGTCAAAACGGCGAGCGCCAAAATAACGAACGCTAGAATAGAATAGAATAGAATTCATTATTTTGGCGCTCGCCGTTTTGACGTTCGCCATTTTTGACGTTCGCTATTTTGTATTTCGAATTTTTAGTCATTTGAAAAATTTGATTTCAACTTTCTTACTTTTCTTTTATTTAATTTTATGAATACCAAAATTCCGAATTATTAGCTGTTCGACAATTTGGTTATTCGTAATATTAACCCCCACCCGAAATTTCATTTTCTTTGCCATGTCTTTCGTGTACGTTTTTAAAATGCACTTTTTTGAAATCGTTGCTAGAGTCGAGTTTGGCAGCTCGAATCGCGAAAGCGCTTGTGCTTTCCTTTCGGTTCTATCGCGCTCTCCTGAATCTCGAGTGTAATTTCTCTGTCGTCTACATCCCAGTCTACATCTTCTTTGCTATACACGAGTGTACTCCGATCCACAATGGGACTTTGCTCGTTATTTTTGATTCAGCGCTTTAACGAGATGAGAAAAATACGTGTTTGTATGTGTCCTACTGTTCTCGTCTCGACGCTGGTGCTACGTCCTTAGACTAAACACGTAGAAACGTTTTCATAAACACGCGTGCTACAGTCTCCTTTATCGTTTACGCCATGTAAAGCTGTTACAAAGTTCCCAGCAATTGTGAATACTTGAGCCCAACGTTGAACTTGAAGAGAAAACTAGTAAAAACTCTGGACAATTTACTCTTTTTAAGCTGCATCCTATCGCATTTTCTTTTGCTCTAAGCCCTGACCTTTGTTCCCATTATAGTTATTATCTTCGTTGACTCTGTTCCGTTATTCCACTCTGGTAACTACCCACCGGTTATTTATTTACTTCGTAATCCGTTTAGAGGATTTTATTATTTGCGAGATCGACAAAAAAAAAGGGAAAAAGTGAAAATCCTTTTGCGGGAAAATGGAATTGAAGTAACTTTATTGAATCTCACGTGCCGGAGAATAAAAACGGGGCAAGTAATACGGGACTGAAGTCTAATGAGAAGTTTGAGGTTCATTCACTCTTCAATAAAAATTACGACATCGTCATTTCGTTTGGAATGAATTCTCTCGAGGGCGAAATGGGAGAGAAAAAAAAGATACGAGCTTCCTCATGCTCCTTTCTTCTTGCGTGTACCCTCTTTGCTGCTCCTTCGCGACATTACGCGACGAGTCTTCCGGGATATTTTACGTACTCGCGCCAATCAACTTGGGTGAAAATACTTTGGGCTACTGGATCATAAACGTCCGAACGATTCCTTGTCAACGGATTACATTGCTCAAGAAGGAACTGCGTATATCGAGGTCGCAGCCTTATTTTATTCGTTCTATAAATGTTTCGTCTGTTCCGACGTAAATTCATCATTTTTTATGCCCCCGGAATAAACGAATCGTGCCAGCCTTCGATCAAGATTTTTCCGCGTGGTTGTCTCTTTGAGAAAACTATTTTTTTTGCGACATTTATTCTCGTATTTTTTCCCGTGCTCTTTAAATTACTTGAAAAGTTGTATAAACTCCTGGAATAAAAATAAATGTTGGTAGAGTTTTTTGAAATAATGCCCGCAGCGGAATTAACAAGTAAAAATAACAAAAAAAAAAATCTGTATCACACTCAATCGAGGCTCCGTTTTCATTGTGTAAATCGAGGGTTTTTTAAACTGGATCGAAATATTCAGTAATGGGGCATGCGACGTATGAAACAGTTGTGGGTCAACGCCGGATATGATGCACTTTGGCTCTGACGCTTTTTGCGGTTAGCCCGCGGGAAAATGCGACTCACCAAACATGAGTGCATACTGCTGAATGCTACGACTCATTTTGAACATATATATAAATAATATTATGGTGTATATACAATATTCTGTATATTACGTTGACATATGTGCACAGATTTACGCACATTGGGCATTCTATGCCAAACGGGATAGTAATTGTCGAATTCTTATTTCGGTATTATTGTTTTCTCCTTTTGAGCTAATCTCAAACATTTACACCCAAATTTTTGAAAACTTCCGCTCAGACAAGTTTTTCGATTCATTTTTTCAAACGAAAGTTTTTATATCGGTGTTGCTGATTTTTCAGGAAGTTTTCAAGATCCGATTGAAAAATTTCCTCGACTTCGTTTTCGAACAACTTATTAGGGACAAGGACGAAAATCGTAAGTTTATGTGAGTGCGGGGAAGAGGACAGAAATATTAGCGAACAAGAAAAACGTTATTGAGAGTGTTGCCACACTGGGAATGAAATTTCGGTAAAAATGCCCGATATTTTGTTGAATACGGAAAACTAAATATTTTTTTGAAATTCCAAAATTTGCGTTATTTTGGCAGTGTATTTATTTGGCATGGGATGACCTGCACATGAACGCACACACGATCCTCGTGTTTCCTGCATTTTGCATGGCTTTTTTTCGCAGGACCGTGTATCACCCGACACTACACAGGGCAAAATGTCTACGCGCCGCAAAGTTCACTATTTGCATATTCAAGACTATGGAGGTAATTTCTTTCATGAACGACGCGGAAAAAAGTGTCAAAATTTGGACAAAACCTGAATTTGAATGGGCTGATTAAATCCACGCCATTTTTGGTTTCGTCAATTATTCCTGGGATTCTTATGACGTCTGAAAATGAGTTTGCAACGGTTCGAATCGTAATTCACGTACGAACAGAAAAATTGAGCTCTTGTGACAATAGAGGATTGAAAAGTTTCGTTTCACCGACACAAATGCTAAAACGAACTTTTTTCCAGATTACGGTTCGTTCGCATAGAAATTGTTAACAGACGTTGCGGGAGAACCAGACAGTAGAAAACACAAAAAGCGAGAAAAAATAGTATAAATAAAATATTTCTGACGGCTGGAACTGATAAAAACAGCACTAATGCCTGAAAACAATTTTGGTCGGGCTTTTGGGTTGGAAATGTGGTCGTTAGTCAGGATTTTTGTTCGATACGGAGGCTGCAAGCAAAGGAAATCACGAGACGCCAAAGAGGATATACAGAGAAGAGGATGAAGAAAAAAGTTGTGGAGGAAGATGAGAGAAGAGAGGTTGCGAAGTGAACGAGAGAAAAACGTAAATCACGCTTTTCTTTCTTTTCCTTTCTCTCTCTCTTTCTAGTTGGAGGCTTGCAAACGTTCAAATTCCTGGTTGCAGATTGCGACTCGTGGATTACGCCTAGGCCGTAACTCATGGCATATCACACGACGACCAGAAAGAAAGAGAGGATCCTATGGGTGGCGAGGGAGCAGAGGGAAGAGAAAAAAGACATTGGCAAAGGGTAAGGAAGGGAAAGCAAGGGATGAGAAGGAATGATAAAGGTTGATAGCTGCGAAAAAGTGAGAAAGGAGGCAAGAGGGAGAGGGAGAGAGAGACAGAGAACAGGGAGCATAAAGATCTAAGGGTGAAACGGCCAAGGAACTCAAAGGGAAGGTTATTCATACACACCCACAGACTCAGACGACACCGTACACATGGGTGTATCCATGCCACTGTATAATGTGCTGTTATTTATAAAAAAGAGTTGTCACTGACAGAAAAATGTTCCTGCTCATTCAGAACGTGTGTGGAACGACACGACTGAGTCTCTGGTTCACGGTTCCAGGTTCGACCACGGTTGCAAAATTCCACACTGACTTTTTTATGCATTTAATGCAACAATCATTTTTATACCTTGAGGCTGAGTCCGACACAAGTTTGGGCTGGCGGATAAATGAAAATGTGGAAACTCAGGAGGATAAGGTTTGGGCGGTGATATACCAGGATTAAAGGGGATGATTTCCTCACCGCGAAAGAGTTTTTTTTCGTTACCTCGAGCTCTGGAAGGATTATCCGACGATAAAGTGGGGCTGTAACGCTGGCAAGATACCCGCAGCTCTTCTGTAGGTCGATTATACACGCTGAGAGGCTTTGTATTAAGTAACACGAAGTGAGTCAACACTATTTGCATCTTTTTCCCGTCGCGCAGTAAAAACAATATTTTTTCATTCTTCAAGTAATCGCGTGTGTATAAAAATCGAAAAATGTTACGGTTGTTGAGAATATTTTCAAAGTGCAAGGATCAACGATGAATTATGCACGTTTTTCATCCCTTGAACATTCTTATTTCATACAATTTTATCGATTTTCTCAACTGCAGTATCAATCATCACTTTTTCGATATTGCCATTTTAAATCTTCTGGACTTGACATTTTTTTTTCACGTTTTTCGGATGACTCCGCTCTGATACTGATCACACCAGTTACAATGATGAAATACATCAATGTTTCCTGCCAGGTCATACTACAATGTGCACTTTATCGTGATATCTTTTATATCGAAACCCATAAAAAAATCTTTGTTGCTCCAATGTTAATAAAAACTTCCCTTCGCAGCCGCGCGTCATAAAACCTGTGTTTTTTTTCACATCAACATTATCGCAGCAATGGAAGAAGAGATTTCTCTCTGTCACCCGACAAGGAGTCGTGGTTCGTTAAAGAAAAATCAACAAATCACCGCAACGAATGTTCTTTCAAAATATATTTTAATCAATGAAAATGACAGTTTTTCGACCTCGTTTACTCGAGAAATGTGTATGAGCCTGAAGTTTGCATCGACGCAGTGCCACGAAATGAAAAAAAAATTAAAAAATGATTCTGCACTTTTTTATTTGACAAATCGATTCGTAAGATTTAAAAAAGGTAAGAAAAAAACTGAGGAAAAAATTCGTTCCGGTACAACCCTGTCCAGGGGGTTGAATTTTTTTTTTCATTTCGTGGCATTGCGTCGATGCAAACTTCAGGCTCATAAATGTGTTGGGGTCAAAAATATCGTAAAGCTTGTCGTAAAATTCTTGAAACGAAAAAAAAAACAAAAATTGCAGTCATTAGTTTTTTAATGGAATAGTTAATCGGCATGATTGACAATAACTTTCAGGCTTCGAAAGTTGTTGGCACAAATGAAAACCATTAGTAATGGGGACGGAAAAGAAAAGGACGGAAATCTATGAACATAATTTGCTCTCGAGACGCCTCGTTGGGGAGTTGCTCTAATAGAGGGCAGGCTGGCTACCGAAATTACTGGGGTAGTCTCATGAATCGATTCCGCACGAGAGACTTGAGGCTAAGTTTATGATGAATATCTCTTGGAAAGAACCGCAAGATCAGGAAAACAGACGCAAGTTACGAAAGTCCGTGTCGTCATTTACTTTCAAATCTAATTTTCTTTTTACCCCTTTTTATCGTACCCGATAGAACTGAGTTATATTTGGTGCATGAAACGGAGAACAATTTCGATCAAACTTCCGAATATTTAATTACTTTGGAATCTTCTCCATTCATAACGACAATCACAGACTTTTCCATCATTCGGTTACAACGTTGAATTCATTACGTTTTATTTTCAGAGTGCCTTGAGAGAAAAATTGCAATAAAAACTGAAGGAATCGGGATTTCTCCCATTGTCCATTGATTCGATTTTTTTCCTAAGGCCTCGTGGGCTTCATCACTCCATATCGGGGCCGTCACATGAATTATTAATCCGGTGAAAATGTCTCGAAATAAAAGAATTCATTCAAAATTAACTTGAAAGCCTGCCCCAAGGACGGGTCAATTTTCGAAACCTCTCTACCCATTAAAGACGATCCTCGTGTGGACTAAATGGAAAAAAATTCAATTCCCCATTGGCATGTTGGAACATCGCCTTCCGGAACTGTGGGAATATTTTTTCATCTCCATTTCGAAAAAAAAATAACACGAAAAACGCAACTACTCAAATTTGTCTCCGAAGTTTGCAGCAGGAGACAAATTGTGTTACGAATCGTGCGGTTTTCCTTTCGTGGCTCTCTCATTATTCTATTGCGTGAGTTTCGAAATGGATAATTACCTGACAAATAATTGCAAATAAATTCCAGCCCAGCTGTATATTTCGTTGTCAATGAATCTCATATTATTGAGTGTAGGAAAATTTTAATATGCAACGTTGAATGAAAACCGAGTTTTTTTTTACGATCAATCTGTGCGAATGCGTGGGTAAGGGTAAAATCTAGACTGGCGTCGAGACGGGCGTCATCGTACGGCAACTCGAAGAAACTGGTCGGCAGTGGGATCCGCTAACGGTATTATCAGTGGGGATAGGGTTCGTGTCTGTACTCGTGGAAGAGAGAGACGGATGAATCCAAGTTTGCAAATACTGCACAAAAAAATTATCTGACGATTAGAAAAAAAAAACGATTTTTACTGAATTTTTTCAGAAATTATCTTACGGCGATTTTTTGAAAATACAAATACAGAAAAAATCGACTTTAGTGTCAAATAGATTTCAAGGACTTTTACGTATTTTTGAATTTAGACCAAAGTCTCCCAGTGATTTTCACAAATTAAGCAAAAAATGAATAAAAGCATCAAAGCTAAATGTTTGATAAACAAATTCGAAATTCCAATGCCACTACCCACGTGATGAGAGAGTGAAGCTTCAAAGGTATTATAAAAAATACAGATATGTATGCATATAGCACGGAGAACATTCATAGAAGGACGAAATGTATGACTCCGGGCCGTTGGAGCACTCTGAGTCGATTGATTCGCGAGCAATATTTGGATCGTGTAAGCTAAACCTCAACTCACTGCTACACAATCCAATTTAGCGAAGGAACATTTTTGTAGCTAAAACGACAGACGCACGAATATGCGAATCGATGCGAGAATGAGACGAAAGTTGAAGAGTTATCAATGAAATGGCCATGAGTTTCCCCGTTGCATACGTTGGACCGAGAGAAAACATTTGAGAAGAAATACGTGGTGCGGTATAGAGAAGCGTAAAGAAATACCCACAATAAAAAGAAACTGATACGAGGATGTGATGGTGTGTCAGTGAAATTTATTCCTGACCAACGTTGTCTACAATATTCAAGCCTGGCTCACTCTCTTGCTTTCGTTTTATTATTTTCCCATATTCGTGCAATTTATCGTGCGTCATGAAACGCTGCTCTCCAAAGTGGATAGCTTTCAGCGATGATCCGGTGTGGTTATATTTGATCGAATCTATGCAATTGTTTCATCAAACACTGAATTTTTTCTCGTATATCAAAAAATAAGAATATCGCGGAATAACGTTCTTCGCTGTATCAATCCAAGATGAAGGAATACTCTTGATATTTATGCAATTTTCTTTTTAGTAAATTTCGTTTTTCCATTGTAGTAAATGAGAAAATGTGTAGGTCATTTTTGTTTGAAATTTTTTGCTCAATTTTTTACAGATTTCCGCGAAAAAATGGCTCACGTATTCACAGATTTTTCCCAGCGAAGGCCCCTTTGCAAATTTCCAAGGTAACCGCCAATAAAAATCCAGATATTTCTTTTTTTTTGCACGAAAACTAATTTTTGACGAAGCAGTAAAAACTGACGGATGAAATAAAAAAGTAGCGAGAAAAAAATCGCTGGGCAATTGCCATAAAAAATCGAAATGCATATCAGACTTGCGATTTTCTAATCCAAATACCATAATCCGAATGTGATGCTCGGTGTAGAGTGAAACTTTATGAGGTCGACTGATGGAAATAAACGAGGTTCGGTCGAGCGTATCGCGCAGCTCTTTCGGTTCGTCCTGAAATACGATTCCAGCAGGGATTTGATATATGCCATTGGTGCATAGCTAGATATGCAAGTTCTACGAGAATTTTACGCGTCATAACCGAAAGTTATGTGTACTTATGTATCCACTTTATTAAATACGTGATAACCTTGCTCCTGTGGAGCGACTAAGGAAAAAAATGTCTAACCTCAGGGTTCGTGTTATAGACTAAGAGCGAAACCGTCTTACCACGAGAATTTTTACCATCCAGGTATGCTGAGCAACGAGGAAAAGGTGCATCACAAGTCACACAAAGATGGAAAGTAATGACCAAGCTTTACGTTCGTATAACAACGTTATTACCTACTTGCACTCTGCCTCTCTACCCCGTTCCCCATTTTCATCGTACGACCACACTGAACCAAGAAATTTCTGTACCTGCCAACAATTCTCGGTGCACCCGCTCGATCCACTCCCCGCGAATGAAAAACTATTCCAAATATGGCCACAAAATAAGTTTCTTTTTCATGAGATATTCAGGGATGAGGTTTGGGCTGCATCATATTTTTCGGATTCATTTTTCAGCGATATCCATTTGAGATGCCAATAATATTTTAATACGCCAGCTTCGGCTCGGGATTCAGACTACCCGGTCGGAAGTGTCTGAACCAAAAGTATTGAAGAATTTTGCCAAAATTAATATAAAAATGTGCATTATTTTAGAGAAAGCATTAGATGTATCCCACAATTTCATCAAAACTCACGAAACTAATTATTCTTGCATGTAAATGGCTGAAACGAATTTCCTACAGTCGTATAGTCCTATAGTATAAAATAAGGAGATCATTGGATGATCATTATTCGATTAGAGCGATTCCTGGCAGAAATTCTTAGGGTCATGTGTGCTGGAGAGCACNGGCTCGGGATTCAGACTGCCCGGTCGGAAGTGTCTGAACCAAAAGTATTGAAGAATTTTGCCAAACTTAATATAAAAATGTGCATTGTTTTAGAGAAAGCATTATATGTATCCCACAATTTCATCAAAACTCACGAAACTAATTATTCTTGCATGTAAATGGCTGAAACGAATTTCCTACAGTCGTATAGTCCTATAGTATAAAATAAGGAGATCATTGGATGATCATTATTCGATTAGAGCGATTCCTGGCAGAAATTCTTAGGGTCATGTGTGCTGGAGAGCACGAAGATTAATAGACGAGGATATAGTGGGGAAAGCTCGACAGGGCACCGTATAGAAGTGGGTCAAGTTACTCGATCGGATACCGGAAATTTGAATGGGAATTAGTTGGGATTAAAAAGAGGAGGTCGGAAGAGAGAGAGAGAGAGCGAGAAGAAGTGGTTGATATTCCATCATGCAATAGGAAAAGGATCTTTGGCCTGCTGTTTTCCCGCGTATTATCGGCGTAGCTGGACACGTGGCGGGCTTGCGCATCGGACTGATCAGAAGCGAAGCACGTGCTTGAATTTTGTAGGAATCCAGAGGGAGAAGTAAGAGAGGAAGTATCGTGGCTCGCGCTCGGGTAGGATCCGCGTCGCGTTCGCGGTACGTACGAACGAAGGGTGGCGCTTCGGTGAGTTTCTCTGTACGAAGAAACCGTGGAGCTTTCAGTCGCGCGCCGGCCGCTGACACGGTTGTATCCCACGTGTGTATTAAACCCCCGTTTCGATAAAGCCTTCCTCAAAAATCCAAACCGCACCCCACCATCAAACTTTTTCCCTCCACCGCTGCCTGATCATAAAAGGAAAAGCGCGCGCGCCTCCCATGACACTTGACCGAAACTTTTATGTTAATTAACTTCATTCTCTTGACTTCCAATCGATTTACTTCAACTCCTTTTCTTGTTGACAAGTTTTCTTTCGTTCCCTCGACTATTTTTTATTACATTTACTTTTTTTTTTCCATCTTGTTGGCATTTTTTCATTCTTCCACGAGATCGTATCGCAGTTTTCATTCGAACGTCGAACGTCAAACTTAGTGCCTCGGTAAACTAGAGGTTTCCGGATTACGAGGATCTCAATCTCGACTCTCGCCGGGTACGAGGGTGCAAAATCACTCGGAGAAGGGCTTCAAACGGTAAGTTTACTCAGCCATATTTGTTTAGTCTTCTAGAACCCACGTGCTAAATTGTTTTATATGCCACCATGACCATGAGATAACGTCAAACTTGGGAATGTTAGTTCCGAGAGTAAAATTAAATCATTTCGACTTGTCAATTTCTGGCGGTGGTTTAGATATGAAAAAAAAAATACTTCAACACTGAAGCATATTAGTCAACACTTTCATAATGAATTGAAACACAATAATTATTTTATTCGACAATTGCAGTAGTTGCGCGAAAAACTGAAGACTAGAGTTTGGTGTTTCGTGTTTCAGAAAAATTACCGATCCATTTGACTGCACGATGCGATAGAATTAAAAATGTTGATTTCTTTTTTTTTTCATGAAACTGCGCTGACGTATTTCGATAAAAATTTGCAGAATTTTCAAAAATTGTAAACAAGTCCGAACGGAGCACTCGGGAGAAGCTAAAAACCAGTACGAAAATGTGCATTGGGTGCATATATGCATGCACGTTGTGTTCGTACGATATCGAACTAACTTTTAATGGACTCTTGAAAAAAAATGTAGTGGTTATGAGTTACAAGATTATTTTGTCGTGCTCAATTCGCGTGAAAATAACGGGACCATGCGACTCGCTGGGCACACACTGCTCTTCGGTTAACCAATTGATCAACGAACGCCGATGCCTATGGCTCCCATGGCCACCATATATACATGCTGTAAATATAGGGGGTGATTTTTATCGACCTCGATTCCACCGACCGACTATATATTTCTGTACCGTCAAAATTCTTTCAGCTTATTGTCGAAAAAATCGCGTTAAAATGAAAAAAAATCGGCTGCGGATCCACCGTAATGACTATTGTATCGACGTTCGTTCGCTTGCGATTATACAATACAAATCGGTCACTCGATTTCATTTCATCACGTTGAAATACGTAAACCTCGCCTTTCGTACTTTTTTTAAATCGATAAATTCGCTGTCAAGGGAATTATCATAAAAATAGTTGGAAGATACGGTTTTCGCATACTCAATAATATACACGAATTTTTGGTATTACTCACGCCTTCCAGAGCTCTCCTTTATCGTCGTCGATTGATTTTTCCGATTGAATTAATCCTCAAGGAAGTCTCACATTAATATAATCTGTGAGATGAGATAACATCGAGGAAGGCAATCCCGGTCACGCTCCATTTCTTTTCTACTTTTTATTCGCGACTTTCCTTCACTGGGCGACTGTTTGTAGGATTTTTGCTGCAGAAAAAATTCATTTTTACAACCGGTTCCGGCTCAATTTCCTATTCGAGATCGCTTCAAGTTTTATCATGCGCGATCAGAAGAATTACAAATTCATAGCTGTTCTAAAATGAAATCTTGAGCGAAACTTGAAAAAACGATTTTTTTTATTGCATTCCATAAAATTACAGCGAAACCAATTTTCCCTCAAATCCTCATCGATTTGTTTTTTTTTTAATTCATTAAATCCATTGCTATCGAAGTCAAAATTCTACTTGTCAAAAAAAAAAAATATGCACACACGTTATAAATTCTGAGCGAGTAAAGTTTCTGAGTGAGGCTGAAAGATATTGCGGAGTTATTATTCCTTGAGAATATCACGTTGGAAAGGTACTGAACGGACTACGTGAGAGTGACTATGAATCACGTGGGGGCTATGGATAGGAGAACGTATCAGCGTTGTGCCGAAAATGACGTAAAACAGGCTCACGAAAAGCAGAATTTTTCATCGCTGTTTGATTGCATTGCAATATATGAAAAATATATTTTTCTTGACTCGCGTAATTGCACTCATTAGTGTACGAATGCATTACCGCTCGGGAGAATGTAAAAAGAAGAAAAAAAATCCACCTTTTTCCATCCAGTCAGTGATTAAGACGTTTTCATAATCTCGACGAATTACCGCTGAATAAAGAGGCATCCGAGGATATGGAAACCGCTGGGGTATGGCAGAGAAAATCGGAAGAATTCTCCCTTAACGACTTACTCGTTTCCGAGAACGCTGGCAACTGACGTAGATAGATTCAAGAGTCTCCTGACTTACGAGAGAGTCATCCGAATCGGTCCTCTGCGATTCTCGCCTCGCACGCCCCTCAATCCTCATCCCTTTTTTCACGCCATTCCCTTGTAACAAATGAGGATACTCGCCACTATTCTTTTGTTATGTATGCAGATTTATGGTAATGGTAATATGGCAACTATTATTTTTTACTCTTACTCTGTTTCCTGACGGTAGCTTTTGATTGAATTAAAAAATAAAACGTATCAAATGGTTGATTTTATCAAAAAACTTGATTGCTATTTGGTTACGAAATTGCTTCAATATTAAAAGTCGACGATTCTCTCACAAGTGAATTTTTATAACAGTCGATCGCCTGCGCTTCATGATAATTCACCTTGCATTTATGTCATTCTTTGTTTATTCGTATCAGCAGCATTAAAAAAAAAAAAAACAACCAACTTTTTCTCACCTTAAAAACGTAAAAGTTGAAAAAACTCTGACAGCCAAGAAACTCGAGTTTTCTGTCGTATCGAAAATTCTTCATTCGAGCTTGGCACTTGGATTTCGAACTTCCGTATTCATCCTCAAGTTTTTACCTTTTCCAAAATACTTTCCACGCATAAGAACCGTGTCGTTGGGAAGCGATAAAGTGACATAGAACTTTGAGCACACCCCCACACCCATACTCCGTCGGGTTGTACAGAGTCATAAGAGCCACGAGTAAATCTACAAGAAAAAAAGTTTTGTTATATGTGTCCTACGAGAAGTACACAGACATGGTTGCTACCGTGCGCCTGCTTATAGCTACGAACACGAGGCTCGTAAAGAAACTTAAAATTTCTTGGACGACCACATATATTTATTTCAGTCCAAGAGTTGTTTTTTTTTTCTTATAAATATTGCAACAATAAGGACGTGCCCTGAAATTTCAATAACGTCCATATCGAGAGTACAAATTTTATGGAGATTAAGCGGCTAATCGAATAGCCATTTTCCAATATTACGCCAACAAAATTTTGTTGAAGATTCAGATTTATAAAGTTGATGAAAAATATGCAATTTTACAGGGAAAATTAAATCCAATTGTTGCTTCATATCAGGATTTTACTCACTCGTCTGCTGAATACGACACCTTTAGATTGAAACAATGAAAATAAGAATTAGAGATCCAATAGGACATTCTGTAGAATACGCTTTCATCGCAAATAGTTCGAGTAGCGGAACTAATGTAATTGTCCAGCTTGTTTGCTGCATCAGTTACCCTTAACGTTCCAAAGATCTTGGCTCCATACACATACACGTAAATGTATACATGTATCAGAGAGGACAGAACAGAGCGAGGGAAAGGAGAGAAATACAAGAAACAAACCGCGTAGTTGAACGCCCGAACAAATTCCTCGGTATCGCATCGAGCCAATCCATTTACCGTTTGTCTCTCATTGTCTGTGAGTCACAGATGGGGAGTGGAAAAAACGACCAGCAGATAATATTCCAAGTGAAGAAAACACATGAAAAGAAACGACTTACCCACCTCTTTTTCTTTATATCCGCGAGGATAGACCGCATTTACGATTATTTGTGGCCATGTACTGATGGCCGAACGGCGATTCCTACATTGGAATAGCGTGGACAGGCCAGATAGGCAAAGCACATTACCGATCACGTTCCATCCCATAAGAAATTATAGAAAAACAAACTTCCAATTCCCGTCTTTTCAGTCAAGTTTTCAATCAATTTTCTTCAAAAGTCTTGTCACTCGAAATTCTGAATAAAGTATCCGACTGATCGTAATATTTTGTGAATTTTACAGCATTTACTGATTTTCTCCTTCCGCCCCTGGATCTTTCTGTAAAGCGTAATCCATCGAAAATTTCTCCGACCCTATATGCAAAATTGAAAAACATTCATTTCCGAGAATAATTTTCGACAACCATACGCCCCCATACTGCACCATAAAACATTATCATGCATGAAACTCCATCATATCACACCATAGCACACCATAAAACCCCATTACATAGCATACACCATACACCCCATAAAACTATAGTAATTGTTTGGTACCGTTATGGTATTCATGAGATTAGATTTTTCATTTCATATTCTAATTTGCTCCACATAAAGAAAATACTGATGTCTTTTAATTTTCTGTAGTTACCCATAAGAGCGTGTGATAAAAGTTCCAATTTTCCACATTAAGGTATAACTATCGCGGAATGGGTTGATTTAGGATTTTCTTGAAATTTAGTGTAAATATTCTTGACATTAAAACGAACAACTTTCCTATGAGACGAAACATTTTCTGCCGTCTAGAATTTGAGATATTTCATTTCCAATTTTATATTTTTCCCATCTAAACGCATGTAAATTGAAGTGACGTTTCGTTAAAAAAGTTGCAAGAAAAAACAAAAGAAACGCGACTTCAATTTACATGCGTTTAGATGGGAAAAATATAAAATTGGAAATGAAATATCTCAAATTCTAGACGGCAGAAAATGTTTCGTCTCATAGGAAAGTTGTTCGTTTTAATGTCAAGAATATTTACACTAAATTTCAAGAAAATCCTAAATCAACCCATTCTGCGATAGTTATACCTTAAATATTTCGATTTCGAAATGGAGTGAAGCCTCTTAAAACTTTGCATATTTCGTTTATAATGTGACAAATACTGATTGCCTCGGACAATCTTGAATCTAGAGAGTATGTTTTTTTTCTTTAGTCAACTTGTAAGAAATTTTTTTCAAAGAACTTGGGCTCGCAAACTATTTTGTATTCGAGAAATACTGAGAACAAAAATTTAGATTTGACCATCGCCATTCAACGTCCTCAAGTCCGTTTACTTCAATATTCAAATTTCTATCGCATTTCTGTTGAGTTCGGAATTGTTCCACTCGAATGTTAATGCTGGGACCGAAAAATTGGTTTGGGAGACTGTAGCGGAAAAATTATCGATGAAATATTTACGCTGAAGTTTTTGACAGTAATTTTTTTTTTTCATTATCGGAGTAATTTCTGCATCTGCACAGTTTTATTTTTTATTTTTTTTCTACTTCACACACGACTCGCCCTCGATTTCTATACGACCGCAGCGAATTCATTCCTAAATGTAACACAAGTGGCACGGGTAAAGAGAAACTGTTGAAAACCTTGCTGGTGCAGCAAGTACTGGTCGGCCGATCTCTCCGTTCGAGAAGGTAGTGCGCCCAGAATGACTACCAAAAGCGCTTAGGGAAGCACCAGGCTGTGGCACAATGGGCCGACGAGTACACGACCAGCAACCCTCGACGGCAAGGGGCCAGGGGCGTCCAGATACTGCGGAGACGCCGCACAAAGAGGATTCGCGAGCATGAATTTATGAAGGGGAAATCCGGAGCCTGCGAGATTGACAAGAGAAGCGCTAGGGAAAATTTAAAATTCCCATTGGTATTGGACGGCATTCGAAGCCAGAACCCACGGCGTACCAACTCGAGCTCTTATATCCCTTGACCGCCGCCTACTCTACCTGCTGAAGCGAACGCTATGAAAAATGATGGACCGGACACATATATGGGTACGGGGGATCCCTGGGAGCGATGGGCGAAAAGGTTATCGTATATAGAGGCAAAGGGATTGGCAGATCGAAAAGGATCGCATCGAGAAGGTTGTATGGGAGAGGAGACTCGGTTTGCATTCGAAAAGTCGTTTATACTCAGTTAATTCCTCGAGAGTCCATCGGTCGAGAATATAAAAGCAAAGAAGATTGAGGGGGGCACGAGAAAGAGGGGTAAAGAAAATTATATTCCCCGAGTAGTGAACGTCGCCGTCTGTTGCGGTAATTCAATATCAAAACCCAAGGTGGATCGTACTTTTTTTTATTATTATTACATCTGGGATGATTCCCTCGACTTTATATACGCGATATATCTATAAATACCGAAAGCTCAAGAAAGCAAGGGGCGAGAATGTATAAGATTCATTTTCTCTTGCTTTTTCATTTGCAAACTTTATGCACGGCTATTCGAGGCTTTTAATATAAAAACGTCGTGCCAGGAGCAGCTGAAAGTTTAACAAAAAAATAACGCAGAGTGTAAATTTCAAAGCTGCAGAAATAAAACAAAGTACGAGCTGTATTTCGAATAGGAAAAAAATGTACCTATCCAATCTGTCATGTAGGCTGCGCGTATATAGTAAAACGGCTTTGAATGCATCGGTGGCAAATAAATTTTTTTTTTTTTTTTTTTATATTTTTTATTCCGCTTTCCCACGGAGTCAAGGGCATCGACGATAACACGTTATATTTGGTAGATAAATGGACGATAAAACTCGCTTCGCAATGACACAACAATACAGAACGTTGTGTGAAAACTCGTAGAAAAATGTAACCGATTGGAGAGAAAAAAAACCATCACCGCACCGTATGGTGTGAACCTTTTTTTCAGCATGTTTTTACCGCGCCTTCCCACGACCCATCCATTCATCTATACGTGCATACATGTGCCAGTACCAAAAAGTGCATTAATCAGAAGTAAAAGCAGAAAAAAAACACACACGAAACCATTTTACGGAGTTATTGATCTCTCCTATTGGTTTCGCTTTATTGAATTCAATTGCGATATCGTTTTTTCAATAAATTCTGCCCAATAGCCGCAACTCTCGAGATTAAACGATTACGTGATAGAATTTCTTCACTCCTCTGAGCAATGAAGAGCAATTGAAAAAGCAAATATTTGAATTATTTGCCTTTCGTGGAAAATAAAAACATTCATTTTACGAATGGAAATTCCAAATTATATTCCCTCAAGATTCCTATTCCTCCCATTCGACTGGCTGCCCAATAGACAATAAATACTACTTCCGCACTTGAATTTTAATTGTTTTTTTTTTTTCAATTTTTTTTTCACAAAATAATAATAAAACGAATCAGTCGCTTTTACTCGACTCTGGCTCAGCAAAAATAGTCAAAGAATCATGAGCGTGCTTCTTCTCTCAGGAAGTCCTTTAATTACTAATGAAGCACTCTGTTATTATCAGCCTTTTTGCATGAATGAGCGTGCTACGATTTACATTCACAACGATGCAAAGCTTCATGCAATATATGTCGTAGTGGAGTGCACTCAGCTGGAGCTTGAAAAATCTGACGTTTAACGTCCGAGATACTTTCGGATTACAGATTAAGGATTACAAGCGGAGTAGATTCTGAGTATGATACAAATACAGGAACTCTATTCAGGACGCCCGCATAGCCATGGAAAAGGAGAAAAATTGTATCGATAGCTGGCAAAGAATAAAAATAAGAGCTAAATTACGATGCAGGGTGAATTTTCTTAATCATCCATCTAAAAACTCAAGCAAATTGATTTCTTTTCGAACCGAGCTCCTGCCGAATGTCACGACAATATCTTATCAAGAAATTCTACTTCATTGAGTCAAGAATTCTCATAAATGTAAAAAAAAATGACAGAGACTGAAAATAATTTTTGCAGTCGATCAAACACTGTAAAGTTTTTGTTATTAAATTTTGAAAAATTCATGTCAATTATCGAATCACCGTTCCATTGCCAATATTCGCCGTTAATTTCCTCGATATTTGTGATTTCAGTTGGAATGTAGAAACAGTACGAACCGTTTGCAGTTTTGAATGGAAGAGCCGGCTGTAACGAGAGCACCGCACAGAACAAAGTGAAAAGGTGGATTGGCGGGCGTGTGAGGGTACGTGCGCGTTCGAGTGTGTGTGCGTGTGTGTTCGCTGGACGGGTGAGTGCCTCGAGGGTGGGTCTTCGAAATGAGCTATGAAGAGCGTCCTGGGCTGCCTGCTCGCCTCTGTCTTGATTTCCCAACTCCATTGCTCCAACTTTTACGCCACGGCTCTACCACCTGTCGTCAAAATAGGTAAATAAATATCAATTTATAAATATTCTCTTTATAATTATCATTATTGTCATTATCAATCATGTTGTTATTTTTAGTGGGTTGGGATTCTTTTTATTGTTGTTTTGTGTACACGAGGGTTATCGGGGTTTATCGTCGTTTCTGTGCCTTTCTATGCTCACGTTTCCAAAATCCATCTGGGACTGAGATTTATGTCAATCATTATGTCAATGATTGCGTGACCAACAGCTTGATTGCTTGTGGCTGAATTATTTTCTTATCCATGCTGCGATTACTGAGACCGTGGGACGCGATTGGATTTTCATGAATTATCGAGCGCGATCACAGGATTGCAATGCCGCGCGGTAATATTATTGAAAATTCGGTGGAAAACTGATGGAACCCATGAAAATTGAACTTTTAAAAATTATCGATTTTTTGTTTATTTTTCGACAGTTATTTTACTCTCATTGTCGAAATGTCAATCCGCTGCCTCTATTTTCCGAGAATCGAATAAATTTCCATTCACCCTTCACCCCCCGCGCCGGGTACTTAACGTCGGAGCTGTTTTCTCCGACCTTAACAAGTATGTTTCGTTCACCCTCGTACTTAGCGATCGTGTGGGGGAAAATAAAGGATGAAAAGTTCCGTTGGGATATGGTGAACGCTAAAGAAGAATGGCTGAAGTTACGTTGCCTTCTTGGCCTTTTCTTTGCTATATACACATAATCCCCCACTGCTGTCGTTTCGAATGTCGGTGGCAATGATGCTTTCAGGAAAAACAGGACTTTTAACTCTTCGTTGATTGTATTGCCCGAAAGCATCGTCGCAGCGAGACGTGCTTTGTGCTCTAACGCGAGCGAGCTGTCGGCACGTGGATCTGCGTTTGTACGGTCACATGAAGCTTTTTCCACTTGCTGTCGACAAGCATACGATACGAGCAGTCCTATCCGGCTTGTATGGACTCAACTACTTGATCGAGAATTCGTATTGCCCCCTCAGATGTCGGAGCGAACTAGAGGAAGACCGAGGCCTGATGCTGGCATCATAATGGGTCTTGATCGACGCTCCAACGGAAAAAAAACTATTCGGAAAAACCTTACGTTGCATGTCTCTTGGTCGTTGTATCCTTTGCACTCTGTTTTATTTCGTTTTCCTTGATGCCTTTTTCCGGCTTGCTGAACAAGCCCGTTCATTGCCAAATTGAGCGATCCGTACGAACATGCCACAAGAAAACTCTAGTCCCTTGGTATACAGCATGTAAAACAATGATGTCTTTTGTACTTGAAGCATCAGTACTTTCACGTACACTTCCGTTTTGGCACGACAAATGGCCCTTCATTTCCGACAGACTTTTTCTCCCTCTCGGAGTGTACAACCACGAGTATATATATATGTGTGCGCTACGCAAACGTCATCCCCACTACTGGTTCCTTCCCTCAGCTATGAAGAGCATAAAAAAATAACTGCAACGACCCAATGTTTCTTTTAAAAGTTGCAAAGTTACGTCAAACTCAAGACAAAAATAAAACGTTTTTTCTTTACTGATCCCGAGCGTGGTCACAGTTTTTCATGAAGCACTAGCTATGTAGCGAATTTTAACAGACTAGGCTCTCCGGCGAAGCTCTTCTCATCAACTGTATACAAGTTACGACCAGACCCTTCAGCAGCCCTCAAGTTTCCGAGTCTCTGAGAGGATAAAAATTGCTTCTTTCGCGACTTCATCATCCTTAACCTCCTTACATACGCTTTAAGCACTTTCAAGGATCAAATTCAAAAATCATATACTTGGCCATTTCATCCATTGACGTGACACGAGTTCCATTTTATACTTCAGGCAATTTCAGGAGTGATCCGAAGTTCGCTTCAATCTGAATTAGGACAAAGGTTAACTTTGTACAACGTAGATCTCTGTTCTCGAACGTTTAACGATATTGTTCAGGATCTTAAAGTTTGCATCGTTGGAATGCAACGAAATTCTGTTTTTTCTGGAGCAGAGCTGACGATTCTCATTCAATATTTGGCCAGGACAATAAACCGAACTTTTTCTAAGATCCAACGACAAAATCGGTAGAGAAATCGTCATGGTTTTTGGTATTGTACAAACAATTGATAGAAATAGTGTTTTTCGTTGCATCCCATCGATGCAAACTTCAACATCGTTATTGTTCAACGTTTAACCAAAAGATCGTTCGTTTTTTTACCAAAGATGCGTTTTCGGCGCCAACAAGCAAAATTACGCAAGTTACACAAGTTCCTATTTATACTCAGCAATAGTTTTTTTTCCATTGATAAAACACTCGAGCTAAAAAGTTAATCTTCCGCTCAAAAGTTAAATAAGAAAACTAATTTAGTATCTCGAGCGAATGGATGGTATTGAATCTCAAGATAATGGCTTTTCACGACTCGGCGATTACAATCACGAGGGCAAAAGAGAACGAGAAGAGAGTGTAACGAAGCAAAAATACCCCCAAGTAAAGCCGGGAGGAAATACCGGATACTGGCTTTGGGCTTAATGGCCCGTGTCCATTTTCCGTTATAAATCGTCATCGGTGTTCTTTTCATTTACCTTTTTTTTTTTTAATTGGTCCTTTCCATTGTCGGTAAATCGAGTGATGAAGAATTAAACAGAGTACATGGGAACAATTCGGAGCTGTTCATTTCGGTCAAATATTCATCAAGTTTTTTCAGACTTTACATAACGTACAGTGAAGTTTTCCTCGTTTAAATTTTACCTCGGTTTTTAAATTGATGAAAAATTATTTTTGGAAAATAGGTTCGTGAACATTTTGAACGGGAAATACCTCACTCCTGACCAATACGCAACACCTAGGGCAGTTTTCAAGTAATGAATTAAAAAAAGCAATCAACAAAACTCTCCATTTTATTTTCTTCCGAAGAATTTTTTGTTAGTACGTGAAAAATAAAGTCGAAGAATGTGCGACGGGATTGTAGGGAGAGTGTTACGGAAAAGTTGCTGTCTTTCGCTCTTTTTTCTTTTTCTCTCACTATCCACTGTCTCGTCTGACGAACCAGGAAGTTACGTCGTTCTTCGCTACGACGAAAACTTTGTCCCGGTTCTCTTGCACACTCACACTATCTGTTATTTCTTTTTCTTATGTCCCTATAGACTGTCGTTGAGTTTTACGCTATTCAAGCTCGTGCCTTTGCTGGCCCACCCCCCTCCATTCTCTCGAGTGTCACTGTGTCTAAACAGGCGCAGAATCCTCCCGCGCTGGGTAACTTGATAAAATGAGACTGAAAAACACGATACACTGGCCAGGCAGAATGCTGTAATAACTGAAATAATTGTGCAACAAACGCGGTGATTGTGCGATCGACTAAACTGTCATGGAATAATCCTTAGAATGGAAAATGAAAGACAATTTTCTCCAGTTACCAATGAAGCGAACAACAGCAAGTTTTTCGCGTTTTAGTAATTTTGAAGTTTGCATCGATGAGATGCAACGAAAAACACTATTTCTATCAACTGCTTGTTCGATATCAATAACCATGACAATTTTCCCACCGATTTTGTCTTAGAATCCTAAAAAAAGTTCGTTTCATTGTCCTGGCCAAATATTGAATAAGAATCGTCAACTTTGCTCCAGAAAAAAAATAGAATTTCGTTGCATCCCAACGATGCAAACTTCAAGATCGTATAAACCAAACTCTTTGGATCAAAAGTGAGATTAGTCTTCGTTATTTATTTTCCTAGAGAAACCAAGTTTTCGCGATTCTGCATTATTCGTGCTTTCAATCTCGCCTTCTCCATTTTTGCAGTATCTTGATTTTTAAATCCTTTCTCTTTTCGTTTTTATTCAACGGAGGTGAAAGAAATTCAACCAACAATTGGTCCTGCTACGCGTAAGATTCCTGGCACTGAAAAAGCTCCGCGCTCCGTCCTAGTCAGGATATATATATGTATATTCGTGTCGTTGTGCAAAAGCTCTGCTGAGAGAAAAAGAAAAATGAGCTGCACCGCCCGAGCTGCTGGAAAAGTAAGCAGCAGGTTGAGTTAAGGAATATATCCTGCTCGAATAAGAAACAGAAATGAACAAAGGACATGTTTGTGTGTGTGTCTATTCGGGGTCCTGGCAAAATGATAATATAGAGAGGTCGATATTTCGACTGTGAGGCGCCCTTTTTTTTCAAAACTGCACCTTTCTGCTGTTGGCAGATGTAGAATGTCCGAGGGGCTTCCCTGAAAGCTGATTTATCCAGCGACTCGTGTTTTGATACATTTTTGCCATACAGGCAATTTTTTCCTGACATCATTTTTAATATCGGGACGAGAAATTTGCTTTCTAGCTGACGAATGAATAGTCGTCGCAATTCTCTGACTTAACTTTTTCAATCTTTTTTCTTTTATCTTCATGCGAAATTCCTTATCGTCTAGCGACTGCGAGTTTGCAGTGATCGCGCATTTCGAACATGCGAGCAAAGCTCCGTGAAATCTGATTTCTTTTTTGTGTGAGATAGAAACAGGAAAATGCTTTTAATAACTCTGAGACTATACGGAGGGGAAAAGCAAGCGAACACTCTGCCCTTTGGCTGCATAGTTTCCATCGTCGACTCTTCAACTGTACGGGATATTCGATTTCAGCATTTTCTGAAGGGAAACACTCGAGGCATTATCGTTCCAAAGAAATTCAGGATAATTCCGCGCAAAATCCGCGTCCTTGAGGACACGAATTCATTTCGATCCATTATTTTATTTTTCCGCTAAAATAAAACGAGATGCTGATTTTTTTCCTTTAATTTTCATGACAAATATGTTTTTTTATCCGCATATTCGAACCTTGACTATTTATTGCGCTAACCATTTCCCCAGACCGATGAAGCTCGAGATGTTTCATATTTGTCGACGATCACTTGATGATAGACCAGTGTGTTTGATGAGTCAGTGATAACGATCGACATCGCCGTTAGCTTAGGAAAACGACGAGTCTGATGGGAGGGTTAATCGGAAGGAAGATCGATCGATCTAATGAAATGAACTCTCGTGTAGATATAGTCTCTGATATGTTTATAATCCTATCGAGAGATCGAATTCTCTGGTTGTTCAAGGCAAAAGCATTTGTACGGAAATTCACGTAATAACTGGATCTATTATAAACGAAAAGATTTTATTCAACAGATAGAAACAATGCGAATCATTTTCAAACGAATTATTTTCACTCAGGTTTTCTTGGATGCCTCGAAAAAAAAATTGCCCGATATTCATAACCCACGATTCTCGATATTTCTCATTTTCCTCCCCCATCAATAAAGGTTTGTCTCATATTCAGCCTGATTCAGTATCCTCCAACCATACCCGATACTACGTTCTCCCCACAATCATAAGTATGTTGACTCGAGAGTCTGGTCCCCTATGACGACAAACCTCTTACAAAAGTTCATCCCATTGTAAACAGACACGATACTCTGTCTGTCCGAACATCTAATATAATTGCGTAAATGCTTTGGGAAACTCTGATCGTCGAAAATACGTCTCCAATACTACGAATGGTACACACGCCTATAGATTTATTCATCACGACCAGAAACAACGCAAGAGAGCGAAAAAAAAACAATTCGAAAAGCAGTCATTTTTCCTTAACAAATGAAAATTTCCTGGACGTTGCAGACGGTCGTTCGACAAACAAAAAAACTGTAAAAACATCATCCAAACTCATAAAAAATTCTTCTTTGAGAAGGTAAACGAAAAAAAAACCCGGACACCGTCCAATTCGAGTATGAAAACGGAAAAACTTTTGTCCTGGACGACGAAATTGGACAAAAAGACTTTTCTTAGGCGTGCAGCAGCTCCTGATTTTTCTATGGAATTTAATGAATTAAATTCAATGAGCTTCTGAATTGATGAATGAAACAGCGTGAGTTCCAGTTTGCTATCGTCAAATGTTTCATACGAAGTTTGAGGTAGTGAAATTCTCGAGTATCGAGTCCCGAAACCTCAGTTCCAACGAGCTTTGTACTTGTTGGCTCTCTCGGAAAGGCAACATCACTCGCACATATACATGTGCATAAATCCCTTTTCTTAAGGAGGACACAGTCGCCGGGGAATGCCACAGAGTTGCTCCGTGTACGTTGCGCAAGAGACGAAAATTGTCGCGCATTCACCACTACACATCACAACTCCTTGCCCTTAAATGTTATCTGAGCGACTCTCGACTCTATGCTTTCCCACCGCCATAGATGTGTAGCTACAATGGTAAGAGAAACAGTGCTAGGTCGGGATGCACGATCGGTAAACGAGATATGTTGAGGAGCAACTTTAACGCAATGCGGAAACCCACTGCACTCTGTTGTTCCGTGGTTGCTCTTTAGCGTATCAACACTTCATAAAGTCAGGAACGCACGCTGCGGAAATTATGTCAATATATATATAAAACCCTGTCAAGAATCGATTATTTATTTGGCAACAAGTAATTATACAGGAAAATTTGGACTCACACGGAGAAAAAGAAACAGATTATAACACAGTGGTACACAGTCCGCATTGGACTCGAAGCGATTGCACTGCGATATTCACTGAAACACAGTGCTCAAATTACAGTGCAGTCCAAAGTAAATTTTAACCGATTTTAACCATTGAAACACTGTTTTTTCAATTTATCACAACTCGAAATTTGACAGTTGGGGAATGCGCCAGTAATACCTGCATGCATTGTGTCAATTCATGCAGGTATTACTGAGAACACTGATTTTTGCACAGTACCAAAATGTAAATAAACTAGAGTAAACTGTAAAAATCTCAAAGTGTACAGGTAACGTCACAAACTGTCGTAAGAAAAGTAAAACTACCATGTGCCACACTGTCAAATTTAATCAATCACTCTGTACTCAATACAGTGTACACTGTAACTTTTGCAGCTGCGTACAGTATGAAAATCAGTGATCTTGTGTTAATTTTACATCGGAGCATTTTTACTAGGTACAATGGCATATTGACAGTACTAAACTGTGAACAAGCCAGTGTAACTGTGAAAATCACAGTTTTTACAGGGAAATTCATCATTTCTGGATACATTACTCTGTTTTACTGTAAAATGAAATGTGGTTCCCGGTTTTTTAAGCAATTTATACTGTGATATTAACTGTTTCTTTTTCTCCGTGCAGAGCATCGAGTCTGCACGAAGCAGTCAAAACGAAGTGTTCAGTTTCATTGACTGCGCTGTCAATTGTAGACGAAAACTGTTGGAAGTGAAATCATAGGAATCGCGTCCGAGTCGAACATGACCGTGTAAAGGTAGCACGCACGCGATCGCCTGAATTTATATATGTGACAGAACGAGTTCTCCCTGCAAGTTTCTTAACTCATCGAGAGTGAGGAAAGTGGAATTTGTAGGAGTAACTCGCCGGAACTGGGAATCAGAATCATCGAAGTCTCGATCGAGAGCGCGAAACTTTCAATCACGCGATTGAAAAATAACGAGAGAGCTCGTCGATTTCTAGGGTTGTAACATTTCTCGAGAAACTTGGTCAAAACAAAAATGAAAGAAAGTGGTACGAAGAATTAACTGAAAAGTACGACGAGATCGTAATTTCAGGGAATTGTTAATTAATAAAAAGCAATCAATTTTTATGGTTAGGTCAGAATAGGAAGCAACGTGAGAGATGGAAATTTTTCCATGTCTTCCTTCGCCTCGCGGCGTTCTTTTTATTACCATGGAAGTTGAACCTACTTCCAGGTTGCCTGCTTCACGCCATTACACCCTGTACACTATACACATCGAAAACCATACTCGGCTTATATATACATTGGTGGTTATGGGCGAGAAAGAAGGGAGCCATCGAATTTCTCGTCCGGAGCCATCGAAGCTCATAATTCAACCCTCGGTGGAGTATAACATCGACAGTTTTCGGTTGCTTTGGGCCAGGGGGTGATGCCTCGTAAAGATGCCTCTCCCTTCACTCTCTTTTTTACTGCCTTTCCCGACAACGTTTATATCGATGAAATTTTGTTGCTGTTTTTTCCTTCTTATTCTTTTTTTTCCACCTTTCTTTACTCTTTCGAGCTCTTGTCCTTCCGTACGGCTCTTGTTATCCCTAGAGGGCCCTGTGCTCTCCCAATGACCCTTACGACACGGCTGACTAAACACAACCCTCAGGACACAACCTTCAAGACCTTTTCATATTCACTACGTTGTCCGATTTTCACCTTGGTCTCGTTTCTTTTTTATTCGTTTCCTCGCGTCCAGAATTCGTAACAATCCGATAACGCTTTCTGTGTCAAAGCCCAAAAACGAGACAACTCTCATTCAAATGAGTGCCGTCAAGTCCACTGAACGAACTTCTCAGAATAGACGTTGAAAAATTCGAAACTCAATCGTTTTTCTTCATCAGACTTTACCCTCGAACGTGTAAAAAGCAATTTATTGAATTCTCAATAATGGCTCAATTTAATTTCGCATTCTTGACTTTGTAACGCAGATCCAATGATAACGATTTTTTCGAATAATTTCTTCGCATATTCGAAGACCGTTTGATCGATCATGCGCTTGCGCGCTGTTCAAAAGCCACTGACTGGAAATATAATTGCGTATTCGCCGTGAATTTTCAATCGTTTCCTTTCGCCCATTCATGCAAATGCGAAACAGAAGCGAATTAGAAAAGCGTGAACGACCCTCCGAAGAGGGTCCTACAGGGAGTGTTGCTAACCGAGAATTGGGGCGTGTCATCAAGCGAGATACAGAAGTTCAGGAAATTAAAACCAATTCTCTAAATTTGTGAGTCTTATGACATACGCAATAACGACAAACAATAATAATGGAAAATCCTGAATTATCCAAGATTATTCACACCTCATCGTCGAGCAATTAATTGACGCTTTGTTTTTTCTGCTTCCATCGAGTTTGGGTCTGAATAGAAACACTCGCGACAGGCAGGAGTTTTCATTTGTTGGTAAACTCTTTGAACGTGCAGACTTGTACCAGTTTATCGATGGCTGGATAATTTCTGTCCTACTATATTCATTGCACGTCCATGTACGTCTACCAATGGATACAGTTAAGGTATAACTATCGCAGAATGGGTTGATTTAGGATTTTCTTGAAATTTAGTGTAAATATACTTGACATTAAAACGAACAACTTTCCTATGAGACGAAACATTTTCTGCCGTCTAGAATTTCAGATATTTCATTTCCAATTTTATGTTTTTCCCATCTAAACGCATGTAAATTGAAGTGACGTTTCGTTAAAAAAGTTGCAAGAAAAAACAAAAGAAACGCGACTTCAATTTACATGCGTTTAGATGGGAAAAATATAAAATTGGAAATGAAATATCTCAAATTCTAGACGGCAGAAAATGTTTCGTCTCATAGGAAAGTTGTTCGTTTTAATGTCAAGAATATTTACACTAAATTTCAAGAAAATCCTAAATCAACCCATTCTGCGATAGTTATACCTTAACTCAATGACACGGTAAAAAGAAGAAAGCGAGTGAAACGAGGATGCTAGCACCAAGGAAAAAACTTATAAATATCTATGCCCATAGACCGTCGATTGTCGACTTCGTTTGTCGTCAAAAACTTTGATAACTGGTCAAACGCTCGAAACAACCGCCATAAACGTGCAGGGAGCTTTGGAGAAAACGAAGTTTCTACTTCAGTTGGAGATTTCACGTTTATTTCTCCCTTCTCTTCCTCCTCCTATCGGTCCCGTTGCGCCCCCTTCTTCGTCTTGTCAATTCTCTCCCTTTATTCTTCGACCATTCTTTTGCTACCGCACAAGGATCGATAGGTAAGTTGTATTTGGTCACAAGTGACCACGACCATTCTGAATTCAGTCTCCGTACCTCGAACATGAAGGAAAATGCCGATCAGAAGCATATACAGGGGGAAAAATGTTCTTTGCAGTCGTCTGCAAACTTACTGCGGGCAACTCTGCTCTTCGAATTTGTTTTGGGTATATGTATATAATTTGTTATTTCGACGACATTCGTATACGAATTAATTCCGAGAAATAAAAAGTTGAAAAACTTTTGGCTGTCTCAGCTTCTGCAAATCGTAACGCAATAAAAACCTCGAATCCTAGAAATTTGCATTAATATATTCAAGAATATATTTGCTGAATAACATTAGTGGAATAGTTTAATTTCTCCAACTGAATAAATATTTATTAATCGAATTATCGGAGGATTTTAAAATTCAAACTTTCGTTCTGTTGGCCAATGACATCGGGATCGAGAGATTTCTTCCAATTAAATGATTTCCATCATTGTCAAACAATCACTTGACTTGCGCATAAAGATAAAAATCTTAATCCACTTATTTTTCGGGAAATGAAAGGTCGAACCAAAAATAGCGTGTCAGGGTTTTTACGATCCAACTTTCGCGTTCCATATTCTTTTTGATGCTTCGATTGCGAAACGGAATATCATCCAATTAAATTCGACAGTATACGTTGCCAAAATGTGAAAAGTTACTTTTATTCTCTCCGAGGGAAAAACGTCCTCTCTTCCTCTCGCTGAAACACTTTCGTGTTTTGCTGCTTTTTTATCGCTCGAGATCTAGCGAATATTTTCTCTGATAACGTTACCTCCGGAGAGATATATGTTTTATACATCCTCTCCGTAGGGATTTTTCAAAATTATTTTTCATTCAAATTGAGGCTCGAATGAGGAATAGAAAATGTACGAATCGTACGATGAGTTTAAATAAAATAAATATCTTTTCCCAAAGGTACAAGAAATCGTCGATATTTTCCGAGCGTTCCGGTTGCTTTGTCAACTTGTTAGCTTTGGAATAGAGCTTTGCATCGCCATACGGAACACTGTGTACACCAAGGTGTGCAGTAATGACAGAGCTATAGACGAGAGGGCTCGTAATGCGATTACACTCGAAGGCTTCAGCCAACTACCTTTCTGGACCTAACGGATTTCAACGGCTCCCGTCTGGTGTGGCTAGAGTGGCTAATCATTCGTCTCTATTCCACTCACAGTGCGATACGCAAATACGAAGAAAAAAAAACGACTAAAAGTGAAACCTTCGAAACTGCAAAAATAAGTATGAAAAAAAAAAAAGAAATGAACGTCGTGAGGTAGCGCAAAAGTTAATATTTATAGAGAAATCCTGGTAAACTGCACTTTCTCATTCAATGAGTCTCAATTATCCTCTCGTAAAATAAATTTACAGGTTTTTGCGAGTGTTCGCGAAGTCTGCTCCTCGAAGAGTTACCACCTCGTGATAAATATTTATCGTCGATAAATAACGATATATCTTGCATTATTCAATGAATTTTTCCACTTCGGCTACAACGAGCGCCATTAATTTTTGTCTGATTTGTACGAGTGTACGAAAAGAGCATCCACTACCTTATCACCTACGTAGAAATCACTATATGACTGATATACCGGGCACTCGATCATCGAGATCCCCCGAGACTACTGCACGAGCGTCGAGGAAAAACTTTCACAAAATTTTTCCGGTGCTAGACGGAAGGTAAATATTTTCCAGCGCGAAACGTATAGAAAGCGAGCGAGCCGAACGGAATTAGCTGCTTTTATGCCTTCACTATATTTTTCACGTTTTTTCTCTCTCATCAAAATTCCTGAAGACTCGTGATGAACAAAAGAGTGATGCTAAAGACACTGAATCGTGGTGTACCAATTATGCGATAGACCGTGGCTGTTTCCGCGGTTATTAAGGTATAACTATCGCAGAATGGGTTGATTTAGGATTTTCTTGAAATTTAGTGTAAATATTCTTGACATTAAAACGAACAACTTTCCTATGAGACGAACCATTTTCTGCCGTCTAGAATTTCAGATATTTCATTTCCAATTTTATATTTTTCCCATCTAAACGCATGTAAATTGAAGTCGCGTTTCTTTTGTTTTTTCTTGCAACTTTTTTAACGAAACGTCACTTCAATTTACATGCGTTTAGATGGGAAAAATATAAAATTGGAAATGAAATATCTCAAATTCTAGACGGCAGAAAATGTTTCGTCTCATAGGAAAGTTGTTCGTTTTAATGTCAAGAATATTTACACTAAATTTCAAGAAAATCCTAAATCAACCCATTCTGCGATAGTTATACCTTAATTCATGATCCTGGATTCCCATCGACGCTAGAACCTGCGTAATGAAACTTTTCACGTGTCTAAACAATAATCCAATTATGAAGAAATTAGACGAAAGTTTCCGGCCTATTGGAAGCTTTTGAAACGGTCAAGGAGTTGGAAATGCTCTAAAAAAAAACAAGCGAATAAATGCGAATGCACTTTACATGCGACGACGTTGTATGCATGACGAAATAATCTCGAAAAGTGTCCGAAACGCCTAAATATGGAGGTGAGGCCAATGAAGTGCACACGCTAATTGAAAGCGGTTGATGGAGAATTGAAACTCCATGACAATTATGTTTTCAACGTCGAATTCCGTTTGGACGGAATGCGGGATAGGAAAACGCTGGTGGATGGTGTCGTCGACCATTGATGTAGGTTCCCGAAGGCCGGCAGTGTCCGTTGGACAGAGGATTGGAAGCTTGCCAGGGTTTCTCCGGTCCAAAAAGCAGACAGAGCGAACATGGCCAAAGCGCCTTGTTCTCAATAAGAGAGAAACAGCCTCGCTCCGATTCGACCACATGGTTGATCCTTGAACGGGATAGTTTCTCGAACTGGTTAGCAACCTCGTATATAGAGAAATAGAGAGGAAAAGTGTGTGAGATTTCGCATAGATACTTATGGTCAGGAAGTACGTCTGCACTCTCGCAATTACGCGCGTACTCATTACCATGTGTGCAAATATTCTATACATACAACTCTGTGTATATGTGCGTCTGTGTATATGTGCGTCTGCGTATATACACATTAGCTGAGATTTGATGCTACTCCGGAGCGCAGCTCTCGTTGAGGACCACGTACATTTCCTCTAAGGACGTTTTCTGCACACATGGACCAAACCTCATCGTACCTGTAGGCTTTGTACGTATATATTCGTGCATGTCGTACCAAGTGTGAAGGAACACTAAAGCGCACTAATTGCTCATGGTTACGATCTTAATTAGACCGTCCTATAATGAGAACCATTAATGCGCTTGCAAGGAGATACGTCACTATTTGGACGAACCACTCCGAGCGTCAAGATTCATGAAATAATAAAAATTTGCTGCTACTTAAGGTATAACTATCGCAGAATGGGTTGATTTAGGATTTTCTTGAAATTTAGTGTAAATATTCTTGACATTAAAACGAACGACTTTCCTATGAGACGAAACATTTTCTGCCGTCTAGAATTTAAGATATTTCATTTCCAATTTTCTATTTTTTCCATCTAAACGCATGTCAATTGAAGTCGCATTTCTTTTGTTTTTTCTTGCAACTTTTTTAACGAAACGTCACTTCAATTTACATGCGTTTAGATGGGAAAAATAGAAAATTGGAAATGAAATATCTCAAATTCTAGACGGCAGAAAATGTTTCGTCTCATAGGAAAGTTGTTCGTTTTAATGTCAAGAATATTTACACTAAATTTCAAGAAAATCCTAAATCAACCCATTCTGCGATAGTTATACCTTAAGCTCTCGTTCTCGTCATATGACGAGATATCGAATTGGAAAAGGCTTTTCTTTTCTAGGCAGTCTGTGAGGATTCGACGTTTATGGAAATTTATGATTCGGGTGAATTTTTTATTTCAATAAAAAATACACGTTTTTGAGCTCGACGTTTGGATGGATTGTTAGTAAGAGATTGAGGGGAGCTTCGTTCTACATTGTTTCCAAAATGATTTACGATCGTGAATCCATCGGATCGCCCATCCTGGGTGAGCCCAGTACAGTACGATCGAATAACATTACGCACATGCATAAATGAAAGGAGTTCCCGGAGGATGAGACCACGATGTCGTCCAAGTGGCAATTAAGGACTTGGTTTGTGTTCACGATCGTCGTAGAGAGAGAGAGAGAGAGAGAGAAGGAGAAATGATGCGTGTGCGAAGGGTTTATCACCAGCTGTGAAACTAGCGATAAACGTTTTAACGAGGACGTTGGAATTCTGCTACGTCGTCACGGCGATTCGATGCTTTTATAATTTTTTTGCAAAGCTTTAGTATTGAACGGGGAATGGAGAAGTTTTCGCAGGAATCCTTTTAAAAATGTTGACGTTATTTGATTAATTGCAATTTTAACGATGATGATTTATAGTTGAAAGGTCAACGAAGTGAATCTGCCATCGTCCAAGTAGTTTCAACTATTTTACTCATTTCTGTAGCTAGGGAAAAACATTGAAGCCTGCAGTCGGAAGATATGAAAGTAAATGGTGAAGTACAGAGTGCAAAGAATCCTTCTAATCCGAGTGAGATGAAAATTCAGATGGCAGAAAGAAAAAGAGAGATTCCTTTTTGTCTCGCACGTTTCCTTAGTGCCTCATCTGCGAGACTTTTAATGAAAATTCTTGGCCTCATTAAGGGGAGTGTCAGGCCTGACTACCGGCGCAATAATGTTATTACCATAGGCACAGGTTAACTTTGGAAAACGCGTCAGAAGGAGGAAAAGCAAGTTTACCGGCAACCACCAACGCTTCCATATTTTCTCTCTCTCTTTCTCTCTCGTTGTTGTGCTTTCTTCCTCTTTCTCCATCTCCCTCGCTCTCAATCTCCTCTCTCGTTTTGGACGACGCTGGGACGCCCCACACTAATGTTTCTGTCCCTTGCGATGTAACTGGGAAGCTGGCGGGTCTCCTCGTTGGATACGTTGAATAATTCACGAGTCCATTCGTTGGGTTGCTACAACCGGTTCTCCTGCCACTCACCCTTTCCACCGGCGATCCTCGCGGTTCGTGGTTTCCTGATGCGTCGCGCATAACGTTATAGTTTGCAGGTGTATCGTATAATGCGACGGTCGATGGAGTTCTCGCTTGTTCAATATAGTTCGAAGCTTCGCCCTTACGCTTCGTTGCGCTTTTGAGTACATCATAAATATATATATATATCGAGACAATACCGCCTGCTGAGACGTCTCCAAGCATTTCTTTCCATATATGTATTCATGTAACCGTTTCTTCCTCTCGATTCTTTCCTCTAACTCTTCTTCTATTTCCACCGTCTTCTGAATTTGACGCTGATCGATGAATCTACGTTGCATTCGCGTGCGAGGCAAGAGAAACGGGCTTCATAGGCGTCATGCTTTTCCCGAAGGATAAAAACACCCGAGTCTATATTTCCTCGTGATGATACTACGGAAGCCTTCTTGCCGTGCTTGCCCAGGGCTCGCGTATATATTTCGTACTACGTACCCTCGTCTTCCGTTCAATATTTTTTTCCCATTATTGCCTCACGCATGAAAAAACTTGACAATACGTTTCCGATTCTTTCGAGTAAATTTTAAAAATGAACTTTGGCTGCTTTTGGTAACTCTGATGATTTGCGCAGCGCAGAAATCCCAATTTTTTTTTTCCCGAAATTTCTCTCCTTTCAGCTCGTGGCAATGTTTACTTCATTAACTATATTTCCAGCGTTCTTGTGTATTAATTACTCCTCCGCACAATATTTATGGGGTATTATATTTTACACGAGCTTTTTGGTCCTTAATTTATGGAAATTTTATCACTTTGTGAAAAGTGGTGTGTGATAAATGGACGAGAAGAAGGGACGAAAAAAGTTGTGGGAAGAAACTTTACCCTGGACTAAATAAAAAGGGTGAAAGTTTGACAAATAACCTGAACCGATTTTTCGACCAAGCTTTACTGCGCGACTAAAGAAAATCATTTCACATGATTTTCACACGAGGGAGTACGGATCGCACGCATGCTCGATACTTCATCATCTAGTTTCGTCCGTACTTTCTATTTCCTCGTCGATCCCTCGGTTGCTGGCTCCATTCGCGGTCATACAGAGACCAGGCCATGTGGGAATCTATACGTGAATTTCACTATATGTCGCTACGGGAATGAGTTTTAACGCGAAAAATGGAAAATTGGAGGAATAAAGAAAATCCAATTGTTCTCTGATCTGCTATTCATGAAAACCAACAGAATAGAATGTACGTCTATTTGGATGGGATTCAAAAACTGACAACGTGTGAACAACCATCCAAAAATTCCCGAGAATCCAAACGACCTCGTCATGCTTGAAAAAATATGAAAAAATAAATTAAAAAAAACGTGCAGTTGATTGAAATTCAAATAAACATTATTCGGAATTTGAATTCTTGAAGAATCAACGAAGTAAGTCAAAATATTTGACTTTGTCGTGTCTCGTAAGCGTTTGTAAAAATGATGAAGGTGGAAACGATAAATTGTCGAGCCAAATCGCTCCTGAATAATTTTTTCCCCTCGAAAAGTTACAACTCTGGCGACCACTCGATTTTCCACGCACATTCCTCGTGATGTAGTTTAGTGTACGTGTATATTATTGTCGCACACATACAACATTGAACCAGGCAGGACAACCAGGACTGACTGGATGGTTCCACAGGGATGAGACAATGAGAATGGTTCGCCCGGTACCACCAACTTCGCACATCGGCCGTTGTTAATGAGTTCAATTTTCAAATTTGTATCTGCTCGATAAAGCTACATGGTCCTATATATATAACCGAACGAGAATTCTCTTATGAGCACATTTCACTTTCGTTCATTCTCTCTCTTGCTCCCTTGCCTTTCGTTCGGCCTGTGGAAGCCACAGCAGGAAATATTTTCCGACTAGTGTGTTACAGCGACAGCACCATCACCATCAAAAATAGACAACATGGCGGACTCGATGCCAGCCAGAGCGGCGGACAAAGCATTGAGATGAACTACTCGGCCATTTTTTACTCAATTCATAAAAAATTTTAAAGTTTAAAAACAAATATTTACTAAATTTTGAAAATTAATAATCAAGTAAATTGATTTATTTACAATAAATATTCACTCAACGCAACTTCTGCTTCGAAATGGTATGTGCATCGGTGCGAACCGTTCGACCCGGACCAGCTCGCCGTCCTCCAAACTTTCCAAAATCTCGCAACCGATCGAAACCAAAGAAAAAACGAATTTCGATAACTGACCTGCGTCACTCGTCGCGTTTACGTGCAAATTTTCTTCGGTATGAAATTTTTGTGTGTTTGAAAAGAAAACTGACGAGATTTTGGCTGGGTAGAATCATTTATTGTTCAACCCTGTATGGCCTACACCCTTCGAAATCCGACGATGACATCGTGACGTTGTCCGTGTCTATATGTACACAAACTTTAGTTTAATAACTCGTTACCCGCATACTCCGACAAGGTTTCCTATAGCGAACTACAAACTGTGCACAAGCCACGTTAATGCACCGAATTCTGGTTTTCGAGCACGCACGCAATTCAGGCTATCAACTCGGAGATCGTATACGAGAGGTTACTAGGATCTAAATGTATTATCAATACTTGCTCGTCAATTCTACTTGCCGCTGGTTCATTCGTTACTGAAAAATTTATACTCAACCGTATTATGCATACAATGGAATATGCTCAAAGGAGTTAACGAAGCTCGTTTATTAAGGTATAACTATCGCAGAATGGGTTGATTTAGGATTTTCTTGAAATTTAGTGTAAATATTCTTGACATTAAAAGGAACAACTTTCCTATGAGACGAAACATTTTCTGCCGTCTAGAATTTGAGATATTTCATTTCCAATTTTATATTTTTCCCATCTAAACGCATGTAAATTGAAGTGACGTTTCGTTAAAAAAGTTGCAAGAAAAAACAAAAGAAACGCGACTTCAATTTACATGCGTTTAGATGGGAAAAATATAAAATTGGAAATGAAATATCTCAAATTCTAGACGGCAGAAAATGTTTCGTCTCATAGGAAAGTTGTTCGTTTTAATGTCAAGAATATTTACACTAAATTTCAAGAAAATCCTAAATCAACCCATTCTGCGATAGTTATACCTTAACCACGAATTGGAATGATTAGCATTTTACATCGCTTCAACACGAATTCGGTACAGTTTTTACTTCAATCATGCTCAAATTTATTTCACGTGGCAAAATCCCATGCATAAATTTCTTAAGCCATTCGAATGTTGTTTCATTTTTTGGTTAAATTTAAAAAAAAACGACAGACTCGCAATCACGCGTCGAGCTTTCCGTCTAGTCGTTACGTCCTGCTGGGCTGGAAATTCTTACGGATCAGTTGTTACGATCAGAGCAGTCAGACGGATGCACATGTTAATAATTGAGTACGAGGGACCTCTGAGATCGAAAATTCGACCCAGAAACTACCGCGTTGCATTCAACTTACACTGCTACGGTTTCGATCACGTTCAATTAGGGTTGACCGTACCGAGTTTGAGAAGTCTTGATTCAATAAGCTTGAGCAATCGAAGTAATCCTGATAAAATTATAAAACTACTTGGACGACGAACAAAAAACATTTGAAACATTCACAACAATCACGTTGGGAAATAATTCCCTTCGTTTCCTGTGAAAATGGCATTGAAACAAGTCAAAATAAAGTTGCTGCGGAATGAGGAGAAAAAAAAGAAGATATTCTGGATACGAATTGGAGGAATTTTTTTTTCAGTCGGTAATAAATAAAAATCTTCCAAACGTTCTAATATTTCCCTTTAAACTCATGATGGATCGAAATATATCGAAAAGTTTTAAGTATCGACCTTTGGTTTGTGTTCAACTCAATAATTATGGCACTTGAAGTGAATTGCACCGAGAAATTCATCAGGCAATGAAGTTTTGTTGTATTTTCATGTCCCATTCTTTATTAAGGTTATACCAGACCCTAAAATGGTTGGATGACTCTGAAGTTTGCATCGTTGGAATGCAAAGAAATTCTTTTTAATCTTTGGAAAAAATAATTATTCAAAAAGTCTAATTCCGATGATAAAATGATCGATCTTTAGAAACCGAAAAGCATATCGACTCGGAAAATTTCGATGACGTTGAAAATTCAAGGAATTATCAGTAAAATGAAATATTTTTCGTTGCATTCCAACGTTGCAAACTTCAGCATCATAATGGTTGGATCGAAAAGCTGTTGATATATCGAAAGGATTGTCTGTCAAGTAGAAACAATTTTTATCTGATGTTCGAAAATGTGTATTTATTTTGCATACACAAACGAATTTATTTTGCAAAGACGAAAATCTTTGATTCAATGTACGAATACTTTTTCTCGAATTGTATTCCGGTCTGGTGTCACGAAACGAATAAAACGAAATGTAGAAAAGAAAAAGCATCGCCGTGAGAGACGATGAGAAAAAGGATGAGAGGACAAAAAATAGCGATGGAGTGAGTTAAGAACGTGGAGTTGTAAGGCAAGAACAACGATATACACGGACGCGACGTGAGAATCGAAACACCAGTTCGGTATATACTTCGCGACGCTATGCCGAGGTGAGAATTTTTCTGACGAAAAATCTCAAGTTCCAAAAGGAAATGATGGTATAAGGAGAGAAAGAGACAACGAAAAGCGATGCTGTGGATTTTTGGAAGAATCCGAGTGCATCAAGTATAAATCTGATTCGTGACAGTGAATTTTCACGCGCATCTTTCGGTCTATATACGTGCAAAAACGAAGTAATTCTGCACGTATCTGAAAAGTTATCTGAGAAACATCCCTTTCGTGAATTTTGGGAGGAAACGGTGTCAGGCTGCGTTCAAAATTCACGTGAGTACGAGATACTTTTCCCAAAACTTTTCGAATTATTCCTGTGGAAATTCAAACTCAACATTGCAGAGTTACGATTGGTCGAATCGTGTGATTAGGGAACGCTTAGCCAAGCGTAAAAAATGAAAGAAAAAATAATGAAATTAAAAAATTTTCCGTGAGAATCACATGACAAAAAAAACCATATTGGCCTGTGGTACACTTAAATTTATTTGACAACTCAACAGTTGATTACTTTCAAACTTGATTATGAATATTACGATTTTTCTGCTTCCGTATCATTACGTAGTTTTTTTTTAAATGAAAGTTTGATAATTAGCAATCGTAAAGTTTGACGTGGAAGAAAAAAAATTGAAGGATTTTATTTTCTCGCGATGAAAATTTATTGTACTACGAACTTAAATCCATGATTAACCGGGATAATTTTCTAGAGAGTATAATTATTTCATCCGTTTTGTAATACACCTCCGTTAGAAATCAAGCTCTTTTTCTTGATCCCACACACACTTTTCTCCGGCTCTTTTTTCTCTGACAGTATTTTTTGCAGCCTCCGGTTGCGCCTTTATCAGTTTCATTTTCTTTCCCGTCCTAACAGCTCGTACCGCGAGCCCGATTATCCTGTGGTAATTTGAATTAGTGAGAGAGTCAGAGAGAGAGAGAGAGAGAGAGAGAGAGAGAAAGAGACGGAGAGGGAGAGAGTGAGAGAGAAAAGATTTCGTATCCTTCGTTATGTTATTCTTCCTGGGAGCGAAAAGTTGCCGTCTCGCCCAGTTTACGAGCTTCCTCCACTTTGTTACCGCTAGATCCGCTCGAGCATGGATTAATAATGGAAGGCGACCACAAAAAAAGAAGGAGGAAAATTTGCGATAGACGAGCGAGTGCAGAGACTAAACCCCCAAAAAACAAGCACAAGGATAGCGAAGGGTACTCTTTATAAATCCATGGGAAATTAAAGAACGCAGGCATGATCGTAATCCTTTGAATTTGATCCTTTGTTCGGAAGGTTTGAAAATAATTTTTCTTCGATCATCAAATTAGTTGAAAAATTCCGTTTATATGAAAATCGCAGTTACTTAAACAAAAGGCCAGTCAACAACATGTCGGAAAAACACTTTTTCTCGCGCTCGATTTATGAGCCCTTGCTCCAGCAAAGTCGCTTTGCATGCAAAAAATCAGAGTGTGCGAAAGAATTTCTCGCAGCCCCGAAGAACCCTTTTAGGCTTGGCACGCTGTTTACTACTTGGCTGAACTCGTAAAATTGTTGTTATCTCCTGGTCTCTCAAACAGCATCCCGCGTAACCGTACGAAAGATTTGTCAGCGCACGCGTATAAATTTATTGACACGCACATCGTCCCACAGATACATCGAATAAACGAACACGTACAACCTCGAACAAAAGTTACTCCAAACCACAACGATTTTTTTTCATCCGCGTTTCCTTTTTCTCTTTGAAATTTCGTTGTAACAAACTTTTCAATTCGATATGAATGTTCGTTTGATAGTCACTCAAGATTTTCAGGATATCGTGTCGTGTCTATAAGCGTCGAAAATGTTGTGACATACCGAATATTTCAGAAAATATAAAACACTGAGAAAAATGTTGACAATTTTGAACTAAAAAGAATTCACTTTTGAGGGGAAAATGTCAAAAATGAAAGTTCGATGAACTTCATACGGAATTTCCAACCGGAAAGCGCGGATGATGGAGGCTTTGATTTCACAGAGTGCATCGTACCTGCACAAACTGTGTAACTAAGGTCGTGGAGCTTGTGTACCCATCGAAACTGTGTTTACGAAGCATTATCGAGATTAACCTCTCCCGACCGGTATGGGTAACGTTCAAGCTGGCCACCGACCTTAGATCCGCAGGATCTCACTTAACATCCTAAGGGGATTGTTCAAGACAGTCTCGTGTAAATGGAGATTTCGTAGTACATACAAGCCCATGACACGATGTTTATGCAGTCTACATGCGCTGCTACATATCCGAGTTCTCAACTCGACGAAATATCATAAATCAAAACGGTGTTTACAAACTGTCAACATCCACGAATTGATAATCGTGCATGCAGGAGATTTCAAGCCCTGAAGCTAAAATCAAAGACTCTATTAATTTATTCATACGCAGAAAGCAAACGAGAACTCCACAATTTTCTATCCGCTTGCAGCTGGAGACGAATATATAAATATCGGTTCCGCAGACGTCATTGAAAATCTTCAGGTACAAGAAACAAAAAATTTCCAACGTCTAGACTCTTGATTATTTTTTCCTAAAATCATCTACGCTCTGTTTACGAACATTCTGCTCATATATCTTGTACGAGACTTCCATTAAGAACAAATAACTCGAGAGTAGAGGTTTACCGCAATAGAGGTAAGCCGATTGTGAAAAAAAAATACAGCAGCGAGTGAAATATTACTGGAAAGGGGGTAACGAAGATTGCGGGGTTAGCAGGGGGAAGAGAAGTAAAGAACCCTGCGAAAAAGATAGTACGATGCAGCTTGGTCGCAATAGGTGCTTAACGCGTTAACGTGTTAACATGGACGAGAGACTCGAAAAGGAGTTGGAAGATGGGCAGAGGAAGTTAAAAAAACAACAACATTTACCGGAACGACACTGTAAATATATGTATAGATTTTAGTCCAGAATTCCGTTTCGTTTTTCTATTTTCGTCACTTATATACTCATGCATGTATATATCTTGAGTCCATCTAGCCACAAGCGAAGATAAATGGATTAGTTAGTTACCGGTCGAGGTACGTGAAAATAAACGACGCCACTGTTGGAGGCGTCCTTTTGGGACCAGAGAGAGGGAGAGGAGGAAGTAAAAAGAGAAACTGGCTGATGCGCTTCGCACGTGCTACAGCGGTGCGGAAAACAGGAACAAAAAGAGCTCCGATAAAGCCATCGAAACTTGGTTAGCGCAGTGGGAGTAGATCTGCGGTAGTTCGCGATGCGTTTCAACGAGCCGTTCGTTTAACCGAAGGCATCAATCCTCTTTCACACTCTGCGCTACTCACAGTCGCACGTTTCGATTTGTCTCTCTCGTGTGCCCAATATATTATACGCTCTATATATGTATAAAGGACCGAAGCGAAAAGGCGTACCTCGTATGGACTAGAGTACAAAAAAAAAATGTTATTACATTTTGTTTCAATTCCCGCACGCGAATCATGTGTTGGCTGTGCGCGGTTTTCGAACCGAGTGAAAAATTCTGTTGTTCCTGAATGCATCGCATGCCGGAACAGACATTCGCAGCATCTTCTCATGCTCATCAACTTTCATCAGCTCAATTCAGATCATCAACCGATGGTTTTAGCTTTCGATCAATTTATCGTTACATTTTAATCGCTCTCTCGACGTTAAGCTCAAGTTCACACAGCAGCGTACACGGAGAAAAAGAAACAGATTATAACACAGTGGTACACAGTTCGCATTGGACTCGAAGCGATTGCACTGCGATATTCACTGAAACACAGTGCTCAAATTACAGTGCAGTCCAAAGTAAATTTTAACCGATTTTAACAATTCAAACACTGTATTTTCAATTTATCAAAACTCGAAATTTGACAGTTGGGGAATGCGCCAGTAATACCTGCATGAATTGTGTCAATTCATGCAGGTATTACTGAGAACACTGATTTTTGCACAGTACCAAAATGTAAATAAACTAGAGTAAACTGTAAAAATCTCAAAGTACACAGGT
>JBAJMU010000003.1:16539880-16594073 GCA_037952995.1 Hyposoter didymator
ACACTGTAACTTTTGCAGCTGCGTACAGTATGAAAATCAGTGATCTTGTGTTAATTTTACATCGGAGCAATTTTACTGGGTACAATGGCATATTGACAGTACTAAACTGTGAACAAGCCAATGTAACTGTGACAATCACAGTTTTTACAGGGAAATTCATCATTTTTGGATACATTACTCTGTTTTACTGTAAAATGAAATGTGGTTCCCGGTTTTTTAAGCAATTTATACTGTGATATTAACTGTTTCTTTTTCTCCGTGTACGCTGCTCATGTCTTCTCTGCGAATCTAATTCAGCTGCGGTTTTTTTCGCTGGCGGTCGTATGAGGCGTTCATAAATAATTGATGATGCAGCTTGTTCAATTCGTTAAGAAAATATTGGCTCGTGTGCGTTGTAACGATACAAAGGATGTGAAACTAAAGCTCAAAGCGGACGACGCTGATTGCTGAATTCGGCTTCAAGCAGCCATATCATGAAACGCTCGGTTATTTATCAACTATATCCAAGTTTTTCCGTCCGTGGACACGGGAATAGCAGTGAAGCACTTAATTTCACGAAAAATTCAATTTTATGTCGGTTCGGCACGTGCGTGAGAGCACAGAATCAGCGATTACTTTGCTGGGAGATAAACAATATACAGTCCAGTCAAACTAGATACAGAATAGTTGTGCTCAAAAGCGTAACACTTTAGGAAAAAAAAGATATTAGGAAGTTGTCGGTGTGAAGAGTCTACAGACTCTTTCAAAAAAAAAAATAGTGCTCATGAATTTTCAAAATGCGTTTTAAAAAATTCCAAAATATCACTTTTTCATTTATAAATCGGAAAATAAATTCGAACCATCCCTCACGATCCTACGTTGAAAATATTTTTTCAATCACAAACACTGCACATATCACTGCAAACACTGAGTGCCCTAGAGAAGTGGAACGTGACACAGCCTCCAGGTTTCTTCTTGACGTGCATATGCTGTTTTTCTCTGTCAACATTTTTTTTTTCTCAATACCAGACATCTCATCAAAAAATTTCATTCACTCTTTGAAACCCTATTTTCGTTTACCCATCGCGAATGACGCTTGTACAAGACACGATCTCATTCCGCCACAGGCTATAGGACAACCCCTATGGCGTGTACCAATCATCATATATCTCTTCTTCGGATTCCTCAGAACTGCCTTTTAAAACGAGAAATCCTCAACTTAAAAAATCCTCTTTCGCTTGCGTATGTCAAACAGCAAAAAGTTCAACATCACGCGGATCGACAGATTAAAAATCAACTTTTTTGAATAATCGTTCAAGATTGAAGGTGAACAAGTTTGCTGTGAATACATCATCACACACTGGGAATTATCGACAGATATTTACACGAAACAAAGCTCAATTTTTCATGAAAAACAAATGAAAAAAAATTCTTATCGGAATTTAAATAACAGTGACAAACAAAAATTCTTATTATGAAAACCTGCTGTGGATCGAGAGTGATTAATTGTCTCAACATGGCCTGTGGCCGAGGAATACGTTGCATGAAAATTGATGCACACGTCTGTGAAGTTGGAATTTTAGCGAGAGATGCTGATTATCATGGATATCCTTTTTCTGAGCCGGAACTCTCCTCAGTGGGCTAGCATCTCACTATCCATGAGATTTTATATGAAAAAAAAAAAATTAATCAAAAAATACGAGGAAATGCTAGAGGCCAGAACTCTTCTGCATTGTATAGCCTTTCTTTAGCCAGAACTTGTAATAATAGGCTGGCATCTCACTTTTTATTTTTATTTTTCAAAAAAAAAATAAAAAAATAATAATCGAAAAATGTGAGAAAGTGTTAGAAACCCAAATTCGAAAAGCCCCCAGAGCCGATTCCATTCTAGTCGAGATTTGTGGTACGAAATGTAAAACATTTCAATATTGTTGAAAAATATTCAGTGTGTTGGTTCGAATTCTTCTCAGGAAGAGAGATTCATCCATAACTTGACTCGTTGATTTTTTTGAGCTCGAAAGTTATGATCTTTACATGAACGAAACGAAATGTCAATCGAGAAATTCTTGTGTTTTCCAGGTGCAATATTTACTCATGACCAAAAGGATAGCAGCACGGAGCTGGCATTCAAGTACGCCGTATACAAAATAAACAAGGACAAGGTTATACTGCCAAAGACCAATTTGGTCTACGATATTCAGTACGTGCCCAAAGATGATTCTTTTCACGCGTCCAAAAAAGGTAAGTTTTATGCTGATTTTAACAAAAAATATAACATCAATCGAAAATCTTGTTTAATTGTACACGGAGAAAAAGAAACAGATTATAACACAGTGGTACACAGTTCGCATTGGACTCGAAGCGATTGCACTGCGATATTCACTGAAACACAGTGCTCAAATTACAGTGCAGTCCAAAGTAAATTTTAACCGATTTTAACAATTCAAACACTGTATTTTCAATTTATCAAAACTCGAAATTTGACAGTTGGGGAATGCGCCAGTAATAGCTGCATGAATTGTGTCAATTCATGCAGGTATTACTGAGAACACTGATTTTTGCACAGTACCAAAATGTAAATAAACTAGAGTAAACTGTAAAAATCTCAAAGTGTACAGGTAACGTCACAAACTGTCGAAAGAAAAGTAAAACTACCATGTGCCACACTGTGAAATTGAATCAATCACCCTGTACTCAATACAGTTTACACTGTAACTTTTGCAGCTGCGTACAGTATGAAAATCAGTGATCTTGTGTTAATTTTACATCGGAGCAATTTTACTGGGTACAATGGCATATTGACAGTACTAAACTGTGAACAAGCCAGTGTCACTGTGAAAATCACAGTTTTTACAGGGAAATTCATCATTTTTGGATACATTACTCTGCTTTACTGTAAAATGAAATGTGGTTCCCGGTTTTTTAAGCGATTTATACTGTGATATTAACTGTTTCTTTTTCTCCGTGTAAACGGAGGAGTGACGCGCAAAGCCCGAGTGGTGGAGTAGGAAGAAGCATTGAAGAATATACAGGAATTACAATTTCTTTGCCACTCCAGCGAAGCCGTTGTCAACATCGAGGCGTTATTGCGATATTTCCATAATTTTTTTAATTCTGTCGCTGTAGAAAATGTCGTTTCTCATGAAACTGGGAAAAGATCCTTGTGTCAACATAAATTCCAAGTGAATTGGGTCAAATCCTGTGCAAGCACTTCTCATGGGGGATAAAATCGCATGAGGGAGATTAAGTGATTGTCTTTTTTGGATCAAACGTATATACAGATATAAAAACTGCTATGTGTCTCTATAAGGACTAGCTGGTTTAGGGTGGCTCGCAGATTGGATGCGCGAGCGTGCTACGGCTATTCTCAATGGCACACGTTATGTGAGTGTTTTTTTTTTTTTTTTATTCCGGCAATTAGATTTGTATCGCTAGCAATGAAAACAAAAGATTTCTAAAAATATTTGGCCCAATTTCGGTTATGAAACGAAGTCTGTTTTATTCTCGTAACTCGTCGTAATTGTCATGGAAAAAAAAAAACTGTCGGTGAATGTCGGAGGCAACGACAGGAAAACGCGATGTTGAAAAGCTTTTTCGAGATGAAATTCAATGCACGGGAACTTTTCAATCTTTTTTTCATCATTTACAACTTTCGTCAATCAATGGTTGAATTTTATGCTGTTTTTTTTATTTCATATTGCTCGAATTTATTTGACATTTCGTTTACTTCATCATCCAAGCACCAAATTTCGCAGCCCTGGGCTATTTGTCATTTTCATGAAAAGAGTTTTTCTTTTTATTTATTTTCATCCGCCTCGATTCGAAACCTTAAATTTTTCATGATTTAATTGTCGGTGGATCGCGACCGTTTTAGCGTGAAATGTTGAACGAATATGAATGTGAAATGAAACATCGTCGCGGTAACGAGACAACGCTAACGGAGCGTGTTTGTCAATTCGATTATTTTCGCACGGTTTCTTTTTGTCGCAAAATGCTGTGAAAATAGAGCGAATCGAGGGAAATCGAATCGCTAATGAGACAGTCAGCGACAGAGAAAGAAGAAAGAAACGGAAAAAGAGACTCGGCAAAAAAATAGACAGACGAGGGCGACAATGCTCTTTTGACCGATATTGATTTTTTCCCTCAGCGTTCGACCCACTTTGAACCAAAGTTTCTAAATAAAATCACACGTGCAATCGTGTCAGAGTTCACGAAAGGTTTCCCAACTGTAAAACGGAAACTAAAAAATTAAAAAAATTGTCAAACAATGCAAACGGCACGAAAAACAAACGCACGCGATCATTGCACAAAGATGACAAAATAATTAGTTGCCGTATGTTATTTCCACAATGATACATCGATTTGACAATTATTCAGCGAGCGAAATGTGCAAAACTTCGCACAGGCTGGATTATCTTCAAACAAGAAGAAACAATTATCAAACGTCATTTACACGTATAATGGTTCGCAGTGACAAAAGAGAACCATGTAATTCAACATCTCGTCGCTCGTTAGTCTAACGAACGATCATTCTTCTCCGCTTTTTGTGGGCACGATCAGTTCTTCCACCGAACGGATCCGTAGACGCCTCCCGTATTCGCGACGTTTATTTATCGCGTGAAAAATTCGAACCCATTCTAAACGAATACATGCGCACTGAAAATGAAATTTTGTCAAAAAACGTCGAGACATTTTATTCGACACGGTAAACTATGTATTTTTGGATAATTTCAAAATTTTTGATTTCTAACGGAACTGTCCGCTGAATTTACGATTGGAATGACAATAAACTGCTTTCGAAGAGATTTTCTAGAATATTTCTCGCTGCAATGACAACATTTTTGTGATTTAAAAAAAAAAAACCCGTTTAGTCGAACGTATCGAAGAAAATATCGATCTTTTTCAACAACATTTTCTTTTCAGTGTGCAAATAAATTGGAGAAAAAATTTCACCAAGTCATTGAGTTTTGAATCGAGTGCACGTCACATTGAGCAGTTTTTTTTTCCAGTCTATTCAAATTGACTTTCTCACTCTTCTTGACTCACAACTGTAGAAACTAATTTGGTAATGATTAGAAATACTTAATAATTGTCGTTGTGGTTTTTTTTTTTTTTTAGCATTAGGCGAATAACTTTGAGAATAATAATGTAAAATAATGTTTCGACTCTGCAAATGTAACGTTTCAATGCATATTTTAGAGTTTCGCTCGTGTTTATCATAATAAAATGATAGTCGTGAAGCTACGTCTTACGATGTGAAGCACTCTTCACAATCTCTTCTGGCACTTGCTGTTCTGGCGTATGGCCCATTCGTTCCATGAACTCGAAGCGTTATGCGAGCTCATCGACCATATACATTTACTATTCCGCATGAGCTCGTGAACTCTCAGATTTTACTGTTATATCTGTCGCACGTATCACAGTTGTAGGTCCATTTATAATGCGGAGTTGAGAACGAGGTAGCAGCTAGGAACAGGATTTCTCCTTACCTTATCCTTTACATCGAGGATATTTTTATTGTTTATAGTTTCACACAATGGAAAGCTACTAAACGATTGAACTTGTGATGAAAAGCAAAACGGATCGCGAGTCTCAACTCGCAGGCATTTTGGAAATGTTGCAAATAATTTCTAACCAATTCTTCTAACCATATAGAAAATATTATTCCGATAGTTTCATAAAACTGAGCGTTATTAACATGGACACGACCCCCAATCCCTTGCGACCTTGCAAGAAAAATCAATCTCATCGAATATCGCCAACGTTTCGCTCCTCATCGACGAGGCCTCGAAATGAGACACTCGTGCCACTTCATAGCTCGAAGGTTCGAGGGTTACTCGCAATATCTACTAGAAACATAGTCCAAGGAGGCCATACATCGGGTTCTATAGGAAGGCCACTTTATGTTTACGAAGGGTACACAGCATCGATATACATGGGGCATTTCATAACGGATCGACGTGTTGTCACTGTTGTCGAAAAAATATATTCAAATTTCACTTTTTCGTAAACAAAATTTCACAACTACGAAGAATTTTGCATTTTTAGGCACACAAACTTCGTTCTTTGAGGAAATTATGCGAAACTTTTGTTTCGAGACTTTCAAATGGCTGTCGATATATCGGGAATGAAAATCAACGTTTGAATTTTTCCATCCTGTTTAAATTCGGAAGCTGGCAATCATTTTTTTAACGTGAAACAAAAAATCTTCTCCTCGGCGGAGATGAGACTCGAGGCGACTCGAGTGGCCATTTTTATTTTCTGCAGATTCTCAGTGACAGTGTTGTGTCACGTGTTCGAGTGGATGTCTTCAAGCTCCGATGCCCTCAATTCGACTATACATAGATATGAAAAGAACCAGGTTATGTGGGTCAATTGGCAGTTTTCGTATGTATTTTCATAAGAACAAAGCTTCACTCTGATTTATACAATTGAGCAACATTCGAGTATCGTTATTTTCTACAAACACAAAAATTGGAATAAATTTCTATCGAGACAGATCGAGGAATTCGATGTACTGCGATGAAAACCTAATTTATATCGGTTTTCTATGATAAACTCGCCAACCACGATCTTTTAACAACTTTGCCTTGCAGTCACATGTCTAGTGATGCGCGAGCGATAAAAGTAAAGACAATGAAGTTTCCAAGTGCGGAGTGAGACGCGAATGAGAAAGTGGAAGGAAGAAAGTCGAGATACGAAAAGCCTCATCGTGGCGGGAGATTCGGTTGCATGTATGTGACATTTTCTATATATCCAGAAAATGGCCCCAGGTTAACCGAGTTTTGGTCGTGATGGTTGGAACGTTTGGAAACGCCAGCCATTTCTCCGATTGATCCTCGAACGATTGCACATAGATACATAGATAGGCATTGGTATAGCGATGGAAAGAGACACAATGGAACAAGAGGAACCTCGATCCCAGTGTGGAGATGGAGGTCGAGGAGAAGCTGGCGTCAACGACTACGACAACGAGGAGGATCACGAAGAGCTGCTGGCTCTCGTCGGAAACGACGACGAGATTCGGGCGGCTTTAGCCTCTCGTCCTCTTCGTTGTCGGAGTAGAACGTATGGTCGTATTTTTACGTATCTTTTCTATTTTTCTTTTTTTTTCTTTATGCTAACGCGAATCTTGGAAGCTGAATATGTCGATTTGCGAACCTGAGCCTTCCCCTAGAAAATCGTCCAACTTTAAGCCTCTCTGAACACGAATTTCAATACTTGAGCCTGTACGCGAGTAATGCGAGCAATGCGAGAGGAAACACCCTCAGCGTCTTGATAACGATCATATTTTTGCTAAGAATATTCAAAGATAATGAGCAGAACGTATATTAATAACGTTGAGGAGTACGAGTTATGAAGCAAGTTCGTTAAAAAGCTTTGTGGAGAGAATCACAGTCGAGGTTGAGATATTTAAATTATTCCATTAGATTCTAATAATTCTGGAGCTGCTAGTATACCAAAAAACTTTTCTACCATGCAATGCGCCGAGTTCTTAACGAGCAAAGGAAATGGTTCCGAAGAAAAATCGTTGCAAAGCATTTGCACCGAAATCAGCAGAGCGTCAGAAATGAAAAACAGTTACTTCTTCTTTAATGAAATTGGCATTGAGATTGACTTTGCAGAAAAAGTTTGGTCGAAGCTGAAACACTTTTTTGCTGATTGCACGTTTTTTTTTTCAAGCCGTAAAAAAAATCTCGCTTGTCGAGAGATCGAATGTACGAGAATTCCGAACTCCATAAGATATTCGAGAACTGCAAAATGAGCCAAATGGGATCTATATAGAGAAAAGATCGGCGTGCTCGTTCGATCGCTTTCACTAGCGTAAATTCATTCTAGTCGAGCGAACTGATTTAACGCGCAATTACTCTCATTGAACGAAAAGCTTCATTGAAACCAGCAGAATATCTCATCACTTTTTTTTTTCTTTATACCATTTTGACGAGGAATTCTTTACCCTGTTGGATAAATCGTTGACATCAAAGACTGTCGAGCATTAGCTTTTTTCCTTGCGTACCGAATCGTTGAAGAAAAATGATGCGATCTGCGAAGCTCATGGATTCATAGACCCCCATTCATCAAAGAAATCGATCGACTGTACTCCCATTCACTTCTCCTAATTATAACGAAATGAATCTCTTTACCAAACACTTTTTAGAATCTATCAATTCCCCATCACAATTGCCCTCTGAATTATCCGGAAAAGTGCATCATAATGTTCCGGAACAGAAGGAACTGGCCAACGGCTGGATATGTCTCATTGATTCCATATTAAAAATAACCGCGATTCACTAATCGTCAATAAAAAATTTCAATCACATCCACCGACGTTCCGGCAACTTTGTATTTACTTATCGGCTCCTCAAAAATTATTTATCGCGCGATTACTTCATTCAATTTCTTTGGAGCTCGAAAGAAAGGCTCAGAAAGACAAAGCACTCTCATAATATTTTTATTTCACACACTCATGAGGCTGAATAGTTGATTTTTTTTCGAAAATTCGTTCGCTAGTCAGTTTATCCTGCGAATTGAAATTTTCTCGACGCAATCAGACGCGCGAAGTACAGTAACGAAAAGAACTTTGGGCTGCAGGCGGAAAGGGAAGTATTGATAAAAAAATTCCTTCCAGAGCAGAAAGAAAAATTTTTTGTATTTACATTTGAAAATCCGACTTCTGGGCAGCGAGAAAACTTGTCAGCTTTCCAGGGAATTGTGAAGAAATTGATGAAACAGTTGTAAGTAATTATCACAGTGAATGAGCGAGGGTCGCCGGAGGCGTAGCCCACCGGAAGTTCACGCTGCGGTAAGCGCAAAAGAGACTCGAAGAAAAGTGTAGAAACGATAGACGAAACTCGAGAATCGCTACTTTTCGCCTTCTCTCTTTCTCCCTGTTCTCGAGCTTACAGAAATTTTAATGAAATCCGCTCGAAGCAGTTAGCACGATAACTCGCATACATATATTCCGCGATGGGAAGCGATGAAGCTATATTGGAGGATGGGGGTCAAGATGCATCTCAGAGTATATAGTTTGCATCGTCGGAGCTCCAGTAGCCGAGTCACCCGACTCCCAATTTCACCTCATCCCTCTCTTTCACGCGCGCATCTTCTCCTTTTGCTTTATAATTCAAGTGCGCGGGTTTTAGACAAAGTTCAAAGCCAATTTTCGCGTCTGAGTTTCGCATTTGCACTCTGTACAGCGACATACCGTTTGCATTTCATTCTAGATACAGAGTCGATTTTCCTTCCACCGTCTTTGTCGAAGGCTGTCGCAGGAAGTCTCGTGAAAACAACGAAAAATATTCTAACAATCCGTGTACGAACGGAAATTTACCAAAATACAAATATTATTCGAAAGTAGCTCGGACTGTTCTTGGGGTTTTTTTTTCGATAAACTTGCGCCAATCAAACTTTCTCAATTCAATGAAAATGGTTAGCTGATTATGCCATCGTTTGGTTTTTCGTGGATCGCGTCGTAGACGGAATAAGCAAAGTCTTTGCAAAAGTTGATGATATTCCTTTTGGTGTTTTGTTTGTTTGTTTTTTTTTTCAGAAATATTCTTATCACGCTGTCATGGAATAATTGTCTTCCGCACCTGGTGCTTTTGTAAACGCGATAACGGGCTCGACTGAAATATGGAAAACGGCGAGGTGCTGGTGAACGATTTGAGGAAATTTGCCGGAAAGCTGTCTGGCAGTGACGTTTGCAGCGGCAGATTCGTTGTTTGTAATCACAGAATAAAGATGCAGGGAACGAGAAATCTTCTATTTCCGAATCGTATCTCTCTCATTTTTCCTCTTTCTTTGGGACAAAGTTTGTCGGTAGAGACAAAGAATGTTCGGTATGAAGCGTTTAATTAAAACAAAAGAAAGCAAAGCAGGAGCCCGCCCCTTTGTACGTGCCGCAAGGTCTCATCGTCGTGGATATCGAGCGTGTAAACGCGTGAGTGAAAATTCACGATGCAGAAAATTTTGTCGTTCCTGTTTTGCTCTATAGCTCGCGTCTGTCTGGCAGCGACGTTTTCTTTGATGTTATTCCTTACCCATCAGTTTTCCTTTCAAATAGAAATAACTCTTTGGAGTGAATGGTTTCTGTTGTTTATCGATCGAGATTTCCCGCTCGAAGGAAAGATTTATCTCGACGAATTGAGATTTGGATGGGCGATTGAAAGCGAGGGGTTTAAAAAGAGAGTTGCGCGGGCCGTTGTTTCGGAAAATATTCCAATGTTCCTGCTTCGCGTTTGGTGACAGATTTGTGAGCTTATTCGAGCACTCCGAAAATTGGTATCGAACTCGCATAAATTTGTGATGAATATCGCGAGCATTCGTGTTTTATTTTCTCATCATGACTTGAAAATGCAATTTGAAACGATTTTTCTCCGGATTTTTATTCCTCGTACGAATTTATTCAGTAGAGAGGATCGTGTCGCTACGATGGATCGGGCTTTTTGTTCTCGCGGCAAAATTTGACTCGTGGAAAGTCTCCAAGTATGCTCTGGTGAACAAATGGAGAATACTGAGGGCATTCCGGATCGGAATATAGAGAAGGCGTGAAAGACGGGCGTTCCTACGTAAGCTCTGATGGTCCTCTCGTTCTTGGCAAGTAGCAATGCAATGGAAAGAGTTCTCGTACCTTATTCCTTCTGTCCCCTCGTTCTAGCTCTCTCGCCGCCACGACACTATCTTTTGGGCTCTTATACTCAATATATGCCTCGAGGCTCTTCACCTCGTCGATAAATTCCTTGCCAATGGCGCCCGCGTACTCTACGACTGCTTCTTATACGAGACTGGAATAATTATATGACGACGTCGAAACTTGAGCAAGCTTTCGAGACTTTTGATATTTCGATCGAGAGCTCGGCAGCAGTGTGAAAAGGCGTCAACACCATCGCTCCCCATATCGTCCCATCTCTTCCTTTACGACCTTTCCTTTCCAATGTTACTTCGATATATGCAACCACACCTTGTACCATCGCAAAAGAATATCTTTTTGATGAATATTTTACGAGATTTCTTTCCTAAAGAAATTATGTGCGGCAAGAATTTTTAATAGGCATTCGCATGCCGATATTTACGATGAGAGATTTTACTTCCACACAAAAACGTAGAAACTTGTGTAAAAACTCTATTTTCTACTTTCAATATTCTTTGATATTGTAATTCTGACAAAAGCAGTCGCACGCTCAACCTCTGTTATTCGAAATAATTCTGAAACCCCTTTTCGTGACAATTTCGGGATAAACTTTTATTCGTTTCAGTCCCAATTGCAATTTTTTTTTTTTACACTAAAATAAAAAAACTCCAGTTCTTGTTATATCGAGAAATATGTTTACTGGTAAAAGTGGCATCACGTGTTACATGTTTGTCAGTATTTCCTACTCTCAATAATCTTTGATATTGTAATTCTTACTGAAGCAGTCGCACGCTCAACTCCATCGATGTTTTTAAAAATAATTCTGAAACCCCTTTTCGTGCCAGTTTCTGGACAAACTCTATTCGTTTCAGTCTCAATCGCATTTTTTTACACCAAAACAAAAAATCTCCAGTTCTTAATAAAGTTGAAGTTTGCATCGTCGGAATGGAACGAAATTCTGTTATTTTTTCAGTAGAGGCTCATAATTATTATTCAATATTCGGTCTAAATAATAAAACGATTCTCTCTTACGACCCAAAAACCCAATGGCCACGAAAAATTGCCATGACTTTCAAAATTCAATAAATAATAAATATACAAAATATTTTTCGTTGAATCTCAACGTTAAAAACTTCAAAGTCATCAGTTCTTGTTATATGGAGAAATATATTTACTGGTAAAAGTGGCATCGCGTGTTACATGTTTGTCAGGACTTTGAAAAAAAAAAATGGAGTGTCGAGGTTGTTGAAAGTTGAATTGAGTATTATAAAAGTTGCACGCGGATCGTCGCGCATGTGGAAAATACCCTGAGCTCCGACAAGCGTCGTACGTAGAGGAACACGTGCAGCGTAGAAATTATACAGAACTACGAGGATCCGGACAAAAGTAGTTGAATAACTATTTTGCTATCGCCCCGAAAAACTATACATCGAAATCGTGAAAACCAACAGACTTTCGTTGCTTGCAAATTGATTGGAAATGGTCGGTTAAATTTTTTCCTCAGTGTCTTGCTAACCAGCAAATACGTTTGTGCGTTTGCTTTTCCGAAACAACTCCATCGAACTCTCGCTATCCACTGGGCGCAGAAACGATTGATGCCCTGAAAAGTATCAGTTGGTTGTAAAATTGTGTCCTGCAGACATTTCTTCGATTTTGCCGAATCCCCAATGGGGCTAAAAAAAATCCAGCTCAATCGATTCGCGAATATTTTTCTAGTTGCTACGACTACAAAGACTAGGATTTTTCATTTGAATATTTTTTTCATTTCAAGATACACTGATAGTCCGCGAATGAAATTTCGCTATATGCGATAAAGCATAAAAATTGCCATGCGTATTTCGCTTGCGGATATCGAGAGAGAGATCCGCTCTCTGCTATTCGGAGCTGGAACTGGATCATAACTTTCATGGGGAATAACACCCGAGTAGACCATTTTCTCTATACATATACCGGATGTCAAAAAAATATATGTGTCAAGTGTATATACATATTTAGACAATACACCAGCGTCGAAGAGATTAACTTTACTATTTATCTCACGGATGCTCTCTGCGCGCCATCAGCCACCATCCGACATCGCGCGCTCTCTCGTTTTCTCTCGCTTTTTGTCTCTCACGCTTTCGACGTTGCAAAGTTTTTTTCATTCTCTCCGAAAGACCGTAAACAAATCTGTCCCGTTCGTTTCATGCAACCACACGCCTGGAGCGGCTCTTTTTTTTCGAGCTCACTTCCAGTTTCGCTGGAGACCATAGCATTTCTTTCAGTCTGCCATTTTTTTTCCTCGCCACCCATTTCTGCTGCGAATTACATGAAATTTTTTCCTCCGAACTCACATGCTCTAGTCTCCTCGTACCTTTACGCGCATGTTTGCAAGAAATTCTACAGCGACTAAATCAAATCGCGAGGAGTGATCGATGCAACGAATTAAAAATTGCGAATTATTCTGAAAGGCAAAGAAAAAACAAAACAGATACGACGGTATCGAAAAAACGTTCGATTCTGAGCACGATTTTTGTGCGAGTCGAACTTTTCGCGATAGAACTCAAAATTTTTGGTAAAATCGAATATTTTTGAGCCCTCCGAGTGAATCGAGTAAACCCTTGAGTCCATTTTACGAAAATGTCTCATTAATTTATCGATTTATTGGTTTTAAGCATTTTGTTACTTGTGACGCTTTCCTCAGCGTGTTGATTCACACAGACCACGAGAGAGAAAGAGAAGGAATAATGAGATGGACTGTAAACTAATTATCCTTGAAAAGGAGTAAATTAATGAAAATTTCAACTAAATTGAAATTGTCAAGAGGATAGAGAATTACTGCGATCAACCTGAGCAATGAGGCGTAGAACAAACATTTTATAACGAGTGGATGGGAAAATATATAGTTGGATGAGTACATAGAGGTTGGGGGTATGCTGTGTGTACGCCCATCATCTCGTCTCGTTGCGAATATCATGTCGGGAAACCTTCTTTCAACAAGCGTATCCGCAGTTCACCGTCCCATACAACCCAATCGTTGCATCGAGCAAATGGAACGAATTCCACGTTGAGCCACGTGCCTCTACGTTGCGTTACCAGAGAGAGAGAGAGGAGAAAGCGCACCGAGATTGTAGGTAAATAGGGTGAAAATCCACTAGTACTCTCCACTGCCACACACGACGTAGGCAAACATCGACATTACGATATCGGTAAAGCATTTCCCGATTTCATCCCTTTACACACTTGCCAACTCTCTCTCTATCCGCGTCTTTCTCTAACTGCCTAGAGCGCGAGGTTCAGTAGATATCGGCACAGTGTATACAGAACCAGAGCGTTGCGCATACGCTTGCTCTGGACCACCGAACCAACTACGCGCAAGGTTATTTTCTTCCAGCAAATTGACAAGAGCGAGAGAGAGAGAGAGAGAGAGAGAGAGAGAGAGAGCGAGATGATGGAGAAAAAAGATTGAACGATAAAATGACTTGCAAAGATAGCTCGTGATGGTTTCCCAGGATGATAGACATATGGGGCGAGAGGCAAATATATATGCACACGTCTTTTCCTTTGATCTCCTAGCCCATTACGTAACAACTCGAGTCGCATGTAGACCAAAATAAAAATCCCAAATTCATAAAGCAGTTGAATCTCGGTCAACACGAGTTCGTTTTTTTGCATCGATCATATCAAACGATGTTGAAGTTTGTGCATCGTTGGAATGCAACGAAATTCTGTTATTTTTTCAGTAGAGCTCATAATTATGATTTAATATTTGGTCTGGACAGTAAAACGATCCTCTCTTGCGACCTAAATTCTCAATCGACAAGAGAAATTGCAATAATTTTCAAAATTCAATAAATAATAAATCCCAAAATGTTTTTTGTTGAATCTCAACGTTGCAAACTTCAGAGTCATCAACTGGAAATAAGTTCGGTGTATGTACGCTGGGTCGAGTGCAAATTTCATTTGCTTCGATGAAACTCAATGATTGGACATTCCGAGGGATCCACTTGATTCGAAATGTGAGGTTACACGCTTGATAGGCTAATTATTTCCGCTGGATTGAAATTACCATTAAAACGTCTATAGTTAAGACTCCAGAGACTACTGTTGACGGCGTGACGGAGCACTTTAATCCTTGCGGCATTAACTCGACGTTTAGAATGGGCCATGTGAGAGTTGGCAGGGGAAACCTTCTCCAAATTCTCCCTCAACCCGAGAGCACAGGGCGTTCACACACAAAGAAGGATTCTGTTTGATTCTGTAACAACCCTCCTCGTATATATCTCGGAAGAGCTAGAGCAGATAACCTATTCCCGAAGGAGGTCATGTGAGAGTTTAATCTCGAAGAAGTTATGCAATAAACAATGGACGTTTGGAGTTTCCTGAAGTGCAGCGTTAACTGAATTATATTTCATTATCGTTAATATTTATAAACTGGAAAGGAAATTTTGTTAAAAATGTTGGATATTTTGTTGAAAACGGTAAACTAGATATTTTTTAATAATTTCAAAATTTTCGTTATTTTGGCAGTATTTTTAGTTTCTAACGGAATTGTCAGCAAAATTTACGAGTGAAACGACAAAAATTTGCTTTTGGAGAGACTTTCTCAAATATGTATTGCTGCAATGACACTATTTTTGGGATTAACCAAATAAAACGTTTATAGTCGAACGTATCGAACAAAATATCCATCTTTTTCAACAAAATTTTAAAATTAAAAATTTATCAGTTATCCCATTGTTAAGGAGCAGCAGTAGAGATTGGAATTGAAAATGTTCCATCGATGAATTAATTTGGCCGTTCGCTAAGGAGTTGTGGGGTGAATTGGGATCTGGAAACATTGAGAATCTCTTTTACTTTACAGCTTGTCAACAAGTCAAATTCGGCGTACAGGCGGTCTTTGGCCCATCCGATCCCATTTTGGGACAGCACATTCACAGCATCTGCGACGCCCTGGACATTCCGCATCTGGAGGTCAGGCTGGACCTGGACGCGGAGGCGAAAGAGTTCAGCATCAATTTACATCCCGCACAAAAACTGCTCAACGCGGCATATCAAGACGTCATGGACTTTCTCAACTGGACCAAAGTCGCGATCGTTTACGAGGACGATTACGGTAAGATGATGGAATCTCACTAAATACTTATCGTAAAGTTTCAACAGCATGGTCCTCTGATTATTTTTATCAATTGAAACGTCTCATCAAAGTTTTGGCAGAAGCGTGAGACCGTTTTTATTTTGACCGAACGGTGCGACGTCAAAATTTGCTTTTTAAAAAAAAACTAGTGACGGGGAGTAATCCAAATACGGAGAAGATTATTGTTCGTGCGATGGTTGGATTGAATTTCTTGGAGTAAGGTTTACGAGTTATGTGCGAGAGGGGCGCTTTTTGTTGGTGAGAATCTGACAGAAATGCGATATTAATGACGAAACCAAACACGGTGAAAATATATGAAGGAGCCGGATGGTGTAACGACGTTTTTAGGGTAGAAGCAGGCGCGCGAGTTATAATTGGAAAAATGACAAGGGTGAGATTTAACGCTGAGATGTTCTTAAAACGTGCTCTACGAGATGAATATAACGTAAAAGTTTCAAGTGTCCTCTTGAGTTGTGAATATCTCGAGTTGTCTATTTTTATCTCTTACCTCCAAGGATCTAGAGCATTCCATGCATATTCATAAATCTCTCGACATGACGTTTTCCACCTCCTGCTCTTTTGCCCCGGCGGCAGGCGTTCTGTCTTCGGAGGATTACATAAATAAAGCCTTTGCCTTTTGTCTTTTTTTGGTAGGAAATATTCAGTACACGAAAAATAGCCGCAATGTCCTGCAGTCGACAGAGACCTATACCGTCAAATCGATTCTGATTCGATAATCAATATTTCTCCTTTTGCCCTTGCGCCTTCTCCCAGACCAGATTCTATTTAATTCATGCAGCCAAAACTGTCGATGCAACTGCCTCGTGAACGCTCTTGGGCTCTTCTCCATAAAAAATGCAGCCAAATCTTTTTAAATAACTGCGACTAAATTCCATCGATTCCATTTCGATGTTTTAATTAATGTCTCAAAGTTTTATTACTTCTTTATATCCAGAGAACTTTAATCGAGTTATTTATCAACCCTGCACGTCCATTTTCATCTCGGCTTTAAAAAGCTTGTTCCTCCGGTCCGACACGTCCTATTTTCGACAATCACGATCCTCGAATCACCAAAATATATTCAAATGAATGATGCTGAAGTTTGCAACGTTGGAATGCAACGAAAAAATTTCATTTCACTGACAATTCGTTGAATTTTTAATGTCATCGAAATTTTCCGAGTCGATATGCTTCTCGGTTTCTAAAGATCGATCATTTTATCATCGGAATTACACTTTGCGTTTGAATAATTATTTTTTCCAAAGATAAAAAAGAATTTCATTGCATCCCAACGATGCAAACTTCAGAGTCATTCAAATCATGTTGCATCATAAAAAGAGAAAGCCGAACTTGCATTCCACAAAAAATCATTCGAAACTCAAATAAAACGCCAATGAAATCTATTGAGCGAATTCCAATGCGTTGCAAACTTTTTGTCTTTATATTGCATTTACAATATTTCCCGACGTATTCCTCAAAAATTTCGTGCTCTCTTTATAAGATGATTAGTTCGAGTCTGGCTATAAAATCGATATTGAATCGGGGGTGAAATTAATTGCATCAAGAAAACCATCATCAAGGAAATTTACCATACGACGTCCATGGGACGATGAGGAGATCGATTGCATAGAAGGGAAGCTCCTCAAGTAGGCCTTAACGCGTTCCTCATTCTCCCCTTCGATTCAACCCTTATCTACCTCGCATGTAACTATATATATATATAGCAGGTTTGACGATCGATTAGTCGCTTTTACGACGATGAAAAAAACGTTACGAAAGTCTTGACATAATTGCCACGTACAATCTTGGGAACGCGTGTAATTGACGGTGAATGAAAATGGAAAAATGATTAATCAAGTCGTTAATTGCGAAAGAAAACATTTGCCAGATGAAATTTTTCGCACATGAACAGTTCATGAGCCACAGGAGACAAAATGTACAGTCTAGTGCATAAAACCGAAAGTCCTAATTAGAGATTTCATTCAAACAGCAGCTCATTATCCAGCAGTGTTAAGCTCCAGACGTTGCGCGAGCATTTGGATGTTGGAGCCTTTGAAGTCAAGATGGAAGGTTTTTAAGAATCGTGTATATCTGTAGAGAGATTCTGTGGTCGAGCTCCAAGAAATACTGTTATTCCGAGCACGATCGTAAACGGGTGGTCATTAGAGGTTGTATGACGCTCGACATAACCAAGGAAACGTCGCCGTTATGTGTTTCGTATGAAGGCAAAGCAAAAGGACTTGGCAAGATAGTTGCACACACTACCACGACACTCACGATCCTCAAAAGTCCCAGGAGAAATTATCGTGCTCTCCCAGACACGTTGATTTTTTTTATTTTCTCTCTCTCTCTATTTTTTTTTCTTCACGTCCCTTCTCTCTTCGCTTATTCTCGTCCACGTCTTTTTTTTTTCTCAAAATCTCTTTTTATCACGATTTTTTTCTCACTCCCTAGACTCTGATACACGACGAACGATTCGGCCAATTACAACTGTGACATCCGTTTCCTTACTCGTGTTTCGCACTTCCCCCGACCAAACCGGATTTATATCCGATTTCCCGATCCTCTTTATTTTTATGTATCTTCCCTTGTTTTTGTTTTTCTGCCCTTGTCCTTGATAAGATCCTCCCGTTGGGATCACACCGTCATCTTTTTTCGAACAACCAAGAAATTACTCTTTTTTTTATCTCCCCTACCGTTTACGATTCGTTTCGAGATATTTCCCACCGAATGCGACGAAAAAAACCACCCCATAGGTTCGTGGAACCGATTGGTTAACGTGCTCAAGAATAGCTTACTAAGCTCTTATCTGTTCATTCGAACAGTGTGATTGTATTTCGTGTAACCAACGCGAAATATCCCTCCAGATTGCTGCAATGCATACGGAAAGATTGCAAGGAAAAGGCAACGCTTTTGGGAGATTCCAGCAAAGCACGAAAATAATTAGTAAAATCGGAGAAACGAGAGGTTAAGTCGCGATGGGATCAATTTTGATAAAAACTCACACAGCTATACGCAAGAACAATGTCAATACAAAATAAAAAGATAACCGAATTTGCATAGAAATGAAAAAAGAATTTCGTTCGATTTTCATAATAATTTGCATTTCGCTACGACATATCCAGGAAGCTGGGAAGTTTCATTCAATCTCCATTACCACCTGGCAATCATTCTATTTTAATTCTCTCCGTGCGCGTGATGAATAGCGGCTCGAATCAATTGAAACGATGGAGAACGTAACGGAGCGTTCCCGAATTAGTGGTTAAAACACTGTAAGACGATTCCTCAGAGATTGAATCCCGGGCGCTAGTCTTTGCATCTGGTCCAAAGACACTCGAATGAATTCGCTATTGTTTTCCATCTACACGATCATCGTATTGTCTGTGGGTACATCTAAATGCGTTAAATATATACAGGGCAAAGAAATTACAATTAGCCCTTGGAATATCTCGAAAGCAATGAAATATTCAGAAGGAAAAGCTTCCCTAAGATCATGAATGACTAAATATTCATTTCTATACAAACAACTTTCTCGAACGTTTCTATCTCGAAGAATATTATTACCATCGGTGGATCGATGAGCCTGAAGTTTGCATCGACGCAATGCCACGAAATGAAAAAAAAAAAAAATGAAAAAATGATCCTGCACTTTTTAATTTGACAAATCGATTCGTAAAATTAAAAAAAGGAAAAAACTGAAAAGAAAAATTCGTTCCGGACCAACCCTGTCTAGGGGGTGGAATTTTTTTTTTCATTTCGTGGCATTGCGTCGATGCTAAATTCAGGCTCATGGTGGATCGCCACTGTCTAAGTCTGCAGAGATTAGAATTCACAAATATTTTCAGTGCTCATTGTTATTGTCTCGGCTGGTATAGGAAAACCGAGGGAGGGGAAAAGGAATCCATGAGAATTTCATAGACACGAACAGAAATGGGCAAATATGTCGGGCCCATCCTCTAATAAGACATCGCCAAATTGCACACGAACCAACGAACCGGCGGCTAAAGGTTTCCCCAACTCAAACGTGTACACCACCGCAATTTTACCGGTATGCGTGTCAGTAGTTTCTCCAGAAAGCTTAGAGACTCCGTTTCACATATATATGTATTCAAATTGTAATTGTCAGCCAACGGATTGTGAAAAACATTTCACTTCCTCGACGTACAATTTCCCTATGGCCGCGAAAGTCACGCATACCAATTATTCATCCATTACACGTAAAAACCCCGAAAGCTGTCTCCCTTCCGAGTTTGCGAGATTTTGAAAGAGTACGTAGTGTCAGATTGAAGGGAAAAAAACGCAAACAATTGATGAAGAGATCCAGCACGAAATTTGCATGACGAACAAAAGATTCTGATTAATAATACCAAATAATGTTGTAAACGTCGCTCATCAGACTTCATTTTGTTTCCGTCGCTGCACTGCTTCGAATGGGAGATTGTAATTGTTATATTTGTGGAGTCGTACGAGAGAGAATTAATTTTTTCTTTTATATTCAAAATCAGCTCGAAAATATTATCGGATGTAATAATAAATCGTAGCCATACATTGGGTACAATTGAAAATTACACACTTTATGGAATATTCAGGCTGAACATCTGGCTGAAAACTTTTTCCATTTTTATTTGTATTTTTGGGGATACATTTCAAAGAGTAAGGAAAATTTTCATTGTCCTTGGATCCTGGTGGACCCGTCGCAAGGTTTTATCAAAATTTCTCATAAACAGCTGTTCTTTGAAATATTTTTCTTTCGCCAATCTACGAAATAATCAGAGACTCATTGCAATCGACGTTTTTATTGATTTCCCTGGATAATGGTTATCATTATGATTCATTCGAGGGTTCCAGAGGGAGCGAGTGAGATCGAGATATAATAATGACGCACAGCGACTGGCAAAGCTTTTTCATTGATATTTCTTCGTTTCGCTAATTCAAACGTATAACTTTCTTGCTCGTCCGCAATTAGAGAACTTCTTCACAAATCTCAATTAAAACATCGTCGGGGCAGTTTGTTTGAAGATATTAAAGGAGATTCCAGAGCTTATAGGGAACGAGGGTATGCGGGGGTGAATATCAAAGGAGAAAAGAATTGTAAATATGTTTTTTTTTTCCGATGCGATACTTTGGTGATAAAACTTTCTCCGGTCGATGCAAAATTGCGATTTCATTTACAGGACATTGCTAGTTTGCCATGGTAAGAAAGTGTGTGTTTTGCATGGGGAATTCCATGCCAAACAGTCAGTCAGTCCAACCATTTTCAGTTGAAAAAATCTTCATTTTTTTCTACTCGACAAAGCCTCGCGATTTTTTCGAAATCGAAATTTTTTTTCACAACTCGGGTGCATTGAATTTTTGTCTCTTTTAGACACGGTGGGCAATTGAAAGGAATATAATTTAGATTTCACGTCGTGAGGCGCCTTATACGAGAATCCATCTACGTCGGTGTAAAATTGAAACGTGTGTACGCGTATGCATTTTCCTACCACGAGCAACTTGGACAAAAGAACCAACTCGAACCTCAGGAAGTCCCACAAGTGGAGATGATACCTTGATTACTTAGGCACTGCGACGTATTGATTTCATCGGGTGACGCCCTATTTACAGGTTTCCGTCAGAAATGAGCATCATGCACTGGAATGAAAGATCATTCGATACGAGTTTCCTGTCTGATTATCACGAGCATCGATAAACGGAGGAAAAACTCATGTAAAAATATCAACGAATTATATTTGTACACGCAGACACGTCAATTCCCTAATATCGAAGTCTTGACAAAGAAAAAACAAAATAACGTGGCTCGATGTGTTTCAGGGCTTGTAAAATTACGAGAACTGGTCAGATCGCCAAGATCTCGTGATCTCGAGATTCACCTAAGACAAGCCGATCCAACCACTTACAGGCCTGTGCTGTCTGAAATTAAGTCCAAAGAGATTAGGAATCTCATCGTCGATACGAAAGCCGAGCACATGCATCATTTCCTACGAATGGTAATAAAATAACTGACTTCCTTGTTTGCACTTTTGGCAAAATATCAATCTTGAAATCATGATGAGCCTGAAGTTCGCAACGTTGGGCCCCAACGAAAAATACGTTTTTTTATCAATTGTTTGTTCAATTTTTCAAACCAGAACAATTTTCGCACTGATTTTCTCTATGAACGCTAAAAAATTATCGTTTTTTTTTTTGTCTTTACCAAATATTCGATGAGAATCTTGAGATTTGCCCAAGAAAAAAGGGAATTTCGTTGCATTGCAACGTTGCAAACTTCAACTTGGTAAATCATGAAACGAATAAAAATATTGATCCATTTAATATCTTGTTATAAAATTAAATTCAATCACGTTGGCCTTATCTGATGGACGTGTCGTTCTCCATTTATCCAGATACTACAATTACAAATGAACGATTACAACTATCACTATCTCTTCACTACTTTTGTAAGTATTTTTCAATATCAATTTACGATTCTAACAAACGATATTGGAGTTTTCATTTTCCATTCATTATTTTGATAATTAATGGATTAGTTTAAATTTTTTTAAGAAACTTAGTTTTCCAATGGCAGAGCAGAAGACTCTCTCGTTATTGTCGACAAACAATTTGTGCGATGCTACTTCGACGATGAAAACTTCAACGTCCTTTCTAACAATTGTTTCTCTCCTTTTATCTCTTTACATTGGCGATAATTCGTTTTTCATTGTCTGATCTGCTAACCAGGATATTGAAACTTTCGATCTCGAAGATTTCAAGTACAATTTTGTCAACATCACTGCCTTTCGATTAGTGGACGCGGACGATATTGGAGTTCGTGGTGTATTGCGAGATATGGAACGATTCCAACCGTCCGGCAATACGATACTCAACAAGTCCCGTGTCATCGAGGTGAGTGTAACTTTTCATGATATCGTTGATGGGAAAATGGCAATTGGGTTCGTCAAAGGATTGAATTACGTCGGGTACTTGAAACGACACGGGCAAAAAAGATCAAGGACAAACGTATTGCAACACCCTTCTCATATTGACCCTTTGATTGGGCTTTTCATTTTGTCCTTGAGTATTTATTCCTCGTCGTTTTCAAGACTCGCGAGAATCAGATCGCGAACATTTTCATTTGTCAGCAGCGAACGTTCGCGTCAAGAGAATAACGCGTGACCGATTTTCCTAAAACTTTAATTGTGCATGTTCGAAGAGCCGAAAGCATGTGAAGCACGAGTGTAGAACAGGTCAACAGAGAATATTAAACGATAATAATGCGGTTGTTTCGAAAAATGGAGGGCACGGTTTAGGAGAGCACGTGGTTCGCCTACGCTTACACGATACAAGAGAGAAAATTATATAGACAGATATACATCGATGCAACATCGTGCGAAATGAACGGACAGCCGAGGCACGAGCATTTATACCCCGAGGCTCTTGGAACCAAACAAGCTTTGTTAAGCCATCTCGGTGTTTGTAGTACGCGTGAGATTGTGAATAGACACACCGCATTCCACTCCCTCAAGGGCGCTATTCGACGCCGCGTTCTTTTCCTCTACCTGCGTGTAGTTTTGTGCACAACACCAAACGGTTTACTCGAGAACTCTCTTTTCTTCTCTCGCTATTTTTCTAACCCCTGCCTCACCTCCTCTACCCCCCCGCCCCCCTCTTTCTCTCNATTTGTTTTTTTTTTTTACTATTTTCCTCTCTTTCTCTCCACTTGAGTTGAACAACCGAGTTTTCCACCACGAAGTGTACAAAAAACCCTTTTACAATCAGCATTGAACTCGAGACAGTTTTTTTTCGTACTCGGAACATAACGAACCCCAGCTACTGTTTTTTTTTTTATTTTTATTTTTTATCGGGTTAAGATAACGTGTCGGTATTGTCAGATACTTTCCATGGGGTGGTCCGTATGTAGAATATTTTTATTCTTTAAAATATTCGTATGGAATTGGAAGAAAATAAATGTCGATATTTAAAAATGAATGAAATTTATTATGCTGAAGTTTTCATCGTTGGAATGCAACGAAATTCTGTTTTTTCTTGAGCCGAAATCGTAATTATTATTCAATATTTGGTCCGGACAACAAAACGGTCCTCCCTCGCCACCCAAAAACTCAATCGACACGAAAAATTGCCACAATTTTCAAAATTCAATAAATAATTAATCGATAAAATATTTTTCGTTGAATATCAACGTTGCAAACTTCAGAGTCATTGAAATTTGATGAATTTACGGAAAATTGAGCTGAACCTACGATTGAAATGATGGAAAAAATGCTATTGGGGAATAATACGAAAAGGCATATCCGTCCTCACTAGTCGAGAGTCGTGTAACGACGTACGAGTCATAAAATCTCTGTCAATCAAGTGGTCTCGGAGCTGCACACCAGGATTATTGGATTCTCGAGGGAAAAAGGGCAAGTAAAACATTTGCCTCTCGGAAAATGAAGTGTAAAAAAAGACAATGGACAAAAAGAAAAGCAATTAACGAGTGGATATACGTGCTCGAGTATATTTGGAAAAAGTGGACGAAAAATGCAGCAAATAGTGCAATTGACACGAGAGAAGCTTCGGCCGGGCGGTGGCAGAGCCCTCGTTCGAATCAGGGGGTCAAAAAGGTCGCACGTTGAACGACTACGTATATACCTAAATGTCTACAAAAAGTCCAAAACGATATGATGGAGGGGTAGCTCAGAAAAAAACTGTCGCAGGCAAAATTGTGAACTCGAAGAATGGAAGAAATGAAGGTGAAGTTGCGGAGAAGCGAAAAAAGGGGTTTCCTTGTTATGGCGCAGTGGGAAACCCAAGTTGCATGCTGATTTCCATGTCGAAAGAACGCCTACGTACACATTTTCTAGACTCACGACAACCAACCCACAAACCTCCTCCGACAGCCTTCCTACGTAACCATCTCGGTATTCATCCCCTGCGACTGACACGAACGCAAAACCCATCCAAGAAAAACTTTAATACTGAAATGTTGGTGTTTGTGTGTATGCGTGGAAACGCAAGCAAGAGAGCGAGAGGAAAGAACTGAAATGAAAAGAAACGAAAAAACGAAGTACTCTCTCTCTCTGCCGCTGCATCCATGGAGCGTTGTCACCACGTATGCATGTTTGCTATATTTCTACTTCGCTTTTTTTTTCATCCTTGATCCGCCCTGTTTCGCCGCCTCACAATAATTAATCCCCCCATTAATGAGCCACGCAGAAAGGTCACGATTTCCATAATTGGCTCATAAATATCCTCCAAATGAAATCGGTATCGATGCCTTTTAGTGAAACGATGCATCATGCCTCATTAAGAATACTTTGAGAGCGATGCACGATTTTTCTCAACAATTCCCCTTCAGTGCTTTTCGTATGGCAACACTCCAAAGACGCCGGAGTATTTCGCGCCCCTTGAGACCCCTCAGTCATCAATTTACGGGGACGTGTGGCAAGAATTATCTTAAGGGAGTCCAGTTCAACTTTAATCAACGATATTTAAATATGCATACAGGAAATAAAATATTCAAGTCCCACGAATTTGCTCTTTTACTCAACATCAAAGTTTATCGTAAACTCAAGGGAAAGAAAACGGAGTTGAAGTAAAAAGAGAATATTCTGTATTGGTCTCAAGATGAAACGGGCAAAGCTCTTCATTCGGTCGAAAAAAAAGCTGTACCATGAATTACGAGGGGCAGTGTAAATTTTTCGTCTCCGTTTTAAGGTAGTACTGTCGGTTTTAGAATTAGTGTTTAGAATTTCATCAAATTTGGTACGGTAGTAGATTATGATTAGAAAAGGATGCAGTCCAAATTTCGAGACGCTACAGAGAACCAGAAGAAACGTTTTCGCAATGATAATTTCGTACGTTCTTCCGAGAAATCTCAGTTTTCATCGTATTCGGCAATGAATTCTTATCAATCCTTGAAAGAAATCAGTTTTCATTGTAAAATGTAATAAAATGTCGATCGTTCGAATCGATGTCAAATTCATGAAATTAGCAATGCGAATATCTTTTTCCTAGTTCTTTATAGCCTCTCGAAAATTTGACTGGATCTTTTTCTTGACATAATCCACCGCTGTGCCAAATTTAATTAAGTTCTGAACGATGATTATAAAACCGACAGTACTACCTTAAAAATACAAACGATAAAGCCAATTTTTCGAATTTTTTTTCTCCACTCGAACAATGCGGTGACTTGGTATTTTAGAAAAAAAGTCATAAGTTTTTAATGGAGCCAAGTTATTATTCTCTATTTACTTAAGCTATAACTATCGCAGAATGGGTTGATTTAGGATTTTCTTGAAATTTAGTGTAAATATTCTTGACATTAAAACGAACAACTTTCCTATATGAGACGAAACATTTTCTGCCGTCTAGAATTTGAGATATTTCATTTCCAATTTTATATTTTTCCCATCTAAACGCGTGTAAATTGAATCGACGTTTCGTTAAAAAAGTTGCAAGAAAAAACAAAAGAAACGCGACTTCAATTTACATGCGTTTAGATGGGAAAAATATAAAATTGGAAATGAAATATCTCAAATTCTAGACGGCAGAAAATGTTTCGTCTCATAGGAAAGTTGTTCGTTTTAATGTCAAGAATATTTACACTAAATTTCAAGAAAATCCTAAATCAACCCATTCTGCGATAGTTATACCTTAATGGAAAAGTGAGGTTTTCGATCGCGAGATGTCATGGCGATAGAAAATGCCAGTGTTTCTCCCGTATTTTTTTTTTTTTTTTTTNTTTTTTTTTTTTTTCATCTTCTTCTCTGATCGTTCTCCATCTGTGTGACTTTCAAAAACTCTTTGCTTAAGGTATATGTATGTAGGACTTGTGTCTATAGATATGTATATCTATTTATCACACTCTGTACCATCAGCAAATCACACCATGTGAAAACCGCTGCATCTCGCCACTCGGCCACCAATGAATCACCGAATTTCCTGACTGCTCGTTGGATAACCTCTACCGTTTGCATCGTAAATCAACCTATATCTCTGCAACTCTAGCCCTCTGTTCCTCTCTCTCTGCCTCGTTCTCCGGGCCCGAATCCACCGTATGCCACAGGAATATTATATATATCTTTACATCTCGTGTTACTCTGGCCTTTTATTATTTTATTTGCCATGCGGTAGACGTCTCTGTTTCCCTGACCTCGCCCACACGAGGGGGAGCACCCGAAAAAGCGACAAAGCACATTGGTGTGTGACTCGATCATCTGTACAGACACGCACACACACATACGTGCTCAAAGATCCTGACAACGCTTTTTAGAGCAAAATTTCCTTGACGAAGAAAAGAGGGAGTTCCACAGGAGGATTAGACAAGGGAATAGGGAGAGATTCGGGATAAAGGAGAACGGTAAATAGAGCAGTCAAACGAAAAGGGAGGAAATGGAAAAGAAAAGAGGAAATTGAAGGAGATGTACTGATTTCGAAGATTGTGCTTCGTGAATTATCGATGGTTACTTTTATGTAGATATGTGTCGTCACGAAAATCTCGATGTATTGTCTTGATTTTTTATGGTGAATGAAATTCTGTCGTTCCCAAGATATGACGATACCCACAACCGTCTCTAAAATCCTTGGATGAGCTCCAGACTCCTCAATCTGCATTCTAAATGATTCTCTTGTATTACCTTTCGTCTCTACTTGTTCCTGCAAGATTCCTCGCTCCTGCCTGGCAAACTCTTGTCAGTGTGCTCCCCTAATTTTCAATAATACTCGAGAAGCGTTACTCGTTCACTTCACATTCTCTAACGACATAATTCTCTTGAGTAAAACAAAATATTCGTAGGCAACGAAAACATGGCGATTTTTATGCCAATGTAGGTTCGAAATTCTATGGCAAAAGCCAGACGTTCGGATAGATCAGATTTTATCAACTTCTTGGTGCATGGACCTTTTATTGAATTTGTCTCAGAAACCTCCTGGGAAATCGATCCTGTGAGATTTTCTAGCGACGTTACCTTGAGCAACAATTTCATTTGGACTTGGATCAAAATCTTGAATATATATTTTTTTTTTCTAACTGCGGCATCACTCCTTCAAGCTTGTGTCGCTCGTCTAACGTCTTGTTACGTAACAGAATAGAAAGCCGAATACAAGCGTTGTTTCCGCTTGGGTAACGTCCTCCGGGACGGTGACGCCGCACAAGGGGATCGGGGTGGGGGTTAATATTACGAATAACCAAATTGTCGAACAGCTAATAATTCGGAATTTTGGTATTCATAAAATTAAATAAAAGAAAAGTAAGAAAGTCGAAATCGAATTTTTCAAATGACTAAAAATTCGAAATACAAAATAGCGAACGTCAAAAATGGCGAACGTCAAAACGGCGAGCGCCAAAATAACGAACGCTAGAATAGAATAGAATAGAATAGAATAGGTTATTTTGGCGCTCGCCGTTTTGGCGTTCGCCATTTTTGACGTTCGCTATTTTGTATTTCGAATTTTTAGTCATTTGAAAAATTCGATTTCGACTTTCTTACTTTTCTTTTATTTAATTTTATGAATACCAAAATTCCGAATTATTAGCTGTTCGACAATTTGGTTATTCGTAATATTAACCCCCACCCGCGGGGATCGTTGAATCTGGAGGAATCATTAGAAACCAATTTACCTCGTGTTTCTGCAGTCGCAGATTTTTTCGTGATCGAATGGGAATCGTGTGTCGTAAGATTTTCATTGATAAAGTGATAAAAGCTGCTAATAATTTATTGAAATTCATATCTGAATCCTTTATCGACTCGCGCACATGGGACAGACGTGCAGTGAAGTAAAATGAGGTTATATAAATAAGCTGAGTATTGCTCGAGAAAAGCCTTTTCTATTTCGTTCTAAATGCTAATATATAACTCCATCGCATCGCACTGCGCTTGTGATACGTGGAACATGAAGGGCTGAGGTAACAAGAAGCTTTACAAACCGTACAAAGCGTACTTGAAGAATGGGGAAAAGGAGAAGCGTGACCTGTGCAAAGCGGCGGAGAGATTCAGCCTTGCTTGTTGTTCCTGCGCCCGGGTTGACGAAATAGACGATCGATAAATTTAGCCGAGCAATGTAAAGCGTAAAGAACGTTCTCGACTGTACCGATGCCTTCTTGGGAAACGGGAGGATTAAAGCCTCGCGAGTGGAGAAACGAAGATAAAGTCGAGACTCTTATTTTTCAACGCGAAATAAATCGAGATTAATTCTGTGGCAATTTTTCATATTCACGTTGATTCTCGTTGGATGAAATAATTCTGTTCGACTTATTTCCAATGATTTTCCAGTATCGATTTTTTTTCCCAAGTATTTCAAAGTCGAAATTTGTTTTTCACTCGTTCGAGGCTCTGAAAGAAATTTTCTTTTTTTCTTGTTCCTACAAATGTTTCCGGATTCATCGTAAACTACCGAGCAAGTGTTACTTCCTTTTACTACTGTAGCAGCAAGTCCAACAGCAAGGAAGGCTCAAGGCGCGTGCCGCCGCGAAATTCACGAGATGGAACGACAAACTTCGCTAGTGTCGTTGTCGTTGGTTAGAAATTTCGCGCGGTTAAACCAACGGAACCGAAACTTGGACTGCACGTGCCGCTGCGCGTAGTCAACATTTTCCATACATAACCGCTATCAACAATCACGCTACATACATATTTATCGAAGAAGATTATCTCGGAATGAACTCTGTGCACATTTACCCATCAAGTTTATTTTTCGGCCCCTTGTTCCTGAAACTCTTTCCAGCCGGAAAGTAATATGGCGATTTTTTTTTTTTAAGCTGAAATTTCGTCTGGATTCTGTATCCGAAGAATATTGTCAGAATTCTTGAAAAACACGTACGAGTTCATTTCGAAAAAAAAGGAAAAAATGGTAATCACTTGCATGCGGATTTTCTCTAAATGTGTGTTTTTTTTTTTTTTTTCGAAAATACGAAAATTATCTCTGGCTACGTGTTGAAAAAAAAAAAGTCTCAAAAAGTTGAAAAATAAAACATTCGCCATTCGCACATTTTTGAGTTTTTTGAGCATTTCCTCGATGGACAACGACTTTCCTAATCCAAATTCGACATGCCTGTGGAAAAACATAATGAAGCTGTGGACTCGACTAACTTTGACGAGACCCTGTTTTTTTTTTTATCCGCACTCGCATATTTTTTCATCACAATAAACGAATCAGAAGTTTCTCGAATCCTTTCACCCGAAAAAGTAACTGCGTAATCAAATAGTTGAAAATTAGTTTTTCCCAATTTTCCGACACTGTTTGCCTGTTTCTCTCTCTATTTTCCCGTTCCCTCTTTCTGCCTCTCCCTCTCCTACTGCATCGCTCTCTCTCTCTCTCTCTCTCTCTCTCTCTCTCGCTCTCCTCTACTCTGTTTATCTTTCTTTATGCTGATGTAGCCAAGCTGAGGCAAAATTTATTCGAACGTCCAAGGTTTAGACTCGAAATAATAGTCCATTTACGGATGGATTTGCACGCTATAAACTCTTACAATATCCCTCGGTTATATCTAGCCGCGTTGAATCTCGTAAACTCACACACCGGGGAAGGTTCCGGTCAAGTGAGTAAACGCGGGTGAATATATATACCAAAAGTGTTATCCTGGGCAGACGAACATGAACACAGACGTAGCGTAATGTTTATTTTCCTTGGGTTGAAATTTGCCTGATATTTTTCTGCTGCTGAATTGTCCGTTCGAGCACAAAGCAAACTTGCAATAAAATAGAGAAAAAATAAACAAATTTCAGGTTTCGGTGAAAAATTATATTTCGCGTCTCATATTTTCTTGGTATTCGCAATTCATTATTTTCTCGTAGCAATTTGAAAATCGCCTCGGTGCATAAACTTTACAGAATTTCCTGCTGACAATTTTACATTAAAAATTCTTGAAGAATTCTCCATTTCTACGCACTGCTGATACATATTGCTTTTATAAAATTATCAAAACATTCTTGAGAACTTATTTTTAAATGGGAGAAAAATTGGAATTTTGTTTTTCATTTTTTGCTTTGGACCTTCGCTGGGAACTGTTTTTGCTTCATCGTCTGCTCCACGCCTCAGGCATTCGTGAAATATTAAGTAAATTCATTTTCTTACAAAAGCACGTAGAAAAATCGCAATATTTCGTTAATTTGTATGATTTTTTTCCATCTTGTTGCTCGTGTCCTGCGAAGCAACAATCATCAACTACGAAAGATGCTTTTGAATGTGCACAAGTCTCAAAGTCAAAAGGCAATAAATCGGAGAGAAATTTAGAGTTGATTGTATAGTCGAGCCAACGATAAACGTGAATATTTGCGATGGCGTGGTTCGCGGAGCCTCGAACACTCTGTATAGCTCAGAGTCATAACAACAGACCGCGCGTGTTGTCAGAGCCGAGGTCAGAGCCTCATTAAAAATGTACTTTCATTAACCGATATTTAATGAAGTCGAGTGAATCTCTTCGATCATCATAAACTTATTATACAAAAGCATTTGCACCGGATTGTGAGTAACCCGCGGCATTATATCGGCACAACGTTGATAGTCGATAAGCTACTCGGCTTTTGTTTCATCGTCGTTTGATCTTCGGTTTATATTGGATCGAGGTCGAGCACTCTATTCACTAATTACGAGAATAAAGTGCCACGAAAATCCAATTTTGGTCAGTCTGCGGTTTTTGCTGTGAGTAGGAGAAATATTCGCCTCGTGGATATAAAAATCATGTGATTTTTCAATCTGTATTGTGACGAACAGATTTTTGAAGAGAGAAGCTGTTTGTCCGAATATTACGTAACGAGAAAAAATAGCGCGGGGGAAAAACGGTGGTAGCGAGTTGGGCGGACTTTTTATTGCTTCCACATTGCAAAACGAAAGGGTTTACACGTGGAGATTCTGAAAAAGCTGGATGCAATAAAAATGTCTCCGCCAGGATTTGATCTGTAATCTCCGAATCAATAATTCCTCTCAGATCCTTGAAAATCGAGTTTCACGCGTACATGGATGTCGTCTGTGTACATAACCCAGGGCAAAGTTTTTCCCCTGGAGACTGTTTGCTGAATATACGTGGAGAGCCGCGTGTGTGCTCTGCTGTCGTCGACGAAACAATTCCCTTGCCATGGAAACAAAGTTGAACGGATTTTCGCGGCTAAAATGGTCCGCTCGTCGCGCGTTCTATCCCTCTCGATTTTTCCAAACACGTTCAACCCTGCTGCATGTACGAGGTTGTTACGTTCAATGGTCCAGACCGGACCATGCAAGACAACGTTACACGCAGCTGCACCGCGTCGTATTAAATTTTATTAAATATTAATTCCCTCGATATTCGTACGAGACAAATTTTTTTCTTTTACCCAGAAAAATGTACCAAAGAATTTCCTATATTTTTATAGAGAAAGAGAATCCATGGTTTCCATTCCTTTCTCACTGTTCAAATTAATTGAGCCATTAATATTAGTTTTTCCGACCGAAAGCTCTGGATATGCATTGCCATTTTGGCTTTGGCGATGTCCCAACTCAAGCAGCGTTGGTTTGGCTCTGTTACTTGGAAAGGTGACCTCCGAGCAAGGCGGTCATTCCGAAAAAAAAGCTCGAAATTCCTGATGGAAAGTGACAAAGTACGCCCAAATCTTATGTCCACGGTTTTCCGGAAAACCAACCGAAATAATCTTCGATCCAAATTTGTCCAAAGTTATTTACAACCATTTATCAGTCTCGCTTGAGTTTTCAAATTGATGCAACATTTTTCTCGTGTCTTCTCGTTTCCCCGTAATTCGAAGCACTCTCGTTAACGAAATTGGTAGTTCTGAAGGCTATTCGCACTTAATGGAGTATCGTCGTCCAGAGCTCCTTTGCAGGGCCATGTCAAAAAGCAATTTAATTGCTGGTCTGCGATTATTTGAGGCCTCAAGCAAAAATGCACGTCATGTCGATAAATAATTGAATTGCTCTGATGGAAGCTTTCCAGATCACTTAAACTTTGCACGTGCATGCAGTTATTACATCCAGCCCCAGGAACGATCTCCAACGTAATAAGATTCAACGATTTTTGCAGTGAAAAGTGCCCTTTGACAGTACAGAAGGGCTTCTCGTCATTATTCCCCATAATTCCGAGTAAACAATAAAGAATTGAGGAAAAATAAGGAAGAAAAGAATTTGGTCTGGTGCGTAATAATTTACCGCAGCAATGACAATCGCGAAACCTACTGGGACCGGAAGTCTTGTATATAAAGCGTTCCCTACATTTGTTTTCCCGACTGAACATATTCCATGCACGCCACGGAGCAAACAGCGGAGGTCTGTTCAACCGGTATTGCACTTTGTACATATATATCGTAAATGGTGATAATTTGGACCATATTTTGGGTGGGGGTTAATATTAGGAATAACCAAATTGTCGAACAGCTAATAATTCAGAATTTTGGTATTCATAAAATTAAATAAAAGAAAAGTAAGAAAGTCGAAATCAAATTTTTCAAGTGACTAAAAATTCGAAATACAAAATAGCGAACGCCAAAAATGGCGAACGTCAAAACGGCGAGCGCCAAAATAACGAACGCTAGAATAGAATAGAATAGAATTCGTTATTTTGGCGCTCGCCGTTTTGACGTTCGCCATTTTTGACGTTCGCTATTTTGTATTTCGAATTTTTAGTCATTTGAAAAATTTGATTTCGACTTTCTTACTTTTCTTTTATTTAATTTTATGAATACCAAAATTCCGAATTATTAGCTGTTCGACAATTTGGTTATTCGTAATATTAACCCCCACCCCATATTTTTGCTCGCAATTACCCTCTAAAAATTGAGTGAAAAATTAGACAATGAAAATTTACGACAAGTCACGAAAATACTTGGAATTTGAATGCTAAAGATTCCACCGTAAGTTCTAATTCATTTTCCTATTTGTCGGAGGAAAAATTTCGACCAGGGACTGGTCCAAATTCCCACCAACACTTGCGCACGAGTCTATATTTATAGCGATGGTAATTGTGAAACAAGAATAAGCTTCTCGGCTAGTGCTCCCATCTTTTTGCGAGCTGTTATTCGAGTCGTTCTCTTATTCCACTACCTCATCCCTATCTCGTTCATCCTCCTCATCGCACTTGTGTATCCTCCGACTTGGCGTCGTACGCGACCGCCATTCATTTCTACTTTGTTTTGTTCTTTTATTTTTCTATCTTATTGCACGTTTTTTCCGCTGCCGCGTGGTTCCGTCTAGTTCCACAAAAATAAGACGTGTCACTCCGATCCTCGCTCGGCAGGGGGGGGACGCAAACGTCAACCGCTTGGAAACTGCGCCAGGTTTTGGCCTAAATTCGTCTGACACTCGGAACGAACTCTCGCGACACTATCGTGTGACGTTAATACGTGGAAACGTGTTTATAAATATTACAAATTCATGACACACGGAGGGACTACAAATTCAATGCAATTGTCGACTTTTGGGGGTTTTCGAAGTGCCCGAAATTTGGAAACTACCGAGCAAAGGGCGGAAGAGGAAAAATCTTTTGATTTTCTATTTATGAGAAAAAATGGTCATTGTCATTGGAATTTTGAACTTTATTACCGAGTCGACCGGTGAAGGATACAATTTGGAGGTTCGTTACGATCCCATTGCGGGGATTCTCTCAGCTTTGGAAAGTTTTCGTGAGCACAAATTTTCAAAGTCTCAAGTAAAATCGGGAAAGTATGTCTACGTCGCAGGAAAGGACAATCGAGTGTTTAATCGAGTGACGAAAGTTTAACAACTGGGTGTGTTCATTACGCCAGATCTGAGAGAGACTTTTCAACAATTTCAGGCTGAACCGGCTCTGATGTACGACAGCGTGCAGGTTTTCGCGGTTGGCCTACGAACTCTGGAACAGTCGCACGCCCTGAGACCAGCTAATTTATCCTGCGAACTCGAGCATCCCTGGGACGGTGGACTATCCCTCATCAACTACATAAACTCGGTGAGCTTTTGTTTAGTTGCGTGCAGCGTCGTCCTCCAATTGTTACGTAAACTCAAACCTGTGTATACACTGGACTCCAAAATCCCTACAAACTCTTACTCGTAAAACCTCGTCTCCCAGCATGTTTCATTTGAATTCCGCTACGAATCACAGCGAACCCTTAACGCAACAACAGAGACCCACCAACATCTTGACTTCCTGACGTTCGATCGCCAATGGACCAATTAACGTGACTTGACTCAATTCTGACTTGGCCGGTATAACTACGGAACTCCTCTCGACCATATACACCCAAATATAAACCCCCACAGACACACATAATGTACATTTTTTCCTTCAGACTTATCAAGTGGAAAAAAAAATTATTCAAAAGCTCCTCGCGATACTCGGAGAGTTCGAAAATTCAATTTTCTGGAACAAAACTTTCGTTCCGAACGCATCAACCTTGTTTGATATTAATTTCAATTGAATAACGCGTGAGAAAGTTCAGAAAATCGAGTTGCTCGAAATCTTTAAGGTACAACTATCGCAGAATGGGTTGATTTAGGATTTTCTTGAAATTTAGTGTAAATATTCTTGACATTAAGGTGATGGAGCAGTTCACCTCGAATTTTCGAAATGAAAATTCTCCGTCGTCGTTTGACTAATCAGAAAAAGCCTCTGTCAGCGGACGCGGGACGATGGCAAAAATCCGCTGACAGAGGCTTTTTTTTATTGGCGAAACCGTATAAAAAATATTCAATTTCGAAAATTCCAGCTACTTGCAGCTATCTCTCTCGCACTCACATGGGCGAGAAAGCGACTGCTCCATCACCTTAAAACCAACAACTTTCCTATGAGACGAAACATTTTCTGCCGTCTAGAATTTGAGATATTTCATTTCCAATTTTCTATTTTTCCCATCTAAACGCATGTAAATTGAAGTGACGTTTCGTTAAAAAAGTTGCAAGAAAAAACAAAAGAAACGCGACTTCAATTTACATGCGTTTAGATGGGAAAAATATAAAATTGGAAATGAAATATCTCAAATTCTAGACGGCAGAAAATGTTTCGTCTCATAGGAAAGTTGTTCGTTTTANATGTCAAGAATATTTACACCAAATTTCAAGAAAATCCTAAATCAACCCATTCTGCGATAGTTATACCTTAATGCATACTTTTTACGATGTTGAATTTTGCATCGATGGGATGCAACGAAAAACACTATTTCTATTAATTGTTTGTTCAATATCAAAATTTTGTCTCTGGATCGTAAAAAAAGTTCGTTTTATTGTCCTGGCTAAATATTGAATAAGAATAATCAGCTCTGCTTCACAAAAAAACACAATTTCGTTGCATTCCAACGATGCAAACTTTCCACGCGTAGACTCATTGGGTAATACCAGATATCGCTACAGTCACGTTGACGAATCAGATTAAAATGTCTAAACGTCATTTCAAAATGGAAGGAACGATGAAACAGAGTCAAAGTATCGGAGGCATTGGTGTGGAATTCGAGGAGACAACATTTATAATATTTTCGTTACGAGTGCTCACCGGAGCGTATGAATTCAATATAACAGCTTACACAGTGTGGATCTATAGCATCGAACACCCTGTGTAATCTTGTTTCTGTGTTTGGAAACTCGGAGTTTGCAAGTGGAAGAATGGGATTTGCTCCATAACGCAGTTTCATCGTTTCATACATCTTTACGAAGATAAAAAATAAATAAATCCATAAACAGATACGCGGAATATACGCGGGGCATAAAACTATAAGCCATTTGTTGCAGAGAGTAGTATTCGATAAAGTAGATCGCTGGAAAAAGGAGGAAAGTTTGAAATGGGTCAAAACTTTTGGAGAGTGACCCCCATAGAGATCCGCAGCATCCAGACGCGCGTATATCCATAATACATTCATCCATAGATATGTTCAAGTTCAGGAATGTATGAGACCGAACGACGACTTCCAAGGCAAAGAGAAAAGTAACGCAAACGGGCTTACCGCGTAATTTACGGTCGACGAGATCTGGCTCGAGGCCAAAACGAACGATATCCGGCCTCGTGTCCGGGGTGCTGTGCACCACCAGCCTCTTTCCTCCNCACTAAGAAAAATATTTGGTGCTCACAAAGAACTCGAGCACGAGGTCGCTGCCTCGTCAGGATGTTTCGCTCCTTCGAGAAAACAAAACAGTCCAAACTTTCTCAACTTAATCTCATGTTTTTCAAGGACATGTATGAAAGCCTTGAACGAGGCAAATTCGTAGTCCACGTGTTTCGAGGAAATTTTACGCGTGAAACTTGCTTCTCCTCCTCTTTACACTGGAAATAAAATTTTCTTAAAAATCCTCGATATTTTCTTGGATACGGTAAACTAAATGTTTTTATAATTTTAAAATTTTCATTATTTTGGCAGTATTTGTCTGGAAAATTTACGAGTGGACCAACAAAACTTTGCTTCCGTAGAGACTTTCCAAAATATTTTTTGCTCCAATTTTTTTGGAATTTATTTTTGGAATTATTAAAAAACAAAAACGTTTCGTCGAACGTATCGAAGAAAATGTCCATATTTTTCAACAAAATTTTCTTTTCAGTGTATCGAACTTTTGATCCAATTCCCACAATTTCGTGGTTTTTTTTTATCGCTACAGCTGATTTCCGAGGTTACAACATTATCGAGGATAACTGATGGAGAGAATGATTGCCAAGAAAATTGAGTTTAATGGTACAGTAACTTTAACGGTTGTTTTCTGTCGCGATGGCAAACGCGTTATTTGCCATTTGAATTGTTTCGATGGCAGGATCGAAATGGTTCTCCATCATTGATCGTAAAATTTGGAAGCAAGCTCGATCCCTAAATTTACTGACGATAAACTGCTATGGAGTTTATTATTCAACGACGTCGATGAGACTCATTGCCGCATAAATTATTCCCTGGCAGGATCGAAATTATTTATCGCACGCCGCTTTATCGACATTGAAATTAAATTCATTACTTTTTTTTTGCGATTTAACTGGAGGGGAAAAAAAACATCGAGCCCAGGACGCCGGATCGTTTTGTGTCTGACGATGACGTGGTTTACGTACTGTCGCGTAGCTCGTTGATAATTCCTGCCAGTAGCAGCAGGACCTCTGAGTTAAATAGTCACGCTGCAGTCCTCGCTACGCGATAGTTTTTTATTCTTCATTTTTTTATCAAGTCTGCCCCCTTAAGGCGGCTTAAAAAGGTGCCATGAATTACGAGAAACGCGACGTTACAGCGAAACGTTTTCTCGCTAAGAATTAAAAGAGAAATAACGAGCCGCAGCGGGATCTCACCCGGGAGCCGAATTTTCAGAAGAAAATATTGAAAAAACGAAGAAAAAAAAACATTATTCGTTCAAGAGATCGTGCTGAAGGAAATTTTTTTCTTTGGACAGCACATTTTTGCATATGCCATGCAATAAATATCCAGCAATTTAAAACTGAATTTCCAAACGTTCTCTCACGGGTATATAGAAAAATTAATATCATTCGGGCTTATAATTCTGCCTCCGAGTTCCGAACGCGAATCCCATTCGCATAAATATCTCAACTGTTCAAAATTCAATCCCCGGGATTGCACGTCGAGGCTGCTGCCATATCAATGAAACGTCAAGGAAAAAAAAAAATTCGGACGAACCAAGATAATTTTTGATCCATTTTTTTCGCAGACATAATCGAACAGGTGCGCGATCGATAATCGTAATAATCTACTTGACTAATAAAAAGAAATATTACTACGCTAAATATTTCAGCACGAACTACCGAGACTAAAAAATTTATATGGAAAATCAACACAAGCGAAAAGAGCGTTTTTTAATATTTTTCCCACGCTCGCGCGATATTCTTCGGAAATATCCGACGATTCGCTTACTTATTGCTCACGTTCCCGAATTTTAATTGCAGAATTCCGAAACTTGCGTTTTTACTGCATCTGTACGACCACAAATTCGCTCATTTTCTGTTTTTGAAAAGAGATTCAAATCGTTATGTGCCGTGTGAAGATTAAGCCTCAAAATAAATTTAAAAAATGATAATAATAATCGATTTGCATAGATTAACGTTAAAAAAAGAGAAACTTCATTTTGAAAGACTAGAAACAGAAAAAATCATCTATTTGGGAATAAAGAATCTTCGTAAATAAAATGATATTAAAAAAACACAATTCTTCGATCTCCAGAAGTTTAGAAAACGAATCATAATTCATGAAGTCATGTGGAACGAAAATAAAGGTCATCTCAAGGACAAAGCATCAGGCGTCCTATTTGTATACCGGCTACAGAAGATTCAAGCGGAAGGGGGATCTACGCGAGTCGAATTCTTCGAAATCCGAAAAAAAAAAAAAAATCGTAAAAAATCGAATAATTTAGTTTGCCGTATCGATAAAAACAAAATCCTAAAATAATCGAATTGAAAATGAAACCGAAATGAGCTCGGCAATTTTCTCTCGAAACACTGACTTTCGTTTTCGTTCTTCTCGCCCTGCGGGCGTGAACGAACGGCGGCCGACTTTTCAGAGTCGGAAAGACGCTAAAAGTTTGAAAGGCATTGGCTGAAATTACTCTCGGAATATTACGTGATATTGAATATAATGATTGGCATGACATTGCGAGAGTTCGAATGGAACAAGGAAATGGGAAAATGATTTCGAAACCATCGGTCGAATCGGTCAACAGCGTGGCTAAAATGGCGTACGCATTGAAAAACAATGGAAGCGAAATCGCGACGTTTTATTTCAATGTTTCATATTCCATTTATTTTGGAACCCTCCGGACTCATGCCGATGAATAATTTTCGAGGCAACTGTTATTTCGCTAAACGAAACATCACAATAGCGTGATGGGCGCGATGCGGGTACGATTATCAACGGCATAAAAAAACGACGCGGATCGAAGCCGCGAATGGGAAACACGAAAAGTCGCTGACCTCTATTCTCAGGAGAGCAGAAATCGTTTCCTCGGACTCTATATCGTCCAGCCATCATCGTCGCGCCAGCTCCTCGTTGAAATCAGTAGATTTGGATTAGTTGAGCTGAAAAAAAGGGGGAACGCGCAGGAAAAACACGGAACCACGGCCGCACGATGCAACCGCGATCGGCGCGATCTGCAGACTGGGCGGGAAGGAGAAGCTCCCAGGCCCCCTTGCGCGCGAGCTTCTCGCTGGTGTCGTGCTTATAGAGGGCGACACTCGTGAGCCGCGCAAATTCGCCGTCCAATCAGAGAATTGTATTGTTTAATCGGCCATTTGTTCCAAAGGGAGGAATGAGAGGAATGTAAAGGGCGCTGATGTCGCGCCTAATCGGCCTAATTCTAAGAAGGAGCCAAAGGGTCTCGTGCCATTCGTTGACAGACGGAAATGGCGCACGACTTTTGAAAATCACCGAAAGCTCTAAAACCCGTCACACAAAGTGTCGCCGTGGCGCCTCTTGAAAGTTTACATCCGGTTCGACATAAACTGATAAACTTCGTCCTTGGAATTTCGTTTACAACGTTCCACAACGGAAATAACGTGTGTGTTCGACGCCGCAGAACTCTTTGCTCTTTTTTCGAGCTATTCGTGTACTTCGATGGCCTCAAAGTAGCGGCGTTGCGTGTGGGTTATAACCTCAGGGCTCGAAACTTCGGCTCATTGTTTTCGGACTTCGGTGGATTCTTTTTCGCTACGGGAAGTTTTCACTTACCAGCGGTGAGTCGTTCCATTACTTCGTAAATTGCATCGTTCTCGATCACTAAGGAAAAAGCCACAGAACTATGAAGAAGAAGAAATTTTACAGCATGCAGCATAAAGTTTCGGGCCACGTATTAATTCTGTTGAAGGGCGAAACGTTTAGGACAGAAATACTTGTTGCAATTTCGCTGTCAACAACCATTTCTTTTCGATGTTTTACTGCATCGTATTCCCGTGTTTATTCTTTCTCAATATATTTCAGATGATACTCAAAATCTTCGTTGCTGTTTATTTTATCTGCAACGCGGTTTTGCAACAAGAAAATACTTAGAATTGGCAAACGGACGAATCAGTAACGAGGCCAGAATACAATAGTACGAAATAAAACAGAGGACAGACGTAATAATGAAAGAAACAAAAAATAATACGAAAGAGCGTTGTAGCCCTGACCCAGGTAAGTTCTGAATTACCTCAACTTTAAGGTATAACTATCGCAGAATGGGTTGATTTAGGATTTTCTTGAAATTTAGTGTAAATATTCTTGACATTAAAACAAACAACTTTCCTATGAGACGAAACATTTTCTGCCGTCTAGAATTTGAGATATTTCATTTCCAATTTTATATTTTTCCCATCTAAACGCATGTAAATTGAAGTCGCGTTTCTTTTGTTTTTTCTTGCAACTTTTTTAACGAAACGTCACTTCAATTTACATGCGTTTAGATGGGAAAAATAGAAAATTGTAAATGAAATATCTCAAATTCTAGACGGCAGAAAATGTTTCGTCTCATAGGAAAGTTGTTCGTTTTAATGTCAAGAATATTTACACTAAATTTCAAGAAATTCCTAAATCAACCCATTCTGCGATAGTTAAACCTTGAAAGCTCTAAAAATATTTTTTTTTCAACCAAACGGCAGCGAGCCGATTCCTATTTACCGTCTCACTGCATACCGGGTTGTTTTGACCCCAAGAATTTTCTGTCACCGATTGTTAGAAACAAAAAATACATATTCACCGGAATACAACGATCTGAAAAACGCCTTGGGTCGGATTGACCCAATATGCACGCTCAGAAGACATGCTCCAAGAGTTGAAATACAATTTAACATAAAAAATAGTAGATTTGCCAAGAATATCCAAACAGTCCAAATCGAATTATTCCCTTCAGAATGTGGGAATTCATTAAAATGTTCTACGAGGCATCAACGTGGCTCTGGCCTCTGCAACGTTGAGACCTTTTTTTTAAACACCTTGATTACGCTTTCAGGTGAGCTTGGAATAATTCACACGTCACTTGAGAGCAGTCGACCCTAATACTCGTTTTCATACACGTTTACATTAACATTTACATACGAAATCGAATCTCCGTACAATTTGCAGGTGCAACCAAAGTCTTTTGGCACAATTATAGCGAGCAAATGTACCGGAGAAGGAAGAACGTTTGAGCAGGGGATAATACATACGTACACAGAGATAAGCAGGAATAGTGTCTGGGGAAAGAGGTAAAGAGATAGGGGTTGGCTCGTAGCCCGCACTAAAATGTGCCACAAAGGGTTTTAGCGGCGCGGTTAGAAAAAAAATCTCTTGAAAATGGAGCTTGAGAGTTATGCGGTACGGCAGATATGAACGAGATTTTTCATAGTTCTGTTTGTGCTGCATTTTCGATAACGTGAATAGCATTGAGAAGATAAGGGAAAAAAAATCGATTTTTCACCAGTTTTCCTTCACGTTACATTTTCTTTTATTTTAATGACAACTTTCGCCTTTTTTTCGATATATTTTTTGGAATTTTGGGGGCCGATCAGTCGTAAACTCTGTCCGTGCAATTTCGTGTGGGATATAAGCTTGTATAGGAAACGAGGTGAACATCCCCAATGGCTTAATACAGTCAGGGAGAATTCCGTACGGAAGAGACGGGAGAGAACGATTAATCTAATAACTCGAATCCCACCCGGTGATATTCCAATATTGCCACGGGTACTTTCCTAATAAAGTTGTAAATACCTATATGTACGTAGCGAAGAACGTCAAATATTTGGACCCACATCGACCAACGGAATTCGGGGAAGCCTCGCATACCGGAAGTCAAAGCATTAATACGCGTGACACGTGACTCGATTTTCATGAGGAAAAGCTCGAACGATATTGCCAGCTTTGGGCCGATGTTCGACTCGGCAATCATCATTTATCCAGACCTTTCTTCACTTTTTTTCTTTGCAATTTGTTGACAAAAATAGAATAGTATATTTTTATTGATTTTCATTCGGAGTAGACGCATCCGGTTGTTCGTTACGTTCATATATTCTTTTTCAATTTTTCTTTCCGCCAACATTTCCTTGTTTCGTCTCTACTGTTCCAACATACGTTCATTTTTTGTTATTTCGCTTCATTCACCATTTTTTTTTTTCGTGGCGTTTGATTTTCTCGCAACGTGGAACACGCAACCATTCATCCGGTTGTGCGACACGGCTCTGCCTCTCTTTCCTTCACCGCTGACCCTCCTCATTCTGACCCTCTGCCTCTCGTTCTCTTTCCCTCTCTCTCTCTCTCTGTCCCTCTCGCCACAGACAATTTCCCGAATTAAATGAACTTCTCTCGGTTCGTTCCCATGGGTTAGACGAATTGAAGCGATCCTTCCGACCTTGTGATTGATTTTACGTTTGTTTCCGTTGCCGGCTGTCATTGTTATTATTATTCTTGCAGCTCAGTTTGATTTAATATTTTTTCCATAAACAAAAGATTCACAGGCACAAAAAACGATTCATAAGGCACCTCATGGTTAGAAAAACAAGGCAGATTTCATTATGCCCCGTGACAACCTGCGGACATGGCCAAAAAAAAACAAATTGGGATCGAAATTTTCGTCCTGCCCGTATAACCAGACCAAGACCAATGTTTCCCGCTGAGAGTTAGAACTTCATTCGCTAGGGTTACAGAAATTTCGGCCGGGGATAAAGGTCAACGGAATAGGACGAATGTGGAGAAAACTACGGCACAGTCCGCTTCCAGATTTTCTCTCGTTGAACAGACAGCACGAGAGCTACACAGACAATGTAGCAAAATAGCAAAGAAGCCTGAACCCGGGAAGCGAAAGGACGCTCAAATTGAAACTCGAATTACAACTACGACCATAAATTACTAGGGGATTGTTACTGGCCCAGTTGGGCTAAAACTTGCTTGCCAAACTAAGTGTACAACCCAAGTCATGACATCGCACCGAAAACTCTTCGAGATCCTCTCCTAAAACACACACAAACACACACACACGTGTATTTCTCGTGTACTCCTGTACAAATTCATACAAGCACACACACACACCCTCGAGTCTATATGCCGAGAGAGTGCTAGCAAGGCCAGGCGCACAAGCTACTTTGAAACGTTTACTTAGTCCTCGAGATACTTGCGAAAGCTCGAGATCAAAAGTGTTACACGTAGAATGGATCTCATTTGCCTTTGCTTGTGAAAGACGTGGTCGAGTATTTTATCCATTCCATAGGTATACGAGCGTTCTGTGCAGCCATGGAATATGTATGGACACATTTTTATATATTTCGAGCTGCACTTACATGAGTGAATTTCCTTACACACATAGATGCAGTAAAATCGAGTCAAATCATCGGAGTTTGCAGTTTTTCAATTCCGCTTGCCAACGTGGCATTTTCTCGCTGGAAAAATGAGTAAAATATTTTTCTATCGATCCAAATTCATTGAATCTTTATCACTTTCATGCATTTGTTTGTTTTATTTTTTTATTTTATTATTTCGAAACCCGAGTCTGTGAGAAAATTCTTTTTCTTCATACAACATTTTAATTTGCCCAATGAAAATTCGCCGAGGTACGGTTAAGTCCTGTGGGGGAGGCCGATATATCGCGCTTGCTGTATATACACGAGAGATTCATTGTACTGCGTAAACTACATTAGCCTTCTTAATTAGACAGAAGCGAGTATTATACTTAGGAAATTAGTCGACGACGAAGCTTGAGACTCGAGACTCCACTCGAGTAAGCGTGCGACGTCAATACTTCGTAGGGTGACCGGTACGCGTATCGATCTTTGAAGCAATTTTTTCAGTTGCCCACAACGTTTGCCAATTAAATCGATGAAAAAATACGCCTGTGCGGCGGGATTTCAAGTATTTTATTCAACTCTCAGCCTGGACTTTCCTTTCGTCTGCAAACAGAAAACTTAATATTTCACGATAACACGTATATTACATTCGAAGCAACAACTTTAAGATTATTTCGTTGAAAGTCAGATGACGTTACGTAGTGTATCGCGCGATAGTTAATGAGGTCTCGCAGAAATAATGTTACCAATTTTCTTGAAAGCTCTCCCAAGTGCTTTGCAGGGAGTCGCACTGTAGACAACTCCGGAGGGCTCTTAGAGACGAGATATGATGTAGGGAAAGAATAGAATTTTCTCCACTATGCATCGTACTTGTCGAAGTATAAAGAGTTTCTCTATAGCACGATATTTATCGGGACGAGAAGATTTCGAAAAAAATATTCCGAGAAAGTCTCAACGAACAGAAATCCGGACAATTTTCAATTTTTTCACACACGATTTTGAAGCTTTAAACAAATTGTCAGAAAAAATCAATGCTTGAGCTCCGTTCAATATCTTTTTCCTGCTCTTCCGTAGCTCGAGACCAGCCGGACGGTCCAGGACATGGGAAAGTTGCAAGTTGCCAGTGTATTGTATGTGGAAACTCTCGGGAAGCAAACGTCGATGTAAAAACAGCAAACTCTTCGGTTGGCTGTATGTGAACTCGAAGCAGTTGCCGCGTAACCCCTCCGTGAACCATCGATGCCTTATCTATTGGTTTCATACAGCAGAACGTGCATAACGAGCTGAGAATCCTAATGTCGTATCTCTCTCGACGTTTCACCTACCGGAGCACGTGGAACGAGTCCTTTTGATATTTCACACTCGACGGATTGTGTGTAAACTTGTACGTTGCGCATACGTACATTTTCCATGGCAATTACTTCTCGTTCGGTTCAATTAAGCCACTTGGTGGGACGGTAATTTCCACGGTGGATTTAGCGCCCGCTGCCGAAATGCCCATTAGAGACCTGCATAACTAACTCCGTTATACCTTGTGACAATCCCCTCGGTCTCTCCCAACGTATTACCACTATTGGAAACACTTATACATATATACATGCAGTTTAATAACATTCTGCACGTATATACATATATTTAGATATCGAAACACAGGCTATTCCATTTCGACCAATCTCATTTAATTATTATATCAACGAAAGTGAATCGGCCAGTCCAAATCAACATTTCACCTCAAAGTTCAACATTTTAGAGCACGTCGATCATTGATTGCAAACCGTCCATGCTTCCCAATCATTTAAAAGTCTCTGCGGTCCAGAAAACTGCGATCTCAAATTATTCATTCTACGATTCAAATTTTACACCCTGTATACCACGAATTCGTACGAATCTGTAGACTTGGGAATATGCGGATTTATGGTTATTAACTCGATTGCTCAGAGGCCAAGTTTGACTTTGGCTCTCTTTGTCGTCGTCGCGTCCATATTTGCCCTTTTCCATGACGAAGTGATTCGGGCAGTCACCTGAATATTCAAGAAGGATATATACTCGTGTAACACCCATATTTTGATTATCTTCACGCTGATTCGCGCATATGTATACGAATCTTTGGAGCATGGAGAGCACACAGTAGATATACTCGTTGAATAGTCAGACATTCCGTTGAAAATGCCACCGGGAAAGAAACTAATACGAAAAATTATTATCGCATTTAGTTCGTTGGAGGAAATTGAGGGAAAAATTTCGATGGATTCGACTTTTTGGAAAATACAATCCGAATGAGAAATCAGCATCTTTTTGTTTTCGTTAAAAACAGTGGTTCCCATTGTAATTCTCGATATTTCTTCCGTTCCCCGTATTGATTTTTCGACATTATTAGAAAATATGGGAATCTTTTTACCTCGACTTTGCAATCAATATTCGCAACCACGCGCTTTCGAAAAAAAAAACTACTCAATTTAATAATTTATTGCCTCTAGTTCGAGTTCAGTAATTTTACATAATTGATTTATTGTCGATCCCATGGGAAGGTGAAATATTATAGTAGCCGAAATGCATATCTCAAATTGCGGATTTATCCGACAGTTAATTAATTAGTTTAGTCATTAATTAGATTAATGGAAAAGTGCGAGTTTTCATAGAATCTGGCGCGGTAACTTTTCTTTTTCGTTTTTAACAAAATTAATCGAGGAAAACTAGCCTCGAATAATTAACTCGTCGTATCTCGATGTCCCTCGATCCCTTGTTGTTTGCGGTGTTTAGTTGCCTATTTATGATTTTGCTTTGCAATGCTAATGACAGACGGGTTGTGAGAAAGCGAGCGGGAGCGGGCGCGAAAAGGGGTTGAGAGACATTTAGACGATATTTGGAAACGTGCCAAGTACCAGTTTCGCTTCGACGCCCTTTGCTGCTTGTAATCCCCCGTTTGGCCAACCGCACACGAACGGTAACGCCGATGTACTAGTTCGACGCTATATCGTTAGGCTACATGACACTTATTTGCTTGATATACATGTGTGGATATGCTTTTCAATGCTAAGGACGAACCCCCGGGATCGCACAACTGCGCGATCGTCCTTTCGAACGCGGCATGTGCGCGGCTCTATTAATCGCGATAGTTCGGCGAATGCCTAGTGACGATTTCACTTTAGATTCTCGTTCACCCGTACATACGTCAACGGAATACGTAATCCAGCCAGAATTTATGGAGAACTCTCCTACGAGTTGATTAATTAACTTTATCTCTCGGAATTATATCTTGTTGATTTATTTCATCAACCGAGGAATTAATTAGGCTCATTATTTCGATAGAAAATATTTCGTTTGATAGAGCACAAATTTCGATTGATTAAAACCGGGAAAATTCATCGAAAATTCAAAAGGCCAATCAGCTTCATCGAACCTTCATTTGCTTTGCGTGAGAAAGTTTTATACTTCGTACTTTCCATTGTCAACAGAAATGTATGCTCGTCAATTGTGAGGTTTTATTTTTCAATCAATATTTTCAAGTTCGAACGACTGGATAATATGCAAACGCCATTGAACAAAAAGCTCGGTATATATCGATGCACATAGGTTGTCAGATTTATTATCAGCACAACAGCGTTAACACGCTGAGGTGTTTATCGATACGTGATATGAAATCGAACACAACAGTTATCTCATCGTTAGTCCGACGCCGCACATACATTCTCATACAAAGCTTTCAACTACCTGGTTTATGTAAAAGCAAGTTACACTCGAAATAACAAATTGTACAAAAAGTTATACCATTTGACCTGGCGCTGCTGCCGCAAGGTCGATTGAGCTCTAGAAAACAAAAAAAAAGAAGCGATGAATTGGTCGATTTCAAACGTGGCTCAGACAGCTCGGACAACTGTTGTAAATTTATTGAAACCCGCACATAAAATGGCGAATCTATACATCAATGATTTGTACTCTTCGACGGGGTACGGATTCGTAGGCAGTCGGATAAATAGAGACAGGCCACGGGCCATTCGTGACAAAACGTGTAAATTACCTCGTTGATATCAATCGACTGATTACTATTCAAATTCTAATGGAACCGATGAAACCATTACCGCGATATTGAATTTCACCGACCTGATTTCCCATAAACAGCAATTAGAAAAATCATCGGACGCACTTTAGAACTTAAGGTATAACTATCGCAGAATGGGTTGATTTAGGATTTTCTTGAAATTTAGTGTAAATATTCTTGACATTAAAACGAACAACTTTCCTATGAGACGAAACATTTTCTGCCGTCTAGAATTTGAGATATTTCATTTCCAATTTTATATTTTTCCCATCTAAACGCATGTAAATTGAAGTCGCGTTTCTTTTGTTTTTTCTTGCAACTTTTTTAACGAAACGTCACTTCAATTTACATGCGTTTAGATGGGAAAAATATAAAATTGGAAATGAAATATCTCAAATTCTAGACGGCAGAAAATGTTTCGTCTCATAGGAAAGTTGTTCGTTTTAATGTCAAGAATATTTACACTAAATTTCAAGAAAATCCTAAATCAACCCATTCTGCGATAGTTATACCTTAATCACTCGATGACAAATAAATTTGAGAAGCAACGATAGAAAAAAATATACTTTTTCTTCATAATTAACAGGGTAGCGTGAGAAAGTGTACGAATTTCAATTTTTTCATTATTTTTAAACGAGCACACGTGGTTTTTGCACAGTGTGACAGTTGAACTGAACCGAGGATGTGAAAAGTTAATTGCTCTCTTGACATATTCACCGTTTAAGCCAACCCCGTGGCATAACCGAGAGCAACTGAGCTAAATAAAGTGAATGATAAAATAAAATTGCTCTGAGGCTGGCTCGAGAGTTGAAACGCATACCTGAGTTGCTGGACTCGTGAGATAGAGAGTCGAGTGGTAAAGACTAATTAACTACAACAAGTAATTAAGTGGCTGTGGGGGCTAATTTAGCCTCGATTACAAACGAAGGAAAGGAGCGAGTGCTCTACAAAGGCCTGTAACTGACGGTGCGTGCGTTCCGGCCCTCTATTCGTATACATATGTGAACATGCATTTTGGCTGGATGCACTTGTCCCGAGCAAACGAAGAAATTCATTAGAAATTCCATTCCGATACGTGGTCGACGGAGTACAATTAAAAGACGAAAAAAGGATCTGAAGTAGACGAAACGAGAACATTTTCAAAGAAGAACCAACAGCTGACGTGGACGATGGTTTCTTTTCAAATATTTACGTCGAAATAACAAATTTTCAGGTTTTCAAAGCATTTAAAAAAAGCGCCCGCATAGGAATAATTCTCGTTTTCTTTTTCATCCAATTTGGAGGACCAGAATATTGAAACAAAGACTCAGCATCTTTCCGGACAATTTCATGTACAGGATTTTAGGAAATCTTCATTCCCGTATGTCGATATACGAGGCTAAATTTTCTGGTCTAGTTTGGAGGATCCCGAAAGTGGACTGGCACCTACATACGCAGAGAACGTAACGTCAAAAAGCGTCACGTAAAGGAAGTTTTCGGGTTAAGTCCGTGAAACACCGGGAGACGAGTTCATACCAAGCGCTCAGCTTTCGCTAAGCCACCCACTCATATTCCCGTCGCGTGCGAAAGATATACTCTATCTTTCTGCCTTCGCTTATGGGGAGGGACGACAGTAGGGTGTCACCCCTATATATCCAACGGGCAGACATACCATAACGTCACTAGGACTTTCCACCATCTCCGTCGTGTCCTCTCTGAACCTGTTGTCTGCTTCGTATTATATATGTATATTTTTTCTCACTCCCTTTTATATCTATATATTAATATATATGACCAGGACTTGTGAAACGGGCTTTAAAGCGCAGGATGGAATTTCTAGCTGCAAAAAATTATCTCCTGCTCCGACATTTTTCTTGCCACACCCACACTGGAAATGAAATTTTCTTAAAAATCGTCAACATTTTGTTGAATTCGGTAAACTAAATATTTTTTCATAATTTCAAAATTTTCGCTATTTTCGCTGTATATTTGGTTTCTAACGGAATTGTCATCGGAATTTACGAGTGGAACGACAAGACTTTGCTTCCGAAGAGACTTTCTTCAATATTTCTTGCTGCGATGACATTATTTTTGGGATTATTCGAAGAAACGTTTATTCGAATACGTATCGAACAAAATATCCGCCTTTTTTGACGAAATTTCGTTTTCAGTCCAGGAAGAACATTTTTCCACTGGCGCAAAAAAAGTCAAAAGAAAATTTGAAGAAACCTTAAAAAAAAAAAACGCATTAATAATCAATTAAATAAAAACAATCGATTGTCCGATTGTTGAAAACTGGAGGAAGCATCAGGGCAACGTTTACGACAACAAAATACCGGTTTTCTGCACATAACGGTATATTGTTGTCGCTGAAACAAGTTTCGAGCAGAAACGAGATATCCTCGAGTCCAGGAAAAGAATGAGAGGGAGAAAAAATGGTAAAATATACCGCGCTCTCATTTTGAATGACTCTTATTCTATCAAATGGTATAAAAAAAAAAAAGTTACCAACTTCTTCGATATGGAGCATAATACAGTGTGTAATATTTTCTCTGTCTGCTGGTATCCGCGACTTTTTTCTATATAGCAATGCATGAGCATTGGACAGGGGGCGTAACGACTTTTTAAGTACGAAATTTTAGAAGCGGGGAGCGAGCTTTCTTTACCCTCCTTTAAAGTGTTATCGTCAAACGCTTCGGTGGCGGTACCAACTTTTCAAGGAATATCCTTAAGCCCCCAATCCCTCTCCTGCAACAGACACCGAACATTCTCCCTCTTCCTAATATATTCCTTCGAGTTTCGTGTACAATACATAAACATATATATATCGCCACACATATACATTCGACTAAATGATCCTTGATATCGACTAACAATAAGTTTTCATCGTTTTTATTGTAGGTTGAGATGAAGGGAATTTCCGGGCCCATAGAGTTCAAGGAGGGAAGGCGAATACAGTTCAAGCTGGATCTGCTCAAACTCAAGCAGCACTCTTTGGTCAAGGTAACTTATGATACAGCATTGTGCTTGACTTTTTATTCTATTCGTACAAACGTTCAAATGAGTTGAATACGTAAAGTTTGAATAAAACTTAAGGTATAACTATCGCAGAATGGGTTGATTTAGGATTTTCTTGAAATTTAGTGTAAATATTCTTGACATTAAAACGAACAACTTTCCTATGAGACGAAACATTTTCTGCCGTCTAGAATTTGAGATATTTCATTTCCAATTTTATATTTTTCCCATCTAAACGCATGTAAATTGAAGTGACGTTTCGTTAAAAAAGTTGCAAGAAAAAACAAAAGAAACGCGACTTCAATTGACATGCGTTTAGATGGGAAAAATATAAAATTGGAAATGAAACATCTCAAATTCTAGACGGCAGAAAATGTTTCGTCTCATAGGAAAGTTGTTCGTTTTAATGTCAAGAATATTTACACTAAATTTCAAGAAAATCCTAAATCAACCCATTCTGCGACAGTTATACCTTAAATAAACTTGTTACTATTCGAGTCACGAGCCTCAATATTTTATGAAATCGTTCTGTGCACACACTCGAAATAGAAATTGTGTCAACCAACAGATTGGTCTGACATTTCAGAAATGCTACGTCGGAGATGAAAATAGTCTTTCACAGTGAAGAGTTTATTTTCTGTATTTGCAATCGAGTCGATTACCTAATGGTGCCTTTTTAATTGATGAAAGGTTGGAGAATGGCGACCCGGTGCTGGAGTCAACGTGACGGACAGAGCAGCTTTTTTCGAGCCTGGAATCGCTAACGTCACCCTCATCGTCATCACCATTCTGGTTAGTAATATATTTCATTGAAAACCTATAAAGATACGAAACATTTGTGAATATTACACTATCGAAATACGAGAAGTTATTTCCCAGCGGGAGAAACTTTAAAACAATGTGAAAAATTAGATTAGCTCGAAGTTCATCGTAGCTCTAGGAAAAAAGACTGCATTACTATTTCCCTTGAAAGAACATGACTCTGAAGTTTGCAACGTTGATATTAAACGAAAAATATTTTATCGATTAATTATTTATTGAATTTTGAAAATTGTGCCAATTTTTCGTGTCGATTGAGTTTTTGGGTGGCGAGGGAGGACCGTTTTGTTGTCCAGACCAAATATTGAATATAATTACGATTTCGGCTCAAGAAAAAACAGAATTTCGTTGCATTCCAACGATGAAAACTTCAGCATAATGAAAGAACTCGCTTGAAAGAAGCACGCTGCATTTATATAATCAAGTTATTCAATATTCATAACTCAGATGATGGAAAAAAAATATTCCAGACGTACAATGAGGCAGGAAATACTCTCATCCGTGTACACCCTTGGGAAATCAATTCTTAGGATAACAAAGCGTGCTTTGCGTTACCTGCACCAATTGCCGAGATTTGCAGAACCCGACTCCCCAATCCATTGAGATGTAATTCGTGTTTGATAGGAATTTAAAAACAGTATTGAAACAACGTCAAAAAAAGTTGGAACGAATCGTGTTACATTGTTCGATAAATTATTCGGGAGTAAAGTTTGAAACGTAATTATTGAGTATCAAAATGAAAGTGAAAAGTTTTCCTCGTCAACCCCGCTCCAACAGGCTCCGTATCTCAGCATATCGTAAAAATCTGTAATTGATATTCCGAGTTGGTTATTTATATTAATATTTTTTCATTCGTTAATTTTTGTCAATTTTGTCGAAACGTTTATTCGTAGGAATTTAGAGAAAGATTCGAAATGCTAACCACGATTGATCCTGTAAATTGGTCCTCGAAATCCATAGTCTTTCATCAAATCCCGTCATAAAAAATCATTACATTCATTTTTGCTGCCGTTTTTTTTTTTCAATCGTTTCTGATGTATTTTCGTCGTATTTTTTAAAATTTTTTACATAATATTTCTTTACGATCGTTTATTTTTTCATTTCACTTCTTCGTCGCCGTGGCCGTCGTGGTCGTCGTTAATTTAACTTGTTCCGAGGCGCTCCAGGAGAAACCTTACGTGATGATGCATCACGAAAAAAACTACACCGGAAACACGCGGTTTTACGGTTTTTGCGTGGATCTCCTAGAAATGGTGGCGAACGACATAGGCTTCTCGTATCGCCTGGAGCTCGTTGCCGATCGAAAATATGGCGCTAGAGATCCGGAAACTGGCGAATGGAACGGCATGGTCAATGAACTCATGCGACATGTATGCTTTGGTTTGTTTAATTTTTTTCATTTTTTTCATCACACCTCTCGCACCGTTACTTCTCGAGCTCATGTAAATAACCAGACAATATCAATAACCTTTTCGGAAACTCGTAGACAAACGTGAAAACGTTTGCATTGAGAATTTAAAAAAAAATCAATACAAGATGGGAATATGGGATTCGAGCAAATAAATCATTTGTATCCTAACGAAATGCTCACTTCGTAAAATCAGTTAGAAATCTTTTGGCTGAAATCGATGAAAAAATCGATGAAAAACATTGCTGGCATTTTTACCAGAAACCATTCGATGTTTAGTTTCCTTTTGTGCTAATTTTCATCGTGTTCCAATAGATCCAACTTGACTTTTAGCTAGAAGTAGTTTTCTGCGAGAAATATCCTTCCCACACAACTTTTCGCGTACTTTAAATCGTATAGAATTCACCGTAGGGCCGAATAATTGTAATAAATGCAAAATGTGTGTTTAACACTGTATTTTGTACGTGGAAGCCCCATTTCTAAAATAAGCCTGTTCCATATGTGTTTGTTTTATTTTTCTCGTCGTTTGTGTGTAGGACAAGTATAGGAATTAATTCGACACGGTAGTAAATAATCGTTTGCCAAATATTCGAAAGCTCATGAATCAATGAATCGAATGACACGAGTGCCAGAGCTCTTTCAGCGTCAACGAGTTTCATTTATTCGTCGTGTATTCGCTGAACGTCTGAAGCTTTTAAATCATCGAATGAGTCACGAGTCGACAATTGTCCCAGTGAAATCCCGTTTTTCTTCTTTTATTTCATTTTATACCGCACACTCCGATTTCGTCGATCAAACAGAACAAAAAATTGAGACACTGTACGCTCATGAAATATGCTCGTATTTCAATGCTGTTTTTCATTTTTTCTTTCTGCTCGGAACGTCGAATGATCGACTCCTATATGTGCGACTGTTGGTTTGTTTAATTCCGGCGAATTTTCTTTGATCTACGTTCGTCCGTTCGAACGATGAAAAAAACGTGCTAACGAGCGAGAGTAGCCTGGACTCGAATCACCATTGATCACCATCGTCAATTACAACTCGTTTAATTTTTTGTATAAAAAAAAAAAATAAAAAAAAAA